>WEKY01059677.1:12650-75829 GCA_013390045.1 Picathartes gymnocephalus | reverse complement strand
TCTTATGAAACTGTGAGCATTAGCACAACTTTGGCAGTGAATGGTGCCCAATTTAGTTGGCAGACAGTCACTACTGGGTTTCCCCAAGGCTCACTAATGGATCCACTCCTTACTGATGATCTGGATGAGATGATTGTGTGCACCCTCAATAAGTTCACAGACAACACCAAGTTGGGTGGCAGTGTTGTTCTGATGGAGGGTATGAAGGTTCTGCAGAGGGATCTGGACAGGCTAGCTCCATGGGCTGAGGTCAATTCACCTGGCCTCTACCTGAAAGAAGGCTGTAGCCAGGTGGGTGTTGGCCTCTTCTCCCAAGCAATTAGCATACTCCGTCCCTGGAGGTGTACAAGAAATTACTGTATGTGACACTTAGTTCCATGGTCTAGTTGACAAGGTGGTGATGCGTCAGAGGTTGGATTCAGTGATCTTGGAGGTCTTTTCCAACCTAAATGATTTTTTGATTCTGTGATTCTGAGTAGACAATGTTTTTATGGCATCACCTTTGCAATAATTAAAGCATGGCTCTGTCCTTTTTCTTTCCCACTACTGGCATTCTCCATATATTCCTACAAAGGAATAATGGCCAGTATAACGGCCACTAGAATAACCAAAGACAGTACTTTCAAAACACCACACTCAAATCTTGCAAGTAGCTGAATCCCAAGTGTGAAGTAGAAGAGCTTGCAGTGCCAGGGGCGAGATTCATTCGTCCTCAGTTCAATCTCTCAATATATTTACCAAGTCTGAGCTGGTCTCTTCAGGCTCCTCCAAGACTAAGTGGAAAGACCTTTGGATATAACTACCTTCAGAGTAGTAAAGTACATTGCCTGCAAGCACCTGCTGCTGCGCTGGAACGGAAGCCTGGAGCAACCAGCTCAGCTTTCAGCATCTCATCTTAGACAGACAACCATGTCAGAGCCAACAGTCATCCGCAGAATCTGTTCATCCTCTCTCAAACTCCTCCTCTTCTGCCAGGGTCCACTGAACCTGCAGTTGTGCTCCTGAACTGAAAGATCAGGTTTCCCATACAGAGAATTATGCCACACTCCCACTATCTAGAGGACTTTTAAGATATTTGGGTCTGTGATACCTATAGGTCTCTATAAACACTGACTCAGGACCCCTATAGAGGCTGCAGAGGTCATAGAGAAAGGTCAAATGTGGCCTGGATCTGTCATCTTTAACTTCAAAAAGGACAATGAAATTCCTCTGCTTATCAAAAACAGGCCCCAATGAATTTCTTCCACAACCATACTTTAACCCCTCTCTTGAAGCTGAAGATATGCAAGGTATTCCACTTCAAACAGCTGATTTTACACAGAACTTGTCCTGACAGTATGGTAATGGGAAACAGTATGAAACTAGACAGGGAAAGGAAAAGTGATGATTTAATGGATAGTGGTGCTATTACCACTATCCTCATTAACAGAACAGACATATGATAGTGTAAGAAAGAAGTACATCTTTTTATTCTCTTCAAGGAAAAGTTTTATTCTCTATGTATAAACCACACACACACTATACTGAATGCCACATAAAATGATAAAGAAATACTACCTGCTAAATAATTTGTTCAGAGTAAGAAGATTAAAAAATATGTACCTTTTAAAAATGAGAGAATGAAGCTGCTGAAGAAGTTTTATCCTAACTAAAGTACACACAGCTTAACAATCATCATTTATACCAGAAGAAGCAGGTGACATGACAGAATTCATTCATTTGCTCTATGACTAGTATCCCCTGCTATATGTCTTCTGTTAATTCTTCTTGTTGTGCAAATGCTTATCTAATTTGCTTCCATTTCAACAAAAAGAAATAATTTTCAGCAGGGAAAAAACCTGAGGTGAGATTTTCTTAGTGGGAGAATACTTAATAACTTCTGTGTATGCAACTGTAGGCCAGAATTCAATGTCTGGCCTTTCAATAAAACATACCAGAGCAGTGTAAATGACTCTCAATACTTTCACAGGTGCCAAATAAATATAAGGCCTTATTGGTTTCTGTCAAACAAAAATAGCTTACTGAAAGCTGATTGAAAGTCTCATTTTGTAATATCATAGTAAATTATGCAATATCCAAAGTAGAAAAAGAGTAAATCTTATATAAACATTGCAAAGACAGATTTTTGTAACATAAAATTAACCTTCACAATATTAAAACAAGATTAGAAGGGCAAAAGATTAGATTAAAAATTAATGAACATTAACCTAACTCAATCTATACTGACAAAATATTTACAAAGAAAAAGATCAATTAAGTAGTTTGGAAATCTAGCATAATATCCGTTTTTAATATTTTTTGCCATTTTTTAAGTGCATCTGGAGAAGTGGTTAACTTCACTACGAGTTTTGAAAGAAGCCTTAATTCCTGAGAAATCTGAAAAAATATGTTTGTTCTTTTCTTCATCCTACCAAAACACATTTTTATAGCTCAATGGGGGAGGTAAAGGTGCTTCCTTGCACATCTACTCTGTGAGCATTTGTCACTGAGGACTGAAAAGAAGCTGGTCCAGAAACATTCCATCAGACTTTATTCAGTTTGCCCTACCTCTCTTAGAATGGCTGACTGTATATGAAAGTGTCTTTGATTAGCTACGCTTCCCACAAGGAGCATTCCTTATTATCAGGCATCTGATTTATTTTACTTTCTCAGCCTGCAGCAAGGTTGCTGAGGTAGCTTCAGCACTGCTCAACCCCAGCAAAAACTCAACCTAGCGCATGGCTCTTGCTGGTTCTGGACCACATTTGCTCTGTTTGCGAGGCAAGAAGCCACAGCCACATGCCAAAGAGCAGCAGGACTTGGGGATACTAGGGCAGGCACGTAGGTTGTGCTATCCAGACTTAGGCCTGCTAACCAGATCAAACTTGCTGAAGGCAGGAAATCTGATGCACAGAACTTATTCAGCAGAGAGGGAGAGCAACCTCTTCTCAGATTAAGGTCATGCAGAGGACAGCTAACCCCAAAAACAAAGGAACATTTGCTTTGGAATTAGGACAAAACAGAACCATTTCTGAGCTGGGTTAGTACACATCTTTTCCAGATTTTCATGGTGTCATGGGAAACTAACAGGTATCTTCTAGAAAGCCCTGAGATGTGTCTGCCATGGTATAATGGAATCAAGATGTCTGGATTTAAAGGGCTTACTATTAACCAGCAGAACTGGCAGCATCCCTTTTAAAAGGGGATATGATAATCTATTTCACTATATTCACCCACATCTTGAAAACACATCAGTTTGATTTCTTGCTATATACAAATGAAGAAATCCATTTCTCCAAGAAAAAGGGTTTTTTTTTCTTGTGTTTTTAGGCTGATTCTCTAGTGAAAGAGGAACTTTATATAATAGCACTATTTATCCATATGTCAGCTTTCTCCAAATAGTTTTTACTCTCTTAGCCAATTTTAATAAATGTGACTGAGGCAGAAGTCTCAGGGGATGAGAACAGAGAGAAGGGAGAGAACTAAATTAATGTCCTAAGGAAAAGGGAAGAGCAAGGGAAGATGTGAGCTCCGTGATTCCCCATCTCAGTGCAGGCAGGGCAGAAAGAAGCATCACCCAACAACATCCTGTAGCACAGATTCAGGCACAGGACCTTCCGCCAAAGGTGCAGCTGGACAGGGAAGGCAACTTGGTGGGAAGGAGGAGAAATAAGGACAGCAATGGCAGGATGTATGGCAAGGGCACTTGTAGGTATGCCAAGAAAAATTGACAGAGGACAAAACAGGTGCCTGGAGTTATAAGAGGGGAGGCAATGAACAGGACACAAACCCAACTAAAATCATTAATTCTACTGCTCTTGAAATGTTTGGGCTTTTTGGAAGCTGAGGAGGGCAATTGATTTCACTCTCAAATTCACTACCCAATAGAAAGAACATCTGTCTATTAAGCAATTAACAGATGAGGACTACAAGCACAGGAAGTTTACCACAGAATTGAAAAGATTTTGGGAGAGGTCTCAGTGGATGAACTCTTCCTACTCTGCAGAACACACTCACTATTCCACTGGTGTCTTCTGTAGAAACAAACCAATTGCATCCCCTGCATCAAGCACATAAAAATATAAGTAATCTTTTCTTTTCCCAATTGCCTCCTTCTCTGATGAACAGAACTATCACCTCTGGATAAAGAATAGGGATTTTCTGAAATATGTCCTTGAGATAATAAATGTCATCCTCTCTGAAAAGTAATCTCACCTCAAGATAACTAAATCTTTTTTCCATTTATCAAATATCAGAAAGATAACTATCCTTGCTTGCTATTTAAATTCCTCTGCAGAAATTGAATTCTCACCTCACAAATAAAGATTGTTGCAACCATTTCTTCAAACAGTAGCAACATTCCAGTTTGAAAAAAAAAGGCAGTGGAGGTTCAGTGGAACAGTATAATGTGCAGACTGGGGGAACCAAGTTGTTTGTGTCTGCATTTTATACTCACTCAGGTCTAATTACTTTCTTTTTCCTCTTTAGTTTTTTTAGTGGGGCTTGTAGTAGGGAGGGTTCATGAGTTTTTGGGGGTTTTTTTGGTGGGTTTTTGTTTGGTTGGTTGGTTTTGGGGTTTTTTGTGGATTTTTTTTTGGTTTTGTTTTTGTTTAGTTTAGTTTGGTTTGGTTTTTTGTTTGTTTTTTTTTTTGTTGGTGGTGGTGGGGTTTTTTTTGTTTGTTTGTTTTGTTGTGGGAAGCAAAGAATTTTTCCATTAGCTGAATATATTAATTAATAGCAAATTTTGAATAAGGTTCTTTGGTCTACTGAAATTCAGATCAAAACAAAACAAGCTTATTTATAGCTCTGGTCTGCATCTGCATGTCATAGATGCATATATGTGGTGAATTTGCATCATATATACATAATTCTAAAGAAAAGCACTGATTTGATTCCACTCCAAGGCTCTATACAAAAAAACCCAAAGTGGCTGGAGTTATAAAAGCATTGTGGTGGCCTGAGCACCATGAATCCAACTCTATGACAATTTCCTCTGACAGGAAACAAAGTGAGAGAACCCTTTTCTTTTTCTACAGTCAGTTATTTTAGAGAAAACAGTGATAAATCATCTCTAATTCAACTGACATAAACCATTAAAAGCAATCTACCTTCATTGTCTGAAGTCTCAACAACAGATGTGCTTCAGAATATGCTGTCTAAGAAAAAATGTAAATAGAAAGGATGTGTTTCTGCACTTATATATATTTGCCAAATCATTTTTCTTAAGCACTATGAAAGAGTTGTCTTTTTAAGATTGAAGCTTGATATAACTTCATACTTATAACTTTGTACAGAACAGAAATAATGGCCTCACAGTTTGTTGGAGTTTTTTTCCTGTTTATTCAGCTTTACTAGTATTGATGATATCATTTTCAATGAATTCTTTAAAAAATAAGGTAGAAATTGATGAAGGCACCCTATGAATTGACCAAAATCTCTCTTTTATTATTCTCTATAACTTCTCCTTTTCCTCTTCTGTTTTAATAATCTTCAAGTCTGAAAGAAATATAACCTCTCCCCCATAAGCCACTATTTGCTCATAAAAGCTTGTTTCAGAGCTATGGATAGCCAAGGCTTAGGCTACTTAGGCCATGCAGCCTCTCCCAGCAGGCAAGACTTTCCCAGATATAGACAAGAAATCCTGGCTTTTCTGAAGATATGTCTACACCTCATGTCTCTTGTTTTAAAATTATGCTGTCACATTTTCTGCTTAGTTGCATAACTGAATTTGAGAAAAAAAAATATTTCTATGTATCCAGAGAACATTTCTGCAATGATGACAACATCTAGACAGGCTGCATTAAAGACACTGGGATTATATGGTAATAAAATAGATGTGACAAGGCATTCCAGGAAGGATGCTCCTTCACTCATACACAGGGAGGATCCTAACTGGATAGATTTGACAGTAGGTCTGTGTTCTCTAGCAGTTCTAAGATGTGACTGGTATTTATATTTGAGCTAAAGAATAAGACAATCACAAATATCTCATCAATAACATCTGTCTCCTTCTTCAGGTGTGCTGAAATTGCGAGTTTTTTTCAGGTTTCTAAGACAGTTTTTTTGTTGTTGTTTTCTCTGTTTTGCATACATTACCATTATCTCAAAGAGCATATTAGCTTCATCTCTGATGTTTCAGTCAGCTCCTGGGGCGATATCAGCAGCACACAAGTGCTTATAATAAGCTTTTGGAAAATGTAATGAGGAGGGTGATTTCTCTTGGCTCAGTGCTAGAACACAACAATGGGATATCGTCAGGATAAAAGTTTGAATCACGATGTCTCATTTTCTTCCTTTCATTAATGTTTGGGGAGGAGAGAGTTGTTGTGACAGCTGGTCAGTAGTGATTCAATTATATGCTCCATTCTCTGGACTTCAGTTCAAGATGTCTTTTGGCAAGCTGAGCAACTGCTTGATGACAGATTTAATAGCTAGGATTTGATGGAGTATGAAAAAGGACATAACTGATTTTGATAAACTTCTCATGCAGCATGCCTTTGAAGTTGTACTACTAGCTATGGAGCATCCATTTCAACAAAGCTTCCCATTAAGTTTAGTTCTCCCCTCTTCTATGCACTGAAAGTGATCTGTTACACATGCACACAGGCCTTGGCATGCGAAATTTTATAAATCAAAATGAGATGAAGACCAGGCTCACAAGTGCTAAGTACTCAGAGCTGAAACTGTCCTGATGTAATGTTAGTTTGGTAATGGCCACATCTCAAGAGAAGAAACATTTCACTAAGGATGTCACATGAGGCCTGCAATTGTACAGGGAAGGTCACAAGGGGCCCCCCAAGAGCTTCAGTAACATCACTAAGCTCAGCTGCCTTTGGGTGCCATGGGCAAGTGAGCTTTCCCATTTCTGTATCTGAGCATGCTTGACTGTACAGGAAAATAACTTTTTTCAGCCTTTAGAGTTCAAAGAACCTTGGCTGAGAGCTTTCCTACCCATCTCAAATACAGACTAACTGAAGTCAGTCTTCTGAAAAAAGGAAGGCATTGGAATAAATCATGAGTCCACAGAATCACCAAATATGCCTAGTTGGAAAGGACAACAAGAATTGAGTCCAACCCCAGGCGCCTTGCACAGCACCATCCCCAAGAGTCACACCCTGTGCCCAAGAGTATTGTCCAAATGCTTCTTAAACTCTGTCAGGCTTGGTGCTGTAACCACTTCCCTGGGGAGCCTGTTCCAGTGCCCAAACACCCTCTGGGTGAAGAACCTCTTTCTAATATCCAGCCTAAATCTCCCCTGACTCAGCTTCAAGCCCGTCCCTCAGATCCTGTCACTGCTCACCACTGATCTCTTGATCAGTGCTTGCCCCTCCTCTTCCCCTCATGAGGAAGTTGTAACTGCAGTGAGGTCTCCCCTCAGTCTTCTCCAGGCTGAAGAGACCAAGGGACCTCAGCTGCTCCTCATTCAGCTGCCCCTCAAGGCCCTTCACCTTCTTCATTGCCCTTCTTTGGACGCTCTCTAACAGCTTAATGCCGTTCTTATGTTGTGTTACCCAGAACTGCCCCCAGCATTCGAGGTGAGGCCGCCCCAGTGCAGAGCAGAGCAGGACAATCCCCTCCCTTGCCCGGCTGGCGATGCTGTGCCTGATGCCCCCCAGGACAGGGTTGGCCCTCCTGGCTGCCAGGGCACTGCTGATTCATGTTCAGCTTGCCATTGACCAGGAGCACCAAGTCTCTTTCCATGGCACTGCTTTCCATCATCTCATTTCCCGGTCTGTCCTTACACCCAGGGCTGCTCCATCCCAGGTGCAGAAGCTGTCACTTTCCCTTGTTGAACTTCATATGGTTGGTAATTCCCCAGCACACTACCTGAGTGGTGTGAAGACAGTTTTCTTGGTCTCAAAGTCTTGAACATTGGAAAGCATCCTTTCAGCTGTCTAGACAAAATTTAAATCAGAGCTCAAATAAATGAAATATATTTTTAAAAAGGTTTGTTTCCCTAAAGAAGGTATGTGCCCTGCATTACTGAAAGAATTATTATACATAATTACTCCACTGGAGGATTTCTGCTTTATACTTGACAATTTCATAACTTTCTTCAGTATAAGAGTAGTTCAAAACTAGGTATGAAAAAGTAAAACTTTAGATGAAGCCTCCTGCTTATATAGCAGAAAATGCAGAGATGAAACACTATTGTCTCACTTTATAAATTAATGTCTGCCATATTACACAAGCACATTTTGCAAAAGTGAACATCTAACAGGTGTTGGCTTCCCTGAGGAGTCATCAGAATGATATGAAAATAATGAACCAAACTGCAATGATTAAAGAGACATTTTGATAAGACTCTACCCAATCCAGAGAAATAATTTCATGTAAAGAAAAATCAAAGTTATATAAAGCTAAATATAAGAAAGATGGTATAAATGTAACACTGAGGTACACTGAGTAAACTGAGTTAAAAAGACAATCTTTATGTAAGAACGTAAGAGCAACAAAACTGAATATTTTGAATTGACAGAAGTTTAATAAAAATAAAGACTCTGAGTGTCTGTTTAAGAAGAAAACTAGCATTTTCATGATTATGAAGTTAGATTTCCTTATGATATATTTTTCTATCCTCATTTTTATAAATACTTCGTGCCAAGTATTAAAAATTAATACTTTATAAAGTGTTTGGGAAAACTGGCATTTTCTAGCAGATTTCATGCTAAAAATGCTCCTAAGTGACTGCTACCATAAGACACAATCATAAAAAGGTATATTTAAATAGCAATCAACAAAATACTGTGATGATGTATGTTGGATATCACAACTTTCTGTCATTATTTGATTGTATCTAGTTTACCATTTTTCAAATTTATCTATTAATATACAACCAATGAGTGTGATTTAATGAAAACATACAGTAATTTTCCCTCAATAAGTCAAGTTCCCCAAGAAATCTCACTGAACTTTGTATATAACCTCAGCACATCAATCAGATAAGAATGATATATTCCAAATATCTTCAGGGGTGTTTTGCAAAATTATGAGCTCATGGTAGCAAAATTCTTTTGTAGTCTTCTAGCGTTGTGATTCCTAATTCCCTTACACTTTTTATAATAGCTTCTACATTAAGATAAGATTTTATTAATCTGGTTACATCCATTAATAGTATCAGAAAAAGATCTGTCAAGTGGTTATGGTTACACACAATTATGAGTGTACTTTTTTCTGTAGTTGCTACACTAGCTATAGTACGGTATAGTTAGTACACTTGTTACTATAGTATTGTTATACTGTACCTCCAAATTATACCTCTCCTGTTAAATGTTGTGCTTAGGATGTGGTCAAAGGAAGTGAAGTAGCTGGAACTCACAGAAATGAAGTCACCAGCAGAGCCCTTGAGCCATCTGTTGAGGCTGCTTGCAGTCATACTCTCTCGAGCAGCAAAAATATCTGCAAAAATATATTCCTCAGAAAACGTTGATCAAATGTCCTCAGGAAAAAGGTTAGATTCTGAACAGTTGATCTCCTAACAGGAAATCAGTCTTCTTGCAACAGAAGCAGGGGGTAAGAGGTTTTCTTCTTCACTGTTTCTGTATTTATGGCTGGTCATACCATAAACAGATGCAAAGGCTGTAGTATGGAATACTAAAGGCATAGTTTGAAAACAACATGACCCCAAAATAACGTAGCACATTGTTTGCACTTGGCAAGAAGTTTGTACGATGAACACCTGATATGCATTTCATCTGCTGTTTCACACAACTCCTCAACAATCACCATAGGTCCTTCTTCCCCCTACCCAGGCCGGTGTGTTCTAGATAACAAATGATGCTATAAAAGATACCCAAAACCTGAGGGTAATATCACTCTTTCATAGACACAGTCAACTGGCAACAGGATAATACCTCTGAAATGGTAGAATATTTTCAAATAAAATTAATTTAAATGCTGAGTTTCATTAAGAGTGTCTTTGATGGAGCACATATGTTGGAAGAGGCATTTATAACCCATAATAATTTATAAAGAATTAGATTCCTTGTTCTGGATCTACAAAAATCATCAAAGATTCATAGTAAGACATTCCTTCTGTAATGTATGTTTTTTTACACAAACCCCTTCACAAGTCCTTCCACGTATATCCTCACAAACTGCCACACAAGAAACAAATTCATATAACTAGATGATTCTTTTAGTCTGCCAGAAATTTAACTTAATTTATTAATTTATATATTAGTAAATGGCAACTAACTGTTGTGGCACGGACACAGGCCAGTCCGCACTGCAACCTCTCCTTGGAGCGTCTCCCACCGCGGGGTCAGAGCTCCAACTGGGGGGTACCACATTCACTCGAGCAGCTGATGAACCTGAGGCTACGGAGACAGGAGGGGTCCTTCAAGAATTCCTAGCAGCTTTATTGGCAGAGGTCAACGCCGGCACCCCAGTGAACCTTCCATACCTCACATGCTAGGAGAGAGGGGAAGAACCCCTAAAAAGAGCAAGAGCACCAGGTTTTATCCCAGGATAGCAAGGGACGGAAGGAACATCAGAATCCAATGACTTGGGGTCTGGGGGTGGCACACAGGAGGGGCCAGGGGAATGAGGGCCAGTGGGAGGACAGGGAGGGAGTGGCCAGGGAGGCAGGGATCAACAGGGCTTGGAACCAATGGGGTTACAGAACTTGGAACCTGACCATGTAAGGCAAACAGGGGAAAGTGAAAGCGAAACTGAAATCGATTGCACGTGGGTATCTGCAACCTCGTGGGGGAAGCCAGAAATCAGTGGCTGTCCTTCCAGGGCATCCACAACTCACAGCTTCGTGGTGGTCGCAGATGCTCTGTCCACGTTCTGTACTAATGCTTGGAACCTGCCATTTCTTTCACCCATCATACAGATATAAAAATGCAAAACAAAATATGGTGTATTAAAACTTTCACTTACACAAATCAAGGACTCAGCTAAGCATTCAACACAACAAATTATTCTTATTATAGTCATTGCTCTGGTCAAATCTGACAATGAAGGATTTAACCTGTTATAGAGACAGGAAAATGTTCTACACCTGATTTTAAGTCTTTTTCTTCAAAAACAACACTCTACTACAGGAGCATACTCCTTTCCAATAACCACTCCATCATGACTGCTGAAGAGGAAAATAACCTTTGCTGTGAAATATGTTTTCTTTACAAACCTTTGCTCTCAAAATACTTCGTTGCTGCTCATTTTTTCCAAAATCTTTTGAAACAGATATGTAAAATATTCACTGTAGTTGCTTGAAACAGTTTGTAAGGCCTAAAAATAGATGTAATTGGTAAAATATCAAGCTAAATGCAGAAAATATTAAAATCTCTAAATTCAGTCTTTCTCGCAGGGTGAAGGGCTCTAGAAATTAGAATTAGTATCTTAGAGTGGCATGAAGTACAACATTTTTGTAATAATTCATGCTTACATAAAAGTGTACAAGTACAGTAAAAAAAGAATTCTCCCACCCTAATCCATCTCTTTTCCCAGTCATTTCCCTTCATGAGGCAGGAGTTGTATGCCCTTCATCTTTGGTATAGTAATATTCAGTTTTGCCTGTACTGCTGAGAAGACACAAGTCTGAAAAGCAATAAGCGCTTGACAGACCTAGTTTGGGTGCACATGTAAAGCACTGAGAGAACGATGAGCAGCCACTTTGACAACAGTCCTTAGGATTTGCAGGAACCAGAGCAGGACTCCTCTAATTTCATGCTCAGAAGAGCCTTCACCAAGATCCCTTGTTGAACTGATGCTTCATATGGGTCTGCCGTGAGTACACAAAACTCTCCCTGTCTAGAAGTGCGAGCAACTCCTAGTTGAAACAGCAACTATGCCTTTCGTTACACACAGTGTTCACAGTTTCAGATATTTCCGTGGGAGAAAGATTGCAGGTGGCAAACAGTGAGACAGTGTGACAAAGCATGATGAAAACTCTTTTTAGGTATGATCCAGCTTTACAGAGAGACTCTGCTTTTATGGAGATGGGCAAACAACTTTCCAACCTCTAACGCATGTCTGTAACTTCAATCCAAAATTGCAGCCAAGGGCTAGAAATGCTTTCCCTAGTGCATGTAACAGATAAAATTCCAAACTATATCAGAGTACAGGAAACAACAGTTATATCAACATTTTCCAGTGAAAAGAAACTAGAGTTCTCTCATAATTTTTCTTTTACATAATTTCATCAGGCAAAGTCTCAGCAGGAGTATTCAATATTCTTCTAATATGTAGATTACCTGTACTAGGTGGGACATTCATGCTTTCATGACTGAGGTGAAATTATTATATTAACAGGAACACAATCAAAACTAACACAAAAGCCACTTAAAGTTTCTGAAAAAAACCTCCAACCTCTTTTAATTTATAGCAAGGCACTGCTAGAAAGTGTCATTGAGTTTTAAAGAGGTTTAAACTCTTAAATGCATTACCACATTTGAAAAAAGGACCTGAACATCTAATCAACTCAAATGCATTAGGAAATTGTACACAAGGCTAAGCTAGATATCCAGGTTTTTTTTGTAATTGACTTGTTCCTCAGAACCATTTTAAAACATACACCTCTTGGGTTTTGACTGAATATTTTTTGTATAGCGTCGTTGTGAGCCCATTGATCATCATTTTTGCTCTATTGCTCCCACCTGAAAAGAATGAACCTGTAATTGAAAAGGCAAATTTAGCATTTATATTGGTAATAACACAGTTTCATTGTCATTCTCCCCAAAAAGAATTTGAACATTAGAGTGAACCATATCTCATTGATAAGTGAATGGAAGGGAAGTAAAGCTTTCTCAGTACCAGGTCCCCATGAGCCAAGTCATTTGTTTTTTGAGCAGAGCCTTGTATTGTGTTGTAACAATGACTTTTGCTCCCAGATATGATAGCTCTTTGCAGCAGTACCTGGGAGACACATGTGATCTACATTAGCAGAGGAGTAACAGTGTTGGCTGATAAACTAATCTCATTTGCTGTGCACCTGATATTTCATTGTTGTGGGGATTTTTTTTCTTCTAATGGTGAAAGCCATCAGCTCTGATTTGATTAATTTAACCGGAAGAATAAATTACTTAAATAAAAAACACGGTTTGAGATTATAAATTTCTTTTAGAAACTTCTGTTGAAAACTTAGTGGTTTGGCGCTTTTTAGCTAGCTAGAAATTACAACACAGTTTGAATAGTCTTTTTATGCCAGCAGGTTTGTATGTATGTTATTCCAGGACACCTTTTCAGACTGAAAACTTTCAGTAAGCTCCTGAAGTAAGCACACGTGATTAGAAGAATGGAATGGATAAATGCCCACAGCAAGGCAGAGAAACTGTATTAATTTATCATAAATTACAGTTAGTATTTAAAGAGAAGACACATGAAACACAAGATGAGAGAATAATTTCCAAGAAATTGTTAATATCATAAAACCAACAAAATTACAGATTGTCACAAAGTTGTTTGGCTACTTTTCAATATTCTATGTGCAGGGTAAATATGCATAAGCACCTAAACTAGAAAAACAACCCACTATGTACCTCTAGCTACAGGCTTAGAGAAGCATTTTCTAAAGTAGTGTGATTTTTAAAATATCTTGTAGGCTAGGATTATACTTGAGTGATTTTTTAACTTCTTTTTTATTGGCCAGTATTTACTTGCAATTGGTAAAACACTTCATTGTTTTGTAAAGAAACAGTCTTTTTCTACAGTTGTACCAGAGTACCCAGATATCGCATGAATTCAGAGCTGAGTAATACACATTGCAGGAGAATGGGAAAAAAAATTTAAAAGTAATTTTAAAGCTTCTGTGTGTTCACATTCAAACAAAAAAATCCATACAGGTTCCAGTACCAATCTGTTTTGCTGAGCCATCCTCTGGTTTTATTCATTGAACAGGTAAAAGTGGACCCACTGAATTCGGACATTAATCAACATGCCAATATACTTGATGAGAAAACTCCGGCCCTGAATATTAAATAAAGTGATCCTGACAAAGACAGGAACAGATTACACTGTTATACGACTCCATGGTACTAAAGAACCTAAAAGCTTTTATTTCTTTCCTTTTCCCTGGAGAAAATGAATAAAAAAGAACAATATGTTATGCACAAAATGTTCAGCTATGATACATTTATCTGCTCAGAGAAACAAGAAGTGGACACAGTCTTTCACTAGCCATGGTTATCTAGCCTGCAGAACAGCACTGTATACTAAGGTGCAGAGACAAAAAAAACCCATTAAGATAAGTAACTGGAGGCTGCCAGCCTCTTCCATATCCTCTGAGCTGCTTTAGGCAACAGAGCTTTTCTAGCTACTCATGGCCATTAAATGACCTCTCTTGGATGCATCTGGCAGGTACCCCATTTATCTCCATGAAACCTTTTTAGTGCTATCCAGTTCATTCCTACCTCACTTTCCTGGGTACTGAAAATAAATCCAAAGGACAAATACTGAAAGGCTATTCATATGCCAGTATTCAAGCTGTGCCATTTGTTGGTCTTCTCCATCAGATGCCATTCAGACTTTTATTTGCCTGGGTAATGCAGCTGCACACCTGACAGCAGAGATGAGTTTTTTAAGAGCTTCCCAAGGGTCTATTTCCTTTCTGAATGCTTTGTGCTGGCACATCCTTAAAACAGACACTTACATATCCCAAGGAGAGGCCAATAAATCCTGCACGTGGCACCTTTTCTTAGCTTTGCCTCAGAGGGCACTGCCTGATGCCACACTTCAGTTGTCTTTGTTGATTTTATGGCCCTACTGGCATGCTCACCACTCTGCTCACAGGCACCTTTATGCATTTCACAGTACTGAGGCTCAGCAACAACCATGACGATGAGGGTATCTACAGCCTGCTTCCTCTTTCTTTGGGACTGTTAGGACCAGCAGCTGTTTTCAGACTCCTCACTTTTTCTGTCAGGCAAACCAATCATTTTGAGTCTCCTCTTATAGTTTATATGACCCAGCACTTACAGCATTCTAAAATGCTCCATCCTTTTCATACTCATTCTTCTGTGATCACTACCAGAAGAGGAAAGAATATTCCCCATCCCACACAGCTAAAGGTCTGAGCATCATACAGCACTATTAATTGTGTACAATGTGATTGTCACTAGTAAGAAAGATTAAATCAATAGGTCCATGAAGGAAAATACATACTCATCCTGATGCCATCTTGTGTCATTCTAGGCTGCATCTTCAGACTCCGCCCTAAGTTGGTATCTGCCCCAAGTTCAGTACCAATGTTATATGACAAAAAAGAATGGGCAGCCTGACAGCTGCAGCAGCTCAAAATGTGGGCTCAATGTGGTTTGAAAGTACCACTCATGTTTCCAGACCACCTTAACGAAGTTTTAGGTTTTGATGGTTGTTCTCTTTGCCTGCTACTGAGTCTAGCTTTCTAGATTGCATTACTGACATTCATACTTCTGATAGGAACAATAAATTACTAGTAGCTACCTTGTGAGCACTGCTAAATCAGGCACTGTCATCATACTCCATGTGCCACTCCCATCAACCTGTCTGTACTAGAGGCTGATACAAGACTTTATTGTTGTGCTTAATCAGAAAGAATCCTTCTGTTTTAGAAGAAATTTCTTTTTGGGTTTCTCTCCATGTTTCCTGGAAAAAAACCCAGAATTTTTTAACCACATTTATGATTAGATGAGAACTGCCAGGAGGAACCAGGTATGACAGCCTCTCTGCAAGTATGCAGAGATCTTCAGTGTGCAGGTAAATGGATTAAAATGTAACTTGTCCTTCCTGAACTACCAGAGTAAATTCTCTCATAGAATGACCTGTTAGCAATCTGTTTGCAGATGATGATTGCAATTAAACTTTATTCCACTTGCTCCAGGTAAGAATCATTGTCTTCAAGGAAAATTCAGACAGAAGCACATTACCACCCAAGAGGTGTCTTTTACGCACAGAAGCAGAATCCTGCTAGAGAATTTTGCCCTACAAGAGCTGTTACGATATTAAATTGCTCACAGGGAGGTAGAAGCCATCACCTCTATAGGTGAGGACAAAGGTACTGATGGCCATTTGATTTCCAAAGTATTCCTCATTTGCTTGGAATGCAGACTGACAAGATGACTGCCAAAGAATAATTTTTCTGCCAGAACCATATGGTCTTTGGAAAAACTGTTCGAATCTTGATTTTCAAATGCCTATAACAACTTTGGTGATCTCTTTAAAGTAAATCTCTGAATCAAGTTTATTTCATAACTTAAAAGTAAGATAGAAATATGATTTGATGAAACAAAACTCCTCTGTCCATCTAAGGTTTGCAGTGAAATTCTGTCTTCTTACATAGATCACAAGATAATGAACACACAAACCAAAATAACTCCCTGAAGAACAGTATTCCTTAATAAATCAAACTCATGTGGTAGGCAGGTATACTGAAAAATACTTACAAATCAAGCCAACAAAGTGTTGTGAGGAAATTTTAGTGTTCCTTCCCAAACAACAGCACCAAAGGGAGAGTGACTGCGCATACTTTTGTAAGGCACCGCATATTACAATTGTTCTGCCCAGTGTGGTATTAGATTTTTGTGCTCTTGCATCTTATTTACTCTCTGTGATGGAAATACATCATACAGGGTGTTCCCTTGATGTTTATAAAACTATGCTACTTTCATTTCAAGGAATGTATTTCACTGCTGCTATAAGGCAGGAAACTGGTTTTTGTCTTTGAAGAGATCCTAAAATATCTATTTTTGGAAATATTTGCTAAAAAAAAAATATTATGACAATCCCAAGCAATAACTCTAGCCCCTAAAGTTCCCTTGCCTATGTAAGGCACTGATTGCAAAAGCTTCTAAGAGGAGGAAGTGTCTTTTCAGGCTACTGGGTCAGTTTTGACACTTAAAAAGATAATCCAGACAGATCCTCAAGGGGATTGGGGAGGAAGGCAACAAGTTGATCCTCCTATGGAAAGAAAATAACAGCAATTCTTCCAATAGCAAAAAATCTCCTTCTTGGAAGATTCTCAGAGGGGATAATCCTCAGTTAACCTAAGATATTAGTATTTAAAGCACACCAAGAGAAAAGGGCTATTCTGAAAGAGTGCTGTGGTAGAGTGTATCAATCCAGAAAGGTGAAGCCTGCAAACATATTATAATTACAAGAGGAATACAGCTAAATGTTCGTACTAAAGGCTACCAGTAAATAATTGTTGTAATATGTATTCAGGGGGAATTCAGCATTCCAAGCAGCCATAAAACAGAGTTCTAATATTCTTGCATAAATTAAAACCATGTACACTGTCTACATAAAATGCTGGAAAATAAACAATTTTTTTCTGTCAGCAGTGTGCAGCCTGCATTTGATTAGAGCTAAGTCAATTCCTTTAAATAAGTACTGAAGCAATGTCAGTGTTGTTGATCCTTCCTGGGGCACTCCATTAGAAACCACATTAGTGAGTGAAGGAATAGAAGTACTGCCCAGTATCAGTCAACTCAGTGGGAACTGATACCACATAACAGAAAAGATGATGCCCTGGCTTTTGATACCTTGAGGTCTGCAAGTGGTCTAGGTTATACTTAGTTTCTGCTTACTGAATATAATCTTATTTGCTTTACTTTCTTCAATAAACCTGTTCCACAATAGGACCAGCAGGGAAAAATTATTGCATGTTAATGATGTTCCAAGTGGTTCTTTAAAGGCATTAAAAAAAAAGCAAGCATTTCATAGAAAACATTGATTCAGGAAACTAATTTTCACAAATCATTTTCTCTTTGCTCTTTTAGTGTTAATCAATACTTAATAATGAAAACATGGAGTTTCAAAATTATTTCTGCTTCATGGTACAATTTTATTCCTTGTTGTAGAAGACCTGAAGAATTATTTTAAAATAAATAATCCAACACACATATTCTTCATTTCTATGTCAGTATTCACTAATGCTGTGGATATAAACCCATCTTTTTTCTCTTGCAAGGTTTCTCATATAGTACCCTGACGAGCTGACTCACTTGCAGAGAAGTTACCAGAATCTTTTCTACTTGCTTTACACTACAGCTCTTCAGTACTTCTGGGAGCAGTTAGTTACTGTTTTGTTTTCACTCTAATTTCCCTGAATCCAACTGAAATAGCAAAGATGCTAGATATGGAAACCATGCAATTCAAACCTAATAACAACTGTGCTAGTACTTGTTTAGAATGGCCAACCTTTTTGGAAAAAAGTTAGTATTAAAAAGCCTAACTGTAAATTTCTTCAAAAGAACAGTTTCCCTCTGTTTATATTGGATGAGTAGTAAAACATTTTGCACCCAACGTAAGTGTCTGTAAATTTTACATCCTAAGCTTAGTAAAGCAGTCAAAAAAGGAGCATTCAAATACTTTTGAGGAATAAACCTCACTCATTGGGAAAAATATATTTTAAAAAACCACCTTTTACTTATCAGCATCATGAACAGTAACATGAATTGTCTTTCACACACACACACCTTTACTTGTGCTACTCTTTGGGAGTTTTTTTCCCTTATTGTTTGATAAACTGAGAGTAGCTGGTCGTTGTTCCAAGCTGGTGTTTACCTGACAGATTGGTTTTCTTGTCTGATTATATTAAAAATGAGTAGCTGGTTTCTAGCTGAACTGAAAACTAGATTGGGATACCCCCAGTCATATTGATTGTATCTAACTCTTCAGAGAGTTCCTTGTGACAGAAGCTGAAATTTTCATTCATATAGGTGCAATAGCTTCAACCAGCCATGGTCCTGGAACATTTGTTTCAGTGTGATTTGGCACCAAACAACACAACAATGTTCATTGTTCAAAATTAAGTATTAATATGCACGTAAATCACAACACCTTCACATGTGCAAGCATGAGGCCCTCCTGTTGTCTTTCTTGTCTTCCTTTTCCATAATGAAAAGGAAAATATAGTAATGTTCCATCATCAAAGTACACAGCAAGTGCAGTTGGCTCAAAAAAGTGCAAGTTTCAAGTAATATCTCAGCATATTGAGGTACTCCAGTCACATTATCTCATCAGGTTATTTTTCAAGAGGATAAGACCCCTTGGAGAAGAACTCTAGGCAGGATGGCACAGAAGCTGAGGATAAAAGCTCAGGGGCATGGCAGAGAGGACAGGGCAGTGGGATCAGAACTGCTGGGCGCACAAAAGATGGCTTGAGACTTGACTGCAGGCTATCCTTTCACATTCAAACTTGAATTTCCCTCCTCGGGGCAGCCAGTTGAAGCATGTCAAAGCAGAATCCATCTCCTCCTAATTTAGACAGTGTGGATGAATGTATAAAACAGGGAAAGCATTGCTGCCCATATACAGCCATGGTCACTCCAGACCACGTTGCACTATATCTTCCTAAACTTTCAGCCTTAGAAATGTTTAGGAAGAAAAAGAAAAGTAAGATCTAGGATAGGAAGTGGTCTGCTTCCCTTCCCTCTCCTTCCTTTGATCAAAAAGCTGACATTTTAAATAGGATTTGGGAAATGAATGTTTGACTAAATTATAAAGGCTCACGGTTTCAGTTCAACATCTGTTGCTTCCTTTGAGAGGTTTGGGGAGTTGTCAAGGGTTTTATTTTTTTAATTGAGCAGTTTAAATTTTTTTTTAATTGCCATCGCTTTATGATATTGGTATAATTTAACACATTAGGATGGTATAATGACCAGACACCGCACTGCTGATTCACAGAAGAATAGCACACAGCTGCCTGTGCTTTGTGCAAGTAAAGCATTCATAATAATAGCCTTGTGATGAAAGCACATTGAGCTGTTAATCACTTTCTAATATTCTGTGTACAGAAATATTCTTGAGATATCTGAAATTAGACACAAGATGCAAGAGAAGACATCATTTTTGAGTGGCCATGTGACAACTATGGCCATCTAACAAAATGTATGTGTGTAGAAATTGCTCTACTTGAATCCATAGTAGAAAGAATACCTAGTCTTTCCTTCTTTGACAAATCTGTCAAACCCATAATTTTACTTTCAGAAAAGTCCCAAATGGTACAGAAAATGATAATTTGGATGTGCTAGTGTTTAAATTATGTAAGTTATTTGGATAACTTCAGATACTGCAGAAAGCACAAAAATGTAATATGAGGTATGTATCTCACAAGAGACAACTAAAGACAAAAAGAAAGCAAAAAAAAATCAAAAGGTTCTGAACAGATTCAGAAATACAAAAGTGCACTTTCTCTCTGTGGCTCTATTGTGAAGTATTTCAATCATGAAGCCATTTCCAGACAATTTAATAATCTTTAAGAAAGTTAAGCCAGCATTCATCGCGCACAGATCAGTCTCTTGTGTGCATTAAAAAGAATGATTGGGACAAAGAGTGAAAATCATGTTTTCTATAAAGGACAAGCATTCCTTAAAATACATCTGTTTATTGGAATAATCTCAAGATTTATGATAGAGAACATTAGAAATGTCCTACTGGATCAATTCTATGGTCCATCCTTCCCTGTACTTGCTCTCCAGTAATGGCCAGAGCAGATGCTGTATTGTAAAATCATGTAAGCCTGCCCACCCTCTGTTTTCTCTCCCCTCCACACTTTCCTAGTATCCATGATGTGAGTTTGGTTTTTAAGTGAGGCTTGTTGACGGGCACCCTCCCTGTTTACTTCTATTAGTTTAGGAAGCTGCAGTATGTGAGTATCTACCCTGGTTTTTTTCTCCAGCCTGCCGATGCAACCTGCCTCCTGGTCCTCCTGTCACATGACATTCATGAAGCTCACTGCTACATAGGGACAATAGCTTTTCTTATCCATCCTGAGCTAATCTGCTAGTTTCCTCAAGTGGTCCCTGGCTGTAGTATTGTGGGAGTTTATCAACAGCAGTTCAGCATTCATCACTGCTCTTGTGGGTTTTGAGCTTCAGCCACATGGCCTCTCCTCAGAACTCTCCACTCTAAATTAAGTGCTCTTTTCTTTGCCTTATAGCATAGCTCTTCCAGGCTCTTAAACCAATTCAGCTGCCCTTCTCTACCTGCTTTACCTGTGCTACATCCTTCTTTCAGTCACAGGCAACACAAAGTCATGCTAGCAGACTCAGGACTTGGATAAGAGCCAGCAGAGAGGCAGCATTTTTGCAGAATAGCAGCAAGACCAGGAGGTAGCAACATGGGGGCACTTGGAGCATGTTACAACCCACGCCTTCCAAACACCAGACTGCCAAGGGCAAAGAAAGGAAAACTTTTGTTTGGGGATATATGCATATTTTCCTATTTTATTATGTAAATAAACTTAAGGATGGGGTTATACAGGTTCCCCATCCTTTCCTGATGAGTTACAAATGCTAAACTTTAACAGGTCAGGTGTCTTCATGCATTGCGCCTTGCTATTTCCTGACCCTCAAAAGTTTTCCTGCAGTTTTGATTCTGAAATCATGATGAGATGAAGTAGAAAAAAATGTCTCAAATTAAAATGTTACATAGCCAAACTTGTCTTGCCTGTGGGGTGAATGCCAGCTCAGCTCTGTAACTTGCTGTCACACTCTCATTTGATAAGTTTTCTATGATAAGTTAGATGATTAACTTTATAAATGTATTTTCTCAGAACAGCCTCTCTGCTTGCTATTATCCATGACTTCCAAAGTTAGTAAGACAGATTCATCAGGGGCACAAAAGTGGAGTCCCACAGTATGGTATCTTTTCTGATACTGCATTCTTAAGTCTCAGCTTGCCCTTCTTTATGGCTGGCTCTAAAAGATATAATAGGCTAATATCAACTTTTCCAAAAAAATTAGAAATTAAATTGACTAGCACACAATCATTTGCAAATTATTCAAATGCATTTGTAATACACGGCTTGAAATTCATGCTGCATTACTCAGTCACTCAGCTTATTCATAAGGGAATAATGAACCTATCATCTGACTTGCATATTAACTAGTCCAATAGAGATCAAAGTATACATCTGACTTTCACCTTACAGTTTTAGATTGAGCTGCAAGTTTCAAGATTATGACCAATTTAAGAGGAAGGTGATTTGCAAAACTAGCCACCAGAGCCCTACTTGTAAACTTTTATAGTGTGCATGTAATTAAAAATTTCCTTCCAGCTTTGAGCATTCATGCTTCAAAAATGTGTTTTCCACACTTTTTGTTACGAAAAAAACCTAAGTAGTTTTGGACAAAGGTTATTACAGTCAAATTAAAACTAACTTTCAATTCCAAATCCACTGGGTATATTGTAATAAATCTGCAATATTATTTAAATTTGGTTTTCTTTTAGAACATAAGTTTCATACTTAATTTGAAGTAGGGTGTTCTTCCATGCTGACTACCACAAAAAGAAACAAATAAATTTGAAGTAAGCTGAAAGAATGTCCAATCTTTATGGAGGTTTTATCAAACTTGAAGTTTGGTCAGACAATGCAGAATTTTTGAACAACAGCTATCTGTTATGTGACACAGGTTACTTTTACATTGCTGTTGTCTGTAGGTGTCACCCAGAGCCAGCGTGCAGTCATGCATGCAGGCCATTTTCTGGAGTTGTCTTAACAGCAGCGCTTGATTCCAAGAAGTGTACACAACAGATACAAATAATAATAAAAAAATTAGGTTTGGCATATTTTTGCCTTTTAGAACATTTCAGAGGTTCCTCAACATGACAACACAAATTCGAGATAACTACTGAGTCACCTTTTTAAAAGGCCAGTAGATTTGCATTTGGCTTCTGCAAACTGTACCAATGTATTCCAAATACTTGTTTTTCTCTACTTCATCTAATGAAACTGATACCAACATTTCCATACAAAATATATGATGGATTTGGGAGAAAAAAAAGAACACATCATGAGATCTCAGTGTATCTCTTCCCAGTTTATGGTTTACAGGACACCATTCTGCTTGCAAGATCTTCTGATAGTCTCAACTACAGGAAATTAAATGGCAGAAAACAAAGCCAATATCATTTCCCAGAGTGGTAGTGGCTCAACATTGCAGCTTGTGAAACAAAGGAGCACAAAAACAATATCGCAGGAAGCATTAACTCATACACTCACCGGGCATCTAGTATGTATGATTGGATAGAGAAAAACAATATCCAGCTATAATTCTTTTGTTAATGTTTTGCTGTTGTAATTCAGAACAATTTGGTGCCAAAATGCTTTGCAGCGAGAAAAAAAAAACATTGTTAATAACAGTAGAGGAGGATTTACTTGTGAAGGATGAGTCAGGATATTGCCTGAAAAAATGACTCACAAAATTGGTGTCAAAGGCAACATTATTTACATCAAAGGCATCAAAGATCCCTCTTTTGTTTCTAATTCTTCCTTTTGTTCTGCATGACACCTTAATATATTGAAAGATGTGCTTCATCCTTGCAGGGGTGGGGAGTGCACAGGGACAGACATGAAAGACACAAAAATTCAGAGCAGGGAGAAATAAGTAGGAGTTTTCGTAACTCCTGAGTTTTCATAACAACAACCCATAGCAATCACCTACACAGGACACACTAAGGATATTTGAAATTTCAACCCACAGTTGTAGCTGGGCTTCTGTGTCAAAAGTCATCACAAAGTTGGGTTTTTTCTAAAATACGACTATGAATAAATGCCATACTTACCATAGAGGAAGTAACTCTGTTGGAATCCAAGGCTCAGGGAGCCTTCGGGGCCTTGGGTCTGCTTACCCTGAGCTTGAGATGTTTGCTGCATTTGATCTGAGACCATGGGAGAAACTTCCAGATATCACAATCTATAGCAAAGATTCTGGCTTGTAGTTTAAGAAAAAGTGTGTTAAGTTAGATATTAAAAGGTCTATAGTGTGAAGCCTTAATATAAAAGTATGAAAATAGTTATGAAATAAAGTAAAAAGCATAGGGTGTGGTCGTTTAGCTTGAAGTAATGGATCTCTATGGGACAATGTGTAATTAGATGAAAAATACCGCAATGCGGCACTTGGGAATGCAGGTGTATGTGACTATTGGTGTAAAAATGAAAATATCTGTGCGTAACAATTATCCATTGGTCAATTAACCTTTAAGAAACCTTGTGACCTGCAGTGCACTCTCTTAGGCTCTTTCTCTTTCTTCTGTAATGTCTGCCTTCTATCAGTCTCTGTGACGGGCTGTAAAGCTCCTGAGAGATTATGGCAATAAATCTATCTTTAAAGCATGCTTAAGTGAAGGCGTCTCTGTCTCATTAAAATCCTGAGATAACTCTAGTATGTATGGAGAGAAAACCAACTCCAAATGAAGAATTTCTCTTTGCTAATATAAACACGGAAGTGCATCATACATTCATTACAGAAAAATGTCACTTTTATTTAGTCTGTCTAGCCAACAAAACCAAACAAATACATTTTGTGGTGATGGTTTATATCTTAGTTAAAAGCAAAAGCACTGTATACTCCTCATCAGACAAAACCTGGACAGTGCAATTCCTGAAATACTTACCAGATTTTTCTTTTTTTTGCCCAGAATCCTTTAAGCTACAGTTTAAAAAGAGACAGGTTTTCCCTATTCATCATTAAAAAAAAGAAAAAAATTATGCCTTGTTAAAAAAGGGTGTCCAGGCAATGAGTAAATTTACTAACTGCTTTGTGCAGTCCTCTGTGCCTTGAGACAAAAGTAATATGGGAGATTATAGCTCCTAGTTTTATTCACCATACAAAGCTTAAGGAGCCTTTGTGAGTGAAGAATGAGGCTCAAACCCCAACTTTTGACAAACAGATCAGGCACTTGTAGCATAAGCAGAGACCAAGTAGCTTCTGAGCAGCCAGCAATAACCAAGCTATACCTTAGAGGTTATGGAGAAGGAATTTTTTCTGGGGAACTGAGTTGCATTTATCCTTTCTTTTAAAAATTGCCAGACATAGCACAAGTCTGAGAGAGAAGATACATTGAAAGCAGCTTATATAAAACCCCTTTTTATTTTATTGTCTTGCCCTGAAGAAATGCAGTTTCTGGATTTTCAGTTTTACCTTAGTTTTTGTTAAAATGAAACCCAGCTTAGGACATTTAAAGCCTCCCTGTGGTTTTTGACAAGGCAAACCAATCTTTGGTCTATGTGGGAAGCTTGTCACCCCATCCCAAAAGCGTAGCTACACAAGAAGTCTTAAAGGAGTCAGGCACTTGCAGTGAAAGAGTCAATAGAAAACACACTGCTAGGAGAACACAGTGGTGCAGTGGGAGATTCTCTCAATTCGGCATCCTCTTCATGAGGACATTCATACAAGTAAACTCGATTTTGCAGTCTCTGAATCTCACCTCCATTCTTGCATAGCAGCAAAATGTTAGAAGAGAAGTGAGACCATAGGTAAGGATCTCCAGCCTGATGCAGCTGAGGTCTTCTCCCTTGAAAATTGCATGGACTAGATAATATGTTCTGCAGCATATGATCTGATATTTTAAAAAAATAACACCTGCAAATCTATCAGGCAAGAGGAAATTAAAATTGCAGTGGCATTTCTTAGTTTCTCTACTTTTGCCGTTTTTTACTCCTACAGCCAGCATTCAGAGAGAATGGGCATTGGGCACAGCCCTGGCCATTGGATCAGGCTCCCAGACGGAGATGAAGCTGGAGTAGGGCCAGGTAAGGCTGGTAGGGACACGGGGTGCCCTCAGGGCACTGCCACTGCCCTGTCCCACACAGCTCTGACCAAGGCGAGGTGAGGGAACTGGGGTTTCTCCAACACCTATGGGCCCTGGAGCTCTATTTGACCTCTTGCCTGAGTTGTATTAGAGGAGTGATGCATCTGGCTCAGCTGTAGTCCCTGCCTGGCCATGGAGCACCTTGATCCTGGCCTGGACTTCGGCTGTGCCCTGCAGGCCTGCAGGGGATGGCAGGGCCAGACCCTCAGCTGTGGTTTGATTTCCAGCCTGACACTGACTTAATTGCTGCTGTATTTGCTTACAGTCTAGCATTGTGGTTCAATCTGGCTGCTGTTTCCAGGTCTGTCCTGCTTTCTGGACAAGCCTAAGCAGGTGAGCCCTGTGCTCTACAGGCCTTGAGGTGCCCCTTATTCCTTACTGGCCTCCCTTAGGCAGTAGCCATGCTGTCCCTGCTTTCTGGAGGCAACCTTCTGTACAAACCTCATATTTCCTATTTCAGCATACTGCTTCCTGGTGTGGAACAACAGAGCTATATTCCAATCACAGCTGGAGCTTAGCTGGTAGCCAGCTGTTCTATTACAACAGGAAGGCAATTTTTTTCTGCTTGGTTGGGGGAAGACAGTATGTTAATTATATTTATTCCCCTCCTTCTTTTTTTTACACAATAGACTATAATAAAAGAAATTTTACTGAGAGTGTGTGCTTATACACACATATACTTGAAAAAACTCCACAATTCCCATGGCCTTCTTAAATAACTTACAATTTCAAATTCTAATGGTTGAGATCAGCTCATGCATTTATACTGTTCCACTGGGCTAAATAGGAGAACAATAATAGTTGTAGAAAATAAAATTTTGTGTATCAAGGAATAATATATATACATGGGACAGTTGCTATAAGGATAGTCCAGACTACCTCAGTCACCAGTTATTGCTACCTGTGTCTGGAATGACAGGTGAAAAAAAAAAAAAAAAAATTATCCCTCTCTTAGTATCAGGCCTCAGACAGGAAAAATACTGGAAGACTATTGTGGCAATTCCCCAAAAATACACTTCAGGCCTTGGTTGTGTAAACACATGCCATGATAGTAATGTTAATTCCTCTAATATACCTTAACCTTTAAAAAGGGACTTAAAGGTAGCAGCATGCTGCATCTGCCCTGGCAACAAAATACTTTTGTATACAAAATACCTACTTGTCAAAAAAATAAATATAATCATGGTTGTATGTAATATGACCACATACTAATTTCATCATTTTAATACACATTCTCTGCTGCATCAGCAGTTGAACAAAAGTTTGAACACCTCCCAATACATAACCTTCAGCTGTTCATAACATAAGGCAACATATTTCTCATTCTGGGCAGCCAGCCCTTACAGTTTTGTGCAAATCTTGTCCCAAAACTGTCAGGTAGAACTGCACAGCCTTTGCATAGCTTTACAACATCTGCTTGGGTCAGCTTTAATGCCAGCAGAAGTTAGTCCTGTGCCATTTTATTAAATTCTTCAAGGCAAGTGGTTAGCATTTCTTCTAGAGCAGATGGAGACTAACATGGCACAATATCCCTCACATTCAAACCTCATCCATTTGGTAGACTCCAGCATAATGACCAGCTTGTGAGGCCCATTGTTAATTCTGTATCTGTTGATGTTTTGGCACACTACACCAGCTGAAGAGGGAGCTGGTTAGTGGACCTTAATGCATCTTTACTTCTCTGCACCAAACTGCAGGAATCCTCCCACATCCCCATTCATTCACCCAGTAAATGAACAACATAGCTATAGTGTTCAGCAGTGCTCCTCAGGGGCAGGTAGGCTCACCTGAACAAGTAGAGATGAAGAATTAGGTCTCCACTTAGCTTGAGTTGGATTAAAACTTTACTTTAGCCTTCATCTTCAGTCCTGTAGCAGCAAATTCAGTTCCTGTGGATACTTATTATTAATGCTGTTAGGTGCTAATTCAGTCACAAAGGAACATCATAGCTGGACCATGTTTGTCTGCTGCTTCTCAGAGTCTCAAGGTGCTGGAAACCTGGCACAGACTCTGATTTCTGGCCATTATTCTGTGCCTGTGTGGATTCTCAGGCAAAAAACTATTAATCTTGCATTTCACAGGCTAAAATATTTCTTCCTGCTTATTATTAAACACTCACTGTAACTCAAAGTATATAAAGCATATGTACAGATTCTACAGGTGTTGAATTTGAAAAAAACCTCTACTATTTTCATTGCAAACAGTTCCCGTGTACCTCAGGTTAGGTGAGAATAAGATGTGCCCATTTAACTTATACTGCCTATACCTGCTATCCTACGCTCTGCAGTGTGGAAAGGGAGTGTGCATTTAATCTTGCCAAGATGATATCTGAGAGGTTTTGACTAATTTTCACTACTTCTGTCCAGTTGAGCCCACTGAACCAGGTTTGGACCTGCCTCGCATTTTGTGCATCTCAGTGAAAGAGAATTTTTTCAGACCACAGGGGATGAGATCAGGCCTTTGCCCTGTGAAATAAAAAATACATGTTGGTGTGAGAGAGGTTGACTATTCCACTTCAGACTTATAGAAGTCATATTGGCCTCCAACTGACTCAAGCTAAAATTTTAGAGGCAAAAGACTTATCATTCACCAGAAAATGCCATACTAACAGAACTATAGCAATGGTATTCTTTTATTTTTAGAATTAATGATATAGTTCTTATGGATTTCTGAGTGTTACCCTAGTATTTGTGTCTTAGGGCACATTTTCTGGGGGCAATGGAAGTGCATTTGTCCAAACCGACCTTCTTTGTGCCAACTTGCAGGTTATTCGGCAACTCACCTTTAATAAATGAATACCAGGAAGCTCTTGCAATATGACTCTGTTCCAGAAATGTCAGATGCTATTTTCCGTAGATTCAATGACCCTAAATAATATTGCACCTTCTGCCTGGTAAATAATTGATATATGTCTGATAAAGCAAATGGAGCAGGAAGATTTCTGTTGCATGACTCTTCAGGCTGCTGTATATTTTCTGGGGTTTTGGCAACACTAAACCATTTTAAAAATATATTTTCACTACAATGTCAAGCAAGTCATACATTCTACACATGAAAGAAAATTAATTATACTTTCAGGATGAAACAATTCAGAGGGTTAATTTGCCGTTGTGAACCTTATGATTCTGAAGACAGTAGACTACAACGATTTTAACAGTAGATTTAATTTTTAACATTTCTCAAGGCTTTGTTTGCATTATACACAAATAAAACAAATGCTGACAGCATTACCTTGCAGCTAACCAGAGTCACAAAGTGTGTTGTAATCTTAATCTAGTAATGATGAAGTTATTCCTTTAGATTCTTAACAGTTTTATTATAAATTTGAGATAGCCTGCTGCCCTTGCAGTGTAAGGAGGTATAAACAAGGATTAGTGAATATCCTTTTGTAGATCTTCCTATTGTTATATCTACAGCCAAAGTATTAAACACTTCTGAGTATCACAGCCAGAACACCTATAGAGTTTCTCCCCCCTTTCACTTTTTTTCTGTCTTGAAGATGTATTGTGGAATTTAAACTCAACACAGGAAGCCTCTGACGTGGTAATATCAGAAGTTAGTTAAATCTTCATTAAAAATTAGCATAGAATTAAACAACAGTATAAGGTGAAGTTGCCAGCTTAAAATGCAGGACTGGACAGTTTAAATCATATGCTTGTTTGTCTGGAACCCACTTCTGCTGGTCTTAAATCTTGCAACACTTTTCTTTCTTCAACAGACTTTCAAGAAATAAACATGTACATTGCTCAGACTGAAGAGCAAATTATTATGTGCCATTCCAGAATTTCATGGATCATCATTGTCACTTCCTGTGTTTGTTAACTGCCAGATGGATCTCAGGGATCCCTGTCAGACCAAAACTCCTTAATTCCCATGCTTCTGTGATTGTTGCACAGGACTGCTGTATCTGCTCTAGTACTCCAGCATCGCAGATATATTTGCTGCTTTTCCTAAAAGAGAATATTCTGGGATATATATGTGGCAATCTGAAAATTCAAATGATGGTAACGATGAAGAACCCTTGAGTTTCCATCCTCAATTCAAAACATGTCATTTAAAACAATTACTAAACTGTGTGTAATGCAACTTTCAAGTGAACTTCATGTGTTAATATAAAGTGCTGAATTCTACCATTCTATTCTTTTACCCTATTTTCATTCATCTTCAGTCTTTACTAATCCAAGTCAATGTTATTTCATAGAATCACAGAATTTCCTGAGTTGGAAGGGACCCACAAGGATCATTGAAGTCCAACCCCTGACTGAGAGAGCACATTAAGAGCTATTCTCACAAAGATAGTGTTCTGTACCAATTCAATTTTTCTTTTTCACCACTGAAAATGCAGTAATTGGAGTAAATGCTGTGGCAAGAACTTAGAAAATCATCCAGATTTATAAAAAAAGTAAAATGATCTGAAGATTTTTGCTTGCTTATATGAAATCTATGCTTTGTTATATATTTACAAGTTATACAGTGCTATGTGAGTTATGTCTAAATTGAGATTAGCTCAATTGGTTAGAGAATGGTGATAATAATGCCAAGGTGGTGGATTTGATCCCTGCATGCACAAGTCACTGAAGAGTTGGACTTTCTGATCTTTGTGGGTCCCTTCCAACTCAGAATATTCTGTGTTTCTGTGATTAAATAATCCACATACTGAATTCTAAATGGAAAACATCAAACTTTGCTTTCAGGTGTTTTTATGTGGGGTCAGGTTCTCAGCAATGCAATAAAAACATGTTCATAAGTGATGTTCTGATTATCTTCAGTGTCAAAATCCACTCTAGATACATGTCCATGCTAATAGTGCCTAAGTACATAAGTAGCCATTTTAAAAGGGCAGTCAAAATTTTATCTGAAATTTGGACAAATGTTTCAATTAAAACATTTTCTGCCATTCCCTAATCTGTAGATATCCATATACTTGGAAGTGGTAAAAGCTCCTGATGTCAGTCAATGTGTTATGTGATCTATTTCTATATAGAGCTAATTTGAGCTTCTAATAGAGAGTTTTGTTCATTTTTTAAAACCAAGGTATTTTTTTCCATTATTTCAGAGTTCCTTCTGAATCCTTCTGAAGGATTACCATGCAGTCTGTTCTGAAATTATTAACATTACATAAGTTCAAAGACCACAGTTCCCATCTTCTTTCTTTTGTATTTTTTCAGGAAGATTTTAAAAAATAAATCTTCAAATACATAAGCCAATACTATCTTTAAATCTTTGCCCAAAGTGACAAAATGTCCTTTTCCCTGTACACATATGAAAAGATGTGGTCTTGCTGCTGGTGATATTTGCTCTGTGGGAAAGTAGCTGAAATAATGTTCTAAATGCAAATAGGGTATAGATGTCCTAGGCCTTTTGAAAATAACTCTCTGTATTGATTCACTTCAGGAATAAAACCGTATAGGACTGATTGAAATTCAGTAACAGGAACACAGGGAACCACTGCAGAATTTTTGCACAAATGGCTTGAAGGCTCTAATAAATGTCAGCTGTAGATGGCAGGTAGGGTGAACTAGCCAGCAGCTGTGTATCTCCCCACCCTCAAACCTCTTCAATTCCGTCCCCTAAAGATGTTCAATTTATTGCAAAAACAGCCTCTTTCTGTTTAGGTGAAGATTTTTAAAGTGAGGATGAAATAATTTTTTAATTAAATCATCCTCCAAGTGAGATAAAAAGAGAATGGTAACAGACATTTTAAGAGAACTTCTGTCAGTGTTAGGGGGTAGATATTTGTAATGCTTAAATGCAGCCAGCAGATTACATACTTTGGTCCCTTAAATGTACCTCTAGTGGAGAAAAGGGTTTTTTAAGAAAGACTTAGCATGAACCTCATTGTCTAACTCATCTCTTTATAGAGAGCACATTGTCTCCAGATATTTTTGTGGAAACCTTAATTTATTTTCATTAATGTGTTAATATGAAATCATATTGTTTTAATTTTCTGTAGCTAGCTATTTGCTAGCCTGTTTGCTTTTCACAGTGTAGGCACAGTTAACATCTATCCACACAATTTCACAGTGTGAGTGACCCCTGAGACCCACACATTTCTGCTCAAGGAGTCATGTCTAAAGACTGCTAAATACAAGTGGCCACATATAGATTTAATAGCTATTAATTAAATAAAAGGGTCTGATCCAACTAAAATACTTTTCAGCAATTCAAGCAGTCCACTACTGGGAGAGATCCAGAACCCAGCAGAAGACTTATTCTTGGAAGGAGACATCTACGAGAAGACACATAGTATAATTTCTTTCAGACTGAATTTAAAAAATTGAAGTTTCCTGTTTATTTGAGTCGAGTTTGATCAAGACGGTTTTAATATTTTTCACAATCAAATTCAATTTGGGCTCTTACGTAAAGGACTCAGTACAATGTCAGTTCAGGCCTGATAGTGATGACTGGTGGAAAGTAACCTGTGTGTTGGTACTGATGTCTTCCTTGGCCTGGGGAGCAACTGGAAGGCATCTTTTTAACCTATTTTAGACAAATACCTGTTTGATACAACAATGTTGTGTGCCCATCACTGTCTCGTCTGTATCCTAGACCCAGCAGATGCTAAATTCCCTAGATTTCATCCAGCGTTTGGCATGGTAGATGTGATTATTACAGGCATATCAGCCAGTATTAGAAGCCCCTACAACTTTAGACTACAGGCCAGGTGAACAAGTCTTTCAGATAGAATTTTTTTCTCCTTACTCTGTCTACTCCCTTTTGACCTAACTGAGATAGAAAAGAATAGTAGTGCCTACTAATGTCTAGATATTTTTAACCTACAAAAATCAATAGGTCTTCAGTTCCCAAACTGATGTCATAAAGCCCACATCAGATTCAACATCACTCAGCAGTAGTAAAGAAAGGAATGAGCACAAGGATTTAAGCACCTTACTGCAAAGACACCACTACGAACACACTTTACACTGTCAAATTATAGCCTTAGTAGTCACTTTAAACGCATGTTTACATTAGTAGTAGTAATAAGATACATTCAATATTCAGGCATGGGAATTACAGCTTTTCCTCTGACAGTTGAGTTCCTCAGAGCAAACTGTATACAATAAACAGTTACAAAGCACAACATTCAGGCTGCTTTAGCTTCTGAAGCAAATAAAAACTGTATTTAATAAAAGTATTTCAGTGAAGAAGCATCATCCCTAAACAGGCAGAAAAGTCTGGCAATTTTTCCAGGATCATTAACAGGACCTGTAAGAAGTACAGCAGAAGAGCAGCAGAAAACAATGAAGATCGAAAGCCAACTGTTAAAGAATGCAGTCTCTTTTGGATTCCTGGTAAGACAGGCTCTTCTGATTGTGTATCTCCTCACTCTGATGGAATTGCTGAGGACTGTTGAAGATCAAGGACAAGGAATTAACAAAACCACCAGTGGAAAAACTCAGAACACAATTATGCATTTCAGCTAGCATTTGCAATTCTGCTGTCCCTAGAGAGAATGGAAACTGTCAAATTTTTCCATATTTATGGCCCCACTAAGAAGCTGATTTAGGAACAGAAGATAAACAATCTGCCTGAACTTTGTAAGAATGTTGGGGTATAGAAAGAAGTGATATTAATTTTCAAGAATATGAAAACAGTTATTTGATCAGCAAAATACAATAGAGCAAATGAAAACATAAATGCTGTTGATAATGAAACTATGACAGCAGTGTAGAGCCAAACCCAGTAAAACCTGGTGTTCATACTCAGGGCAGATTTCAAAGTCATGAGGAAAATCATTGAATTTCTCTGGGACGAGAAGCAAAACCTTAGGCAATGCAAATTCAGAATTCAAAACAGATTAAAAGTGATCTCTAAAATTGCAAGAAAACTGACCTTAGAGTTTAGCTGCAGTTGGTTCGAGGATAAGAGCAATGCAATGCTTCCTAAGTGAAGCAGGCCCTCACAGACTATTTTAAATTAAAGACCAGAGTCAAATGTTTCCAATTTAGGAATCTAAAGCAAATATGATGGATTTCTTAAGCTATTAATTTTGTCTTTAGGGAAGAGTTATATTTTATCAGGTAGGCAGTATTTGCAGTAAAATACTGCACTGAATTGTTTCCAAGCCAGCCTATACAGTTCCTCTAGTTCCTGGTAGCAATATTCTTTTCATGATTTGTAGATCCAAGTGGCCACTGGTACATTCAATATCTCCAACCACAAAATGAAGCAGTGCTTATGCCTTTCTGATAGGGCACATCTCCCATTCTGAAACAGAAAAAGTATCTTTGGACAAAAGCCTTACAACAGCATTGTTTTACCCCTCAACAGATATTAATCTTGGAGCAGCAGCATTACTGCTCACAGCTATCTGACAGATGGCCAGCCCCTGAGAGGAGAGGCTGTCTCTCGGTAAAGGGATGGTAGCTGCAGGACTGAGAAGTGCCCTGGTGCGATTTATCATCAATAAGGAGCTGGTTGGGTGCTGCCAGATCATGACTTTGAGAAGCAACAAAAAGGAGGATTACAAGAGCAGGCTGTGAATATCCCATTTTGTTCCTATTACGTAAAATTGGAGAACTTCCCTTTTTGCTGTGAAACTTAGCTGGTAGCTCAGGGCATTCAGAAGATATTCTAGCCACTAGAAATTGCATTAGAGAAGCAAGGAATGGCTAAAGAGCAGGAGCAATGGCAATTGCTGGTCACTGTTCTGCTTGTGCAGTGACTGCAGAACATTCTGTGGTGTGACAGCATTAGTAGGAAGTGATACAAGAGCAGCATAAAAGCAGGATATCTGACAGACCTTATAGAAGCTACGATGGCATTCTGGCTACCTACCCTATCTTTGTAGAGCACCGGTGTTATTAAAAGGGAAAAGTTACTTTATTCTTGCATACAACAAGTTTTAATGTGTATGTTCTTGTTGCTTTTCAAGAGAGAGAGGCTTGAAAATGAAAGAAATTTTCAAGGAGAGTAAAGAAAGCTCTAAATGAGGAAGCCACTACCCATCTAATGTAGCAAGTTGGCTGACTAATAACAGCTGATCAGAGAACTATGGCTGGCAGGGGCCATCCACAAACTGTGAGCTGCAGATCACGAGAACAATTTAAGAAGAAAAATTATAGGACCAAGTACTGACTGTGAGAGAGAGGACAGTATTCCTCTTTTTCTAACAGTGTACCTGCATGTTTAGCAATTGGTTTTTTATGGGACCATTGCTATCGTCAGAGCATTCCACACTGTACACCGATGAAGATAAAACAGTGGAGATTTGATCTTCTCTGGCAGTCCCCTGTCTGGGAAGATTCTCCTCCCTGTCCATTTTCTGTGAACAGTAATTTTGCTTAAAATTCAACACACGCACACCAAAATTTTATTAAAATGTAGCTGTCTGAGTAGAGTATCAAAAAGCTGCAAAATATAAGGCTGGCAAAGGGAAAACATCTATATATGAGCCAGTGACAGTAATCATCAGGTTTAACCAGGATGAAGGGTTATATATTATATTCTTCATGTCTATTTTGCAAAGAAAGTAATAATCTGTGCGGGTTTTGATTTTAATTTTGAAGAAATAGGCTTGTTTTTATAACTCAGTGATCATGACATTTACTTATTTTTCTAGGTTTTTAAGAGAGTTCTCAGAACCATTTTTTTGTTTCCTTGACAATATAAATTAAATGCCTCTGATGTACAGAGTTCTATGATTTTAACAAGGATGATTTGTTCTTGTATAACTTCATTTTCACGTTACAGATTTTGTCAGAAGTGTGATGTATCCGTATTTGGATACATGCTTTATTTTAGGAAAGACAACAATAAACATCTAAGCTTCTGCTTTCTGATATTCTTGAAATTGTTTTCTCTCAGAGTTACCATCTTCCTGAGCTTTTTCTCTAACATCGGAAAGTAGACTAAATGCGGTAATATTCTGAAAATTCTGTCACATGGGACAGAGGCTTGTTTATGATGTATCAAATACTAAAACAGTGAAACTACATTGCCAAAAAAAGACTGTGCCATTGTATTTCAATGAGAAAAAAAAAAAAGAAAAACAAATACCCCTGTCAATTAGACTAATGTCAAGTGTAAAACTGCTTTAAAGCAAGGAAGTTTTGTTGTAGAAATTGTAGTTTTTTCTTTATTTTAAAGGTAGAGGTCGGTTTTCCTACCCTTGCTGACATTCAATAGCACAAAACACGGTGAGTAGGTCCACTGATTTTCTCTGTATTATTTGTCTTGACTGTTCCAGTGCTCACTGTGTGTCATTAGAACATGCACACAAGCTGGTGCCACAGAGCAGTTGATGCCAGGCTTTCATCCCTGCTTGTTCCCCCGGTAACTTGTAGCAGCAGGCAGAGGGCCAGCTGTTTTTCCAAGGTTTCAATTTTTAAGCGTCTGCCTTGTGGTGGTAAATTGATGACACAGGCACAAATGTTTTTGTAACCATGAAAGGCTTGTGATTCTAAAGATTTGTTTCTTTTTTCCCTGTCTTAGGAATGATTTGCCATCTGAGGAGCAGAAACTTCTGTGAGAAGTTCAATTGCAGCACCTGGAAAATGAGGCATATGCAACACCAGTTGGGCTGGACAGTTTGTTACATGTTTCATCTGTTGGTCTTCTGCCTGACTTGATATATTTACTGTGTCTGCTACTCCTTGCTCTTTACTATCTACATTTTCAGATTTTTACTAACCTTAATGAAATTCTCCTTTTCTAAAACAGGTCAAATTTGTTCATGTGGATTTTCTCCCTATGCATATGTTACAAATCAAAAGAAATCCATTCTTCATGTATCAGTTATATTTACAAATATCTGATACATGCATTTCTTTTAAGTGACTTTAATATCGGACAACACAGCCTTGTGCTGAAATGAGTTTAATGAATCCCAGTAATAGCAACTCATCTTCTCTTAAGAAATTGAAACACATCAGTTCAGAAATGTTTTCTCCTACACATTTTGAACATTTCCTGTCAGCACATATCTGTAAGTCAAGAACTGGTTAAAGGCCAATGCTTTATACTGCCTGTGAATTTGTCTAGTGTTAATTACAACCTTGACATCCTTGGACAACCAAAGTAAAAGGAATGTGTGGTTGACTGGTAAAGCAAGAAATGTTGAATATAGAAATCCCCAGATTCACAGATATTTACATCATGATTTCAATACAAATAGATTCAACCAGTAAGTAAATTGTGCCAAGGGAGCTGGAAAAGAAATAAGAATTTCTTAGCATTACTCTAGTTGTTTTGTGATCATAACATGGAATTTCAGGAGTAATTAACTTCTGACACTGGAAAAGAACTTTACTGGTGCAAAGATATCTCATCCTATTGTTTCTTTAACTCCAGTAGCTTGTCTGCTTTGTACTTAATCCAAAACTAGTCTGAATGTATAGAAGCAACTCTCCCAGAAAGGATTTCAGGCCAGGCTCTAAATTAACTACAAAAAAAATAATGATAACATAAATTTAGCTCATTTTTAGGAATATATTGCAAATGGCATTTGGCATTTTGTTTCTTAAGATGTATGTTTTTCAAGTTTGTGAACCTATTAAAGAGAAGTACAGAATTTAGCATATTTTTATACTTAAAACCTGTAAAGTAATGCCAAATTATATTGATTTCTTTATTCACTTAACATAACATCTTTTTCAAGCATTGGACTCCAAATATATGGGTATTATATTCTGGGATTAATTTACCAGTGTATAACCAGTATTGTATATTTAAGTCAGTAAATTTTTGTTTCTCTTTATTTCACTGAGTTATACCAGCATTAAATTGATATAATGTAGCAGTGGGTATGGCTCAGAGATTATGCAGAGTTTATTGTGACTTTATGCTAGATAAAAATAAGGGAATTGAAACATTTATATTCAGAAGAAAGCAGCTTAACTCTGATAAAATGAAACTCAGCAACTTTACTTTCGTAAGAAAGCATTTGTTCCTTTCAAAAATGCCAAAAAGTAAATTACACTTAATTAATCAAACTTTAAGTGATTTCCAATTAGTTTCCTACTGTTCTTCTATGACAGCTCTTTCCATTATTACAGAGTGTGAAAACAATAAGCAAAAGAAAATGACAATACATAATAACCAGGAGAAATTCAAACATTATAACTTCATAAAACACTCTCTTTTCCATCCTCTGGATGCTTACTTATAAGTAAATAAACAAAAAAAACTCCCCAAAAAACCCAAAACAAACAAAAAAACCCAACAACAACAACAACAAAAAAAGTCTTGTAAAGTCCAAAATTCAGTTTGTGTACACAATCCAAGTAGCATCTATTCAGCATATCTCTGGCACCTTCCATCAGTGAAGGGACTGTACAAGGTAGTGAGAGAGAGTGCTCCTTTGCACCTGTGACTTACTATAGGAGGGGAAAGATAAAACACTTTTCATTTTAACAAAAGCCTTAATTTCAATGTGTTCTAAATTCCCTAAGCCAAAATAACTCCAGGGTGGAATTCTTTTCTTGTTCTTCTTCATCCTTGTCTTGCTGTTAAAGCAAGTAGAATCATATAAATTGACCCTCAATATTTTCCTTTCTATCTAAACCAAGATATTTAATCTGAGAAAACAAAACCAGACAGGAAATAAAAATATAACTCGTAAGTCAGTACTTCCACAAAGGATAGCTAAGCTGAAAAAGATAAAGAGATTTGTAATATCAGGCCCATTCTTCCTACTGCATATATTGAATTTGTAGTTATTCTTTGTAGAATGTCAGCTCTGCCAATGTAGGAGAAATATTTCCAGACAGGAGAACAATAATTTCTTTCTCTGTGTCAAATGTTATTGGTGTCTGCCACACAAGCAGATCACTGATGCACTCATTGTCAATTACATCTCCTTGACTATAAGATTTCTCTGTAGATATTTTCACAAGTGCTTCAGCAAATGATAAGGAGAAATTATTTTATTTGTTTAAAATAGCATAGGGTGCTATTATAATTTCATGCATTTATTTCTTATTTTTCTAAAAGCCAAGCCAAAGTAATTGTCTGTGGTTGCTTCTCTCCACTTTTGTTCTTAAAAAAATACCCCTTTAAAATTATATTATCTTGAATATAGTCTATTTGCAGAGTATTTCTGATTCTCAATGCTTAATCATTGCCTTCTTGACTTTTAGCTGTTTTTAGCAGTAGCATCCTTTGCACAATCGTTCTGGTTCCTGTGTTGGAACAGTTAATTACTATAAGGACTTCACGTGTTCTTGCAACCATCTCAACTAAAAGTAGGATCTGGAACTTGGCTTTATTTTTTACTTTGTTCTTTTTTTACAGGGAATATTTTATATCACACCCTTATGTGCTGACAACTTTCAAATCTGTGTCATTGACAGCTGCTAAGTCTAGTGGGGAGGCTGCTGAAAACACGTGCATTGTAAGACATGCACAACTTCTTTACTAAGCACAGCTGCTTGGTGAACAGTGTCTTTGCAGGGAGCAGAATAGAAGAATATGAAAAATTAGTTGGGAGAAAATGGCCAAAAGAAGGCATGTGGTGGAAACTCATGGTTGCTAGAGAAAATACCTCACAAAAGGTGGAGAGGTGGTAACATTTCTAGCAAGTTTCTCAGGTGGCTAGTAACACAATAATAGTTATCTGCTGCTTTTCTCTGTATTTTCTATCATCTCTGTACTCAGGGATAAACATCAAAACCATAGCAATTGAAGTGGTCAAAAACTTTCAGCACTGAAATTTCCCAAAATTTTCATCTCAGCTTAGGTAGTTGTCCCCAAAGAACAAAAATGCTGTACAGTTACACTGTGAACAGGCAGGCAAAGAGGCAAGAGTAACAGCATATCCCTCTTGAAAGCTAAGGAGCCCTTTCATATGGGAAATAGAGCAGGTATGGTGAGAGGCAGGAATATGAGCAAGTGGAACCTACAAAAATAATCTGCTATCTTTAGGTTAAAAAAAAAAAAAAAGGGGACATATAAAATATTAGGCTTTGACCATTGTAAAAAACACATTCAAGGAAAACACCATTCAGTCTCCAAGCTAAAAATTATCCAAAGTCATAGTGACTGCATTTTACTATAAAAATTGTTTGCAGTCCAGTGCAGTGATTGTTGCAAGGCTGAGGTAGTTCTGTACATTAGTTTTTCCTACCTGCAAAGGCTAAAGACATATCTAAAAAATGTAGGTTCAAACTGGTAATGAGAATAATGATCAGTCTTAGGGGAGAACTCCTGTAAAGGACCAGGATTTCTTCAAAATTTGGGTGAGCCACTCTTCACGCTTTTGCACTGGAGATATTAGGTGTAAATTTTGATCAGAGAGCAGTGAGAGAAATCCTTCCAATGGTTGCAAGCTAGGAGGAAAAGTGTTTGTCTTTTTTCTCACGTAAAAAGTGATAAACAAGAGAAAATGACCTAAACTGGCTGCAGGAAAATTTAGTCTGGATATTAGGAAAACTTTCAGCACTGAAACAGTCAGAGTATTGGAACAAGTTGCCCAAAGAAGTGGTTGAGTCACTATCCCTGAAGGTATTTAAAAGATGCGTAGATATGGCACTTGGGAGCATGGTTTAGTGGCATTTTTAGCAGTGTTAGGTTTATGGTTGAACTTGATCTTAAAGGTCTTTTCCAACCTAAATGATTTTATAGTTCTACTCTGATTCTGCTGGTGTCTCTGAGTGCTGGTGGTGCACTCCTGTGAGTTTGTTGGGAACACCTCAGGCAGAACACAGAAGAGAGAGATTTGAAGTTTGACCTTATGGCTTCAAATCTGACATTGGGGCATTATTTTATTCAACAGGCAAAATCACAGAAACAGCTTGGAGATGAAGTCAAGAAGTAGTAAGGGTCTATATTTAATTTTTAACAAAAAATGAGGGCAACTCATACAATACAGGACATAAAAGTTCCATCTCTGGGAAACTATGAATAACACGGGACTTCCTTCAGACCCACATATTCCTTAGTATTCTCTATGAAAATCTTTATCTTGAGTTAACCTAATAGTGTTATCCTTCTGTTTCATGCTTTGCAATAAGCTTGCCAAGGATGTTTAAACTGCATCTCAGTGCAGACAACATTTGACTACTATAATGAGTAACAGACTTTCACAATTAACAGAAAATCTCTCCTTTCCCCAGGACCTCAGGCAGTTGAAGTTTCCACAGTGCAGCTTTTTGGGCCTCCTAGAGTCCCAAAAGGTGGTACTTATCTGCAGTCATCTTAAACAGGATTACAAGTTGATATTATCATGAGACATGTTTAGTCCGATATTCTTTCTCCCCACTCCATATCACTGGCTCCAGGAAGTTGGGAAACCCCTTTCATAAAGTATCTTTATTATGTGAAGCTTTTAAAAAGCTATTTTTGAGCCCATTGGCTCCCTTCTATTACTGAAAATTTTAATTGTTTTAAAAACATAATCCTGAGAACTCTTTGTAGTGTTTTTTAGCAATCATATTGTAATATAAGGCTTTAGCCCTATATTCAGAAAAAAAAACAACTGACCTTTATGCAAGTCTCTGTTGGAGATCCAACCAATTTGGGAACACATAATTTTGTGGCCTTCCCAGCTGCCACTGGTCAAGGATGTGCTGAGAAATGGGTTTTTTTTCAATAAAAAAGCTGACAGCTTCAGAAACTATTTCATTCTTTGAGATCGATAACCACAAAACTGGACATAGACTACACATGTCCTATGACGAGTGGCTGGGGGAGCTGCCAGGCAACTAGTGACAGAAAAAAGGGAAATGGCCTCAAGTTGTGCCAGGGAAGGTTTGGATTTAGTGTTCTGAAAAGGGTTATTGGAAGCATTGGAACAAGTTGCTCTGGGAAATTATTGACTCACCATCCCTAGAGGTGTTTAAAGAAAGACTGGATATGGCATATAGTGCCATGGTCTAATTGACGTGGTGTTCAGTCATAGATTGCACTCAATGATCCCAGAGGTCTTTTTCAACCTAATTGGTTCTGTGATTCTGTGAAACAGATCAAATATAATTCCTCAAAAAAATTTAAGAAGCAGAAAATACTACTTCTGATTCCTCTGGAATTTCTAGAAGACATCATAGAAACAGTAGTGAGCATGAAAGGGACACTGTAAACACCATCAGTCTGAGGGGTTCCTGCAGCTGGTTCTCCAAAGCCAGTAGTCATGTACGGTTTTCAGGGCTGAATATGTAAGATTTAGCTAAGTTTACATTTTTACCTTTTGAATCCATTTGAGTGGTTCAATAGACTGGATAATGTAAAGCAGATCTGAACACTCAAGATTCAGCATGGATTTGACCTAATTATCAAAGTGATTCTGAGTCCCTAGAAGCTGGCCAAATTTAGAATCCTAGGAACATGAAGTCCTAGACATCACCCTCTGTGTGTGTTTAGTAGGGATGGTTTTATCATTCAGCTAAAAATCCTGTTGAGTTCTTTATCTGACTTAGGAAGAGGACTCTGTTCCACGATATAATTCCAGTTTAATCATGTCAAGTAAAATAAATAAAATCAGGATATTTGGCAATAATCTTCGAAAAGGAAAATTGTTAAGAGACCTAAAATACTGGGAAATCTCCTTGAAATTCAGAGCATTAAGCATGAAAAGAATATTTAAAATAATTTCAATCAGATCTAGAACTACCATGTAGAGGCTTTAGTACTTAAATACTAGGTCACTGTATGGTGAGAAAAAAACATCCAAAGGTTCTTTTCACAGGTCTGGAGTCGGAAATGTCCCTCTCCAAAAATGAAAACCCTGTGTAGGAATGAAACTATTGCATATTTTTGACATAGCAACCAAGCTGTAGATGATGCAAAGGAGAAAGAAGAGGGGGACAAAAAGAGAAAGATAATAGATTTGGAACAATATGCTAGTCTGTGCCTAGCAGATAATGTCAGAAATGCTTTTAAAAGAAATCTTCAAAAAGTGAAGTTATTCTTGTTCTGTCCCTCTTTCAGAAAGCACCTAATTCTTTCAATTAATTGGTTTGAATGACAGTTGTAAACTAATGAGCTACAGATGTCCAACTCTATAAGCTGCAGTCAGGAAAACATGGTTTATTTATCAGTTCTTTACAAGGGGAAAGAAAACCCAAAAACTTTTTATCATCTCTTCTTTTCATTTGTGTTTAGTTCCTTCAAAGTTTGCAAAAATCTTTAGCTCCATCTTCAGAGCGGTAATGTGTCTGCACCTTCAAAGCAGAGGCATTGGAATCTGTTAAACATATCACGGTGCATTGGAAAGTAACACTGTACATATGCTTTGAAGTAAGGTTGAAGACAAAAGAAAATTTAAACCAAGTGAAATGCAGAAAGTTTTAAAGTACAACTCCTCCCATGGATGGGTCCTGATTATGGAAGTTACTTGTGCTAAGTTGGTTTGAGGAGTTCTTGTATGGCCTAAACATATAATTTAGTAAATACTTGCCTGAACAAGAGTATGTTTTACTAACATGTACCTAAAAGACCACTGAAAAACTCTTGGCTGGGTTAGGGGGAAGTAGTAGGGAATGCAGTAAAAAATGCTGATGTATTTAACCCAGTAAATTACTGGGCACTGGGCTGAGGGACTTAAACCTGCTGCTGAAAGTTGACATTCATCTGTTGATAGCAAAAACTGAATACTTCATATCCTGCCATGTTTGAAAATAGGAAAGCCATCATTTCCCAGAGTTAATGGGCCTTTTGTCAGCTGCATGACAGCTGGATTTTAGGGTAGAAAGGCTAAGGAAGTCAGAGGACTACAGAATAAACTAATTCTCAGCTGAGATTATGGTTGCTTTAAATGTCAGCACTTAAAAGGCATTTCATCACTTGGAAGTGCCAGGTATGCTTTTAGCAATGGGTTTCCACCCCCAGCCTCTGCCATCCCACCAGTGCTGTTTCTGTCTGAGATGAGGTAGGGCAGTGACCTGTGCTGCTGAGAATTTTGCACCTCCCTGAACTGCCAGTAAATGTGAGCAAGTTTAATTTTTTATTACTGTTTCAGTTACTCAGCTTGCAGTGTTTTCAGCACCCCCTTCATGCAAATAACTCTTGCAGCTCACTAACCTGTTTGGGATCTAGCTTTACTGTAACCACATGCGTGTTGAAGAACAGACAAATCCCTACACATTCAGTTGAATATGATTCAAGTCCAACTTTAATAAAACAAACTTCCTCTTCTCAGGCTCAGCAAAGTATTGCATACTGTAATTAAAAGCCACTGATATTAAGAACATAAATGTTTGCATTGGTTTGGGGTTTTTTTTAATAATGGCTAATTAAAGCAAATTTAAATTTTAATACTAGCTAGGAGAATAGTATTTAAGACAATTCAAATTAAGCTGGACACATTATGTTCAAGACAAGTGTCCCAAAGCAACCCTTACTAATTGCCAATTGTCCTCCTTTCTGCAGAATGTAATCCTTTTAGACTTAGGAAGATATGTGTTGCCCTGGAATTCGCTTGTTATCTCTTCATCTCTCCCCCAAAGTCAGGCCGTAAAAAGAATAGCTTTAAGAGTTATGAACTTGCTCTTGCTCCCATTGATTCAGAGTTGTGCAAAGAATAGTTGGACTAGTTCAGTCAAACATTAAAAGCTGTTAAAACCATAACAAGTTTCTGAGTTGCCTCATAAAATCTGCTCCTGACATGCCTGTTGCTACTGATTTTTTCTTCATGGGTCACAAATAGCATGTTCAGCTCAGCTTGTACTTTCTTCTTTACCTGTCAAAGGCAAGTCTGCCTAATAATGGAAGGACAGATAAGACAACTCAATCTCTCTAATACCAAAGTGGAGATGGAATGTGTATGATGCGTCAAAACAGCAAAGCTCTGATACCTCAAATTTATCTCTCTATAGATGCTGGATTGTGCTACATAATGTAGGGACTACAATAACTCCTCCCTAAAAGTAAGCAGTACCCTAACAATGAAAAAAGGTAGCAAACACATGTGTGGGAATTTTAGTTAGCAAAAATATGTTCTCAGTATTCAGTTAGCAAAAAGATGTTTCCTGAAAACACTCCAAGTCATCTTCTCCGTCAGTTATTCCGGGAACTGAAGGGTCTTAAGCAGAAGCTTGAAAGTCACTTTTCACAGCCCTAAGGGACAAAGTTTGAATGGGAAGTAAAGCTACTCTCCCAGTCCTACACTAACATGATGAAAAAGCACAATCTCTTAGGAAAAAAATTCATATGACAGAAGACCTGGCAATACTAGGAAGTTGTAAGATAGCCTTCAGACAATTCCCTGCCCTGAAACTGAAGTCAAATCATGATTATCCTGGCCAGCAGAGAGAGCATTTCCCAGGAACTACCCATTCTCATCTCCCGCTAAGACCCTCCACACTGTACTCTAAGTTAAGGTGCGTGTATAGTAATATTGGCTCTTCAAACATGCCTAGAAACCTGAAATTAAACAACTTTTCCCATATGTAACATGAAGTAAAGGAAATAAGAGTGATTGAAACAGGGGTCATCTGGCAAATTATTTATGGTGTTGTGTACATAGGTGTGATACTCTTAATATTAACTAGACTTTGTAGTTGGATTTATTTCTTAGTCTTGCATAATGCTTTTTCTTAGTAATTCTCAGTTATTGTTTTTACTTTGTGTTTATTTTTAAGAATATTATTTCTAGAAAAAAGTTGGTGTTCTCTAGTTCTTAATCTGGTTTTAATTAATCTGAACTGCCAATCTGATTGTGTTAGCATATTGATGTAAAGCAAATGGGACACACAAGTTAGAAGTTGCGGTTTGATGGCTGGTGGGCATTAATAGATAAACTTATGGATGTATTAATTCTACTGGGATCTAGTCCATGCCCAGTGCGTTACAACTGTCTGCTCATACTCTTCCTAAAGCTATCAGAATTCCATGTCAGAAATATCATATGGATGGTTGAAATAAGACAGTTATATTATACAACTGTACATAATAATTTTAACATTTTGCTGACTAGTGGAGTTTGGTTGGGAGAAACATTCAATAAATATTCTAGAGACATGAGGATGTAAATAATGGGATTCAAAATGCTAAAGAAAATGCTTGTCTGGGACAAACACTGCTAAATACAGCATGCCAGGAGTTGGACTCAATGACCCTTCCAACACAGGATACTCTATGATTCTGTGACTCTGCAAATTTAGCCATAATCAGACTAATTGAACCAGTCAATTTTATCTTTTCTCCTAGATAACAAATTAAAATAGAGAGTCGAAACTTCATATCACTTTTCCATATCCTGTGTAATGAACCAAGCATGCTCTCTTCTACAGAGATGTTTTCATATGACCTCAAATTTTCACCATTGCAATAGCCTAACTTCTCTAGCACCTCAGATGCATGGCACACAAGCAAAGTCACAAAAAGGAAAAAGCAGTGACTCACTGTCCTGCTGAATTTCACTCTATGTGGGCTCCTACAAAGCTGCAGTTTTGTTCAGCACAGACATTGGGAATTTGAAAATTAGCTCCAAAATCTCTAGTTCCACTGCCACAGGCTATATTGATGATACAGCTTGGTACAACAGCTTGATAAGAGAGTTTTGAAGAGTGTATAAAAGGCTTGTTAGCATTAGAAAATATCAAAATACAAATATTTGTACCCTTCAGCTCCTTGATGTTCCAGGATAAAAGAAAAATAAAATATAGCCCTTCAGTGGGTTATTTCTTGTTTGTACCACCACGAGTTCATTTTTACTTGCATATCAGTCAACATTTGCTCTCTGTCAGTTTAAATTCTTTGAACAGGAGATGCAAATCACTATCCTCATCCATGGAACACAGGAAACAGAAATCAAGAGATGGGAATAAATCTCAGAAAATTCATGTTGGAAATCACTCTAATAAACAGGAATGGAATATTGGGTTAGTAGAAGAGAGGTTCCCTATTTAGCAAGGCAGGTTGCCTTTCATGAAAATCCTTTTAGAAAGTATGTCCTAATTCACTTGTTCACGTGACTATGACAAGGTTCTCTGTTTAAATAAGGCATCTACCTCATAATATACTGTCTATACTATGCACAAAAGGGTGACATTTTTTACCATCAACATGTGAGAATAAACTGATTTTACATACACAGCTCTGGTGTCCATTTCCCTGAGTAGGGCTGTAATCATTCCATGGATTAAATGGTAAAAATTAATAAAAGCTAGAACATGCGTAGTTTTACCTATGCTGCTCTTCTACATATCATCCTGTGTACGTATAGACTTTTGTCCCTTTTTTTACCCCTTGGTAAAGACATGAAAATAGATGTTTTTACTAGGGTTCTCAGAACTAGCTTGTTCTACTAAGAAGCAGAAGTTGCAATATGTACATAGTTGCTCTTTACCCTGCTAAATTTATCTTTAGAGATTTCACAAAGCTCAGCTTGCTTGCAAGTGTGGAATTCCTTTTGTTGTTTCCCCTTGTTCTTATGTTGTACCATGAATCATTCCATTAGTCCACAGCTTAGTGCTCATTGACTATCATCATTCTTTTTGTGCTTAATAATGTTTACTAAGGTTTTAGCAGCATCCGTGCACGCAATAACTGTAGCTAACAGATGAAAAACACGGCCATTTCAGTGCAAAACAATTAGCTACATATCCTTGAGACTCTGCTTGTGTTATAAAGTGCAAGTTAAGAAGGAAGAAACCATGCATGTTAATTGGAAATAAACAAAAAATACATTACTGGCATGTAGTCGGATGCAACAAAATGTAGCACTTAAGCACTGCAATTAATAGGTTCACTTCATAGGGCTTTTTAGTGCTTTATAGTCTTGTTTTAGAGGTCTGCATAATTCTCATCATCACATGTAGTTGAGGATACTCTTGTAGTACCCAAGAGACTGACAGAATATGTATATGCCCCTTTCTTCATCATTGTACCCAAGCTTCCTAGAACATCACTGTTCTCTGCATCCATGTAGGCAGACTTCCCAGGAAGCCAGAATATGTGGCTGGGCATACCTGGTATCACCGGGAATTGCCCAGTACCAAGGTTTCTTTGAAGTTTAGTAGAAAACCTATTCAGAAGAGTCAAAGCTCTTTTCTGCAGAAATACAGAACAAATCCAGGAGGCAAAAAGTCATTTATGTGGCCAGAAATTGTTGCCTGTGAACCCAGAGAAGGCTGGAAGCATGACAAACTGCTGCCACCTGCTGCCGGTTCATTTTCAGCCACCAACACTCCAGTAAACCAAATTTGCAGCAGCCAGCAGGAATTGTAGATCCTCTCTTTCTTTAGGGGAAAGGGAAAAAACAACCTGCTATATTTATCCTAAGAGTAGGAAAGCACTGATTAGACTGAGGGCACCAATGCCAGTGCTGTGGTTGCTAGCATTCAGTATCTTGGCTTTTCTACCCTGCAATTGCCACTCTGTCAGTAAGTTAAATGTGTGACCTTGAGAAAGCAAATTAAGCTTTTTAACGCTTGTTGCAGTATGCTTCTGCCTTGGTACGAGGCTGAAGCCTGTCTGTCATACTCCCCACCAATGAATCCACGCCATGTCATTGATGTTGGCTCTGCCCAGACTATAACCTAAGCCAATCAGATAAGCAGCTGAGAGTCTTTTGAAATGTTCTGGGATAAAAGGGAACGGTGGGAAAAAATAAAGAGAGTTCCTGTTCACCCTACCACGAGGTCAGCTGCGTTCTCCTTGTATTCTGCTGAACCCACGACCCCTCCACGCTACAACGCTATTTTCCAAACAGTAAAAAGGAAATATAACACCCAAGGTTCATTCAAGAGTTTCTAAAGGTGATGAGTATATTCATAAGGCTGTTTAGGAGTGTGCTTTTTATTAATATCTTTACATCTTAATTATTTCAGAAAGCTATTTTAATAAAGCTCCCATTGTAATAAAATTTTCAATCTTTATTAATAAGCAAGAATTAATATTGAACTGTAAGGCAGTTAGTCTGCTCCAATTGTATATATAATAGCAAAAAAGGAGAACAGCCAGGATTAACAGAGCGAGGTTAGATAATATAATGTTTTTATAAAGATGTACAACCATGCATTGTATGTGGCTCTGTGGAGTTCCCTGTGAGGTCATGAAAAAAATGACAGGGTATATCTATCTGGAGACCTGCTTTTTAAATATGTCAGCAATCACTGAAATTCAAATCAAACTTGGAGATCAAGTTACCATGCTCATGTTTATTAATAGGTGCCAATTCATGTACCCCCACAGTCTACTAGAGGCAATAAAATGAGTGTAATATACGCTAGTCAGATAGCGAAGAGCTCTGACTATTTTTGCTACTTGTAGGTATCACATACTTTGGAGGAAATACTACCCTGCTGGTGGCACTGTAATGCAAACTGTCCTGATCTCAATGCCAAGTGTAGAAGAGTGAGCCACAGAGCTGGAACTGCCATCAGGTGATTTTCTGTGATCATGATGAGTGTGTCCATGAGGGGGACTTTGATGGCCCTGAGTGAAGATGATGGGAACTGGTTACCAAGCTGGCAGCTCTCTCAAGGGCAGGAGCAAAATTCTGGAGCTCTCACTGTTGAGGATGGCTTGGAGTCTAGTCATGGAATCACAGAATCATTAAGGTGGAAAAACACTTTCTAGCATCATAGAGCCAATTAACCCAGCACCACTATATTCACCACTAAATGATATCCCCAAGTGTGATATCTATATATATTTTGAACATTTCCAGGGATGGTAGAGTCACCATCTACCACTTCCCTGAGCAGCCTGCTCCATTGCTTTATCACCATTTCAGCGAATAAATTTTTCCTAGTACCTAATCTAAACCTGCCCTGGTGCAACTTGAGGCCATTTGCCTCTTGTATTGAGAGGCCCAGAACTGAACACATTTGTATTGGGTCTAGCTGGGATGAAGCTAATTCTCCTCACAGAAGCCCTCCTAGTGCTGTGCTTGGCATTGGTATGTATAAAGGTGTTGATGACACATCAGTGTTTTGGGTACTGATGGACAGGGCTGGCACAGCATCAGCAATGTCTCCAGTATTCTGTGCCTCCATCAGTAGGCTGGGGGTGGGCAAGATCTTGGGAGGGGACACCACGAGGCCAGTTGAACCAAATTGACCAAAGGGATGTTCCATACCATATGACATCTGCTCAGATATAAAAGTTAAGAAATAAAGGAGGAGAGAGGGGGAGTATTAGTTTTTTTATGTTCATTTTGTGGAACAACTACTATGTGTCCTGAATCTCTGCTTCCCAGGAAGTGGCAGAACAGCTCCTGCTGATGGGAATTAGAGAATAAAATTTCTAGTTCCTTCCTTAGATTGCATGTGTGCAACTTTTCATTTTTGCTTTAGGAAACTGCCTCATATAGACCCACAAGTTTTTTTACCATCACATTTTCTTCTCCTGCATTGCTGAGGAGGGGGAGTATTAGAGCAGCTTGGTGGGTACGTGGTGTCCAGCCAAGATCAACTCACTGCAACAGTATTTGAGGTGTGGTTTCATCTGTGCTGAGTACAGAGGGACAGTCACTGCCCTGGTCCTTCTAGCCACAACATTTTTGTTATAGACCAGGATGCCATTGGCCTACTTGGTCACCTGGGCACACGCTGGCTCATTGTAGTGATTTCACGTTGTCTCCTCACACCAGGCGTTAATTTAGTGTAGTGGTCTAACTACTCTGGCTTAGCACCAGTGCACTTACTGAGTTTACTTACTCCTTTCTGTGGTGAGATAAGGATTAGGAGGAATGCAAAGCAGGCCTAAAACTTCAAAGGTAAAAAGATAGTTTATTAACAGAACTAAAAAGAAAATAATAATAATAAAAAAAGCTTCAGATACATCTCTTTCCTTCATCCCATCAAGTTCTCTCTCATCAACAACATAAAGAGACAAAACCTGAGATCTTTAGTCAGTTTACCACCCTTCAAGTAGGCTTTTATCAGTTCAGCTGGAAGAGAAGTCTCTCCTGTTACACCATGGAGACTTTTCCACAAGAACACAGTTCTTTTGTGGTTTCAATATCACAGCGAACTCCCATCCAGAAAAGGATATCTGTTCTCCGTGTGACCGTCCCTTCCCTCAACCTGCAGTTCTTCCCGCAACTGCTTCTCAAGGACTAATCTTTATTTATTGGGGTAGCATTTTAAGGATGGGTTGTTCTGGTAGAAAAGCAAAAAGCCTCTTCTTTCTCTCTCTGGAGATTCTCAGAAGCAAGGTTTCTCCTCTATTTCCTGAGATAGATATTTTCCTTCTATTATATCATCTATCCCTTCTTGGTGGAATGACTTCTCATTACCACAGTTACTTTAACCTCTATTTGCTTCAGCACGGGTACCTTTGCTCAAGTTATAGTTAGAACACGTCTATACCCCCAATTTGTACTGTGAGTTATAGGGAATAGTTTACTATCTTAGTCCATTACCATGGTTTCTCAGTAAGAATTTCAGCTTAAAGCATCTCCTCTTCCTTCCCTCTGGACTCTCAGTCCCTTTTCACTGACCTCGGTGCCTCTGTGCTGGTTCTTGCTGTGTCCTCACTCTTTCTGAGTCCATTTGGGTAGTTAAAGAGTTGTATCGGGATCCATCTGTGCACTCAAAGAAATATTCTGAGTCCATTTGTGCACTAAAAGGGTTAATCTCTCTTCCAGGCTCAGCTGGACAGCAGTTGAAAAGCTGCTGCACTCCATGCATTCCATTCCCACAGAGGTGGGGAGAGCAGGGGAACTGTGGTAGCCCAGCAGCCAGGAGCCGCGGTAGCATTCTCAGTCACCCTCAGCCCCCCCTGGAGTGGGCCTTCCTCAGCCCAGTTTGGCCCAGCCCTGTGGAGGGGCGGGGAGGCCCCCACTCAAGAGCGCTTGGCCTGGCCCAGGCCCCCTCCAACGTGGCAGCTCTGGAGGGGCAGAAGCCTCAGCAGCCAAGCCCAGATTCCGTGCCGTGGCAGCTCGCTGCAGGTTGATAGTTTCCCCTTCCCCTGCCTGGCACTCCCGGGGAGGCGGGGGCAGGGGTCCTGCCCTGCCAGGCTGTGCCGCGTGGGAGCCCCTTGTTACCTTTTCAGCCACTGGAAACCAAGAGAGCTAATCTCGAGGTTTCCCTCTCTTAAGATGTGGGTCACAGAGCTGTTTCTATTTCCCTAAGTGGCTAGACAGAGTGTCCATCTCAGAATTAACCAGCTAATTGGCTCTTCAGGTGTGCAGGAATCAGCCAGGTTCCTTATGGGTAAAAATCACTTTTTTTTAAACCCATGACACTCATGTTCAGCTGGATATCAACAGCATCCCCAGATCCTCCTCTGTTGGGCAGCTTTACATGTACTCTTCCCAAAGCCTGGAGAAATGCATGGGGTTGTTGTGACCCAAGGGCAGGACCCAACATTGGCTTTGTTCAACTTCACGCCATTGGCCACAGCCCATCAATTCAGCCTTTTCAGATGCCTCTGCAAAGCCTTCCTACCCTACAGCAGATCAACACTTCCTTCCAGCTTAGTGTATGATGCAAGCTTACTGAGGGTGCACTAGATCCCCTTGTCCAGATCATTGATAAAGAGATTAAACTGGACTGGACCCTGGAGAACACCACTTGTGACCCGCCCAACACCTGGATTTAATTCCATTCACCATCACTTTCTGAACCCCACCATCCAGATAGTATTTACCCAGGGAATAGTGCACCCATCCAAGCCAAGAGGAGCTTGAACACTTAGGCTTTTATTTAGTTATGCTTTTGAAGGCTGCACATGCTCACTACAAGGTAAGTACTCTTCTGATCTGAAAATGACCAAAATAAACATGAAGCATAATAATTTTATCTACACATTGTCCATACATTTTTAATCATTATTTCAAACCCAAATATTTCTAAGGTCAGGACCATCGGAACATGCTCATATACATGTCTGTTATACATAAAACAAGCTGCGGATACAAGACATTCTGTGACTGCTTATGTGTGTGATTTCTGTATCAGTTTAGGCAAATAAGCAAGTTTGGATCATGCAGTGAGCACTCAATAGCACTGAAGAAAGCACCCTGGGGATAAAATGTCCACTGGCAATGTGCAGCTACTTCAGGGAGCTGAATTTCTTATTTGCCATCTCTATATCAAAAAACCAGGCCTGTGCCTCCATTGCTCCTTTCATTACTTCAATTCTCAGATACTCAGATACAAAATTGTATTTGAATGGTGGTATTTCTCCCATGTGTTTTTTGTTTTACCATAATCAAAAGGATTTTGAGGTAGCATGGAGGTTGCTGTCTGTTATAAGATTATCTTGGGACCTCTTGGCTTTTCAGATCAAAATTAACTCTGGGAAATCCCAGGGATATTCATGGTATAGCATCAAACTCTGATACTGTTCAAGGATGAGTTACACATTTCTCAGCATGACAAATTCTGCTGTAAATTATTTCTTCTAACTTCCTTAAAAAAATATAAGTTTATTTTAAGAAAAAAACAACATGTGCTTCTTTTTACTATGAAAGAAGGGTAATTCATCCCCTATGTATGAACAAGTTATAGCAGTGCATCTTTATGGTTAGTCAGGAAAGTTTCCATTAGTCAGCTCAGTGCAACAAGCTAGAAATTTTATGTTTATTTGAAGAATGGCTGGGATGAAAAGAAATTCTTGATGCCAGTTGTAATAAGGGTTTTTGTTATCTATTATTGTTGACCTGACTGTAAAACAAAAACCATATCCAAGATCTCATTAATATGGTGATTTTAAAATTAAGACAAGGTTATTAATTTTTAATGTTTGAATGTACACCAAAGTATTTTTCTTTTCAGTTTGGAGTACAAACACAAAAAATATGAGAGAAAGATTCCTTCTGTTTGCTGGACTAAGGCATTGCCACTCTCTGCTGTCAGCCACCTTCCTTACCTTAAATTCCTTAACTTGATTTTTCAGTACTCGTGTTTATGCAAGAAAGAGACAAGCCTGAATCACTTTGCACATAAATCCTTCTGAGCACTAAATAAATACTCAAGATTCCCAGGTTAATCCATGAAATGTTTTGAGGCCTGTTCATATGATACTTTCACCTTGGCTGAATATTAAAAAACATTAGTAATTCTGAGAAAATATAATCCTTTGGGATTTTCATGGAAACTGGTCATCACATGCCCAAATGACTTGTAGAGCAGTCAGCTAAGTCAATGAGATATCTCTGGTTTCTCACTTATAATCCTATTATGGTAAAGTTAGAGTAGTTCTTGTCCTCAGCCTGTAGGTCTACAGCAGAACATACTCACCTGCTCCCTCTGGAGATGGAAACCGTACTTTACAGAGGGAAGGTATACACATCCCTGTTGTTGGAAAGTTGTGCTGGGTCTCATTTCTTCTTTTTCCTTTCTTCCTTCCAAAAATCTTATTGATAATGTTGAGATACAGATTTTTTTTTCATTTTTGTCCCCATTACAAACTTATATAATGATCCCAGTTCATGACAGGAGCAGCAAAACAGGATGCAGTATTGACATTAGTCTGGGCTACTACAGGAAAGGTGAAGATCTCTGGACAGTTGCAGACAGGTAGATTAATTGGAGTAAAACAGATATCACCTCCTTCTGTTTGAGTCCTATCACTATGTGTTACCACAGAATCAGTCACTGAGGTTGAATGGCACATCTGGAAATGGTCTAGACAACCCCTCTGCTCAGACTAGGGTCACCAAGAGCAAGTTGCTCAAAGCCATGTCCACTTGGGTTTTGAACATCTTAAAGGATGGAAGACAGTTTTGTTCAGTATTGAACCACTGACATACTACAATGTTTAGATCTTTTCCTTATGCTTAAGTTGGAATTTTCATAATTAATTTTGTGCTTATTGTTTCTCTTGTCCTGCCATGATTCTGTCTAGTTTCATTCTTTTTTACCACTCCCCCCATCAGGTTCCAGCTGACTCTGCCTTTTCTCATACAGCATATTTTCAGTGCCTTAGTCATTTTTCTGACCCTTTTCCAACTTGCTCCAGTACATTTATGTCTTCTCTGCACTGCACCCAGACTCCGGATGTGCCTCACTGGTGCTGTGTAGAAGGTGAGACTCACTTCCCTTGACCTATTGGCAACAATCTTCCTACCACAGGCCAGGGTACTATTGATACCCTTTACACCAGGGGTGAATTTCTTGCCCATGTTTAACTTTGAGTCCACCAGGACACCCAGGTTCTCTCCTGCCAAGCTGCTTTTCAGTCATTCTGTACAAACCTGTACTGTTGCACGAGGCTGTTCCCTCAGAAGCAGGGCTGGGCATTTTCTTTTGTTGAACTTCACAAGGCTTCTCTCAGCCTGTCTCTGCAGACTGTCAGTGTCCCTCTGAGTGGCAACATAACTGTGTAGTGCATCAGACACTGTGCCAAAGTTTCATATCATCTACAAACCTACCAAAGCTGCCTTCAGGCCCATTATTCAGGTAGTCAATGATGTTGTTAAATAATACTGGTCCCAGTATCAGCCCTTGGGGTATACCACTACAGAGAACCCTCCAGCTGGAGGTCTTGCCACTGGTAACAATCCTCCAATCTTGGCAGATCAGGCAGTTCTCAACTCATCTGGTGGTCCACTCCTCTAGCCTATTTGTCTCAGTTTGTCCAAGAAGAACCTTTGAGAGACAATGTCTTACAAAACTTGAGATAGATGACATCCACTTGTTATTTAATTCAGTGTACTAAGTGTGAAATACAAAAATATATGAGATGCCAAAGGGGAAAACATAATAAAATATGTTGAACTGAGATGCATGACCTTCCTTAGATTTGTTCACTCCAACACAGAGTGTGTCTTGGGACAGTCCAACTGTTTTACTGGTATGCAAGAAATTGCCTGATTACAACAGATGAAAAATATTGCCTAGGCAATTGGAAGTGAGAGCTGTCAAGGTCACAGTGCTGATTATGGAATGCTTTTCAATGTCTCTCTCCTTATGTGCTAAGTTGCTATAGTGATTATCCATCTGCTTTTACAGCAACTTCATAAACATCAAGGAAAATAATCCATTTGCCTGTAATATTCATTCTGAATATTAAATTGTTATATGAAATAGGGTGGTACTTGACACTTCTAGTTCATTAAAGGTTTCCCTGGACAGATCTAAAACGATATTACAAGGTATTTTTGAGCTGTAGGCTAAAGTTTTTCAAACCTGATAAGCAAAGTAAAGAAATTACCCATGTAAACAAAACAGCAATTTGTACTGATAAATCTTAATCAGAATTTCTGAATGAAACTGTAGTCTGTAGTACATATACAGCCAAAGGAAACACCACAGTGTAGTGGGGTTTTTTTTTTGTGGTAAGGGTACTATCATAATATAGTATCAATGCACAATTCAAGGATCATGTCTCTGTGTTAATTTAGTTAAGGAGCTCTGCATATTAGGGCCTGCCATCTATTAACCATATACAAAAGGTGTATTGACCTAGAAGATCCTGTAGTTCACAACTGTCTTAGGGGACAGGGATCTTTTTTCCCTTACCCTGTTGTGTTTCAGCTTTCTTTGACAAAATATTGACAATAAAATTATAACTTTCTCAAGATCTTGAAGAGCATTTTAGTCAGCAGATATCCATAGAGTCTGCAAGCAAACACCTCTTTATTGTTGCTAACATAGTAAGGTAGATCCGGAATTATGTTTAATTTCACAGCATTTATGTAGGGTTTTGTAGGTAGTCATGAAGAAAAGAATTTTATTTGTTTCTTTTAAAAAATTGTCAGATTTCCTTTTAGTTCCTACTAGTTATATATTTTAACTTGAAATTACTTTGGACAGGACTTTGGAAATAATAGTTAAGATTTTCAGATAACTCTTAGAAAAATAAATCATGTTGTGATACATAATTTCAATCACAAAGAGACTTTCTGGTTTGTGTTTTGGCTTCTTGCACAGCAGGGTAAAGTTCCAGAACTGGAGATTCTGAACATCCCTTTGATGCAATGAATAAATAATAGTGCCTGATCCAAAACAAATTAAAAGCAACTCAGTTTTAAGTCATGCTTAAGCACAGATGATAAATTGGGAAGAGATCATAGCATCTTGCAAGATGTCTAGCTGTTAGATCTTGATAAATATATTTCTCCCTAGCCAGACATTTCATGACATATAAGTTCACTTCAAGCTCTTTTAAAAAGTTGACAAGGGACCTCACAAAAAACAAATAACTTCTTCCAGTCCCTAAAATGAAAGGGAAAAGGAACTAGACTCTCTTTTTGGCAAGTTGGCAACAGTGGCTTGGTATTTTGCAGCCTACTCTGAGGAATGTAAAACTACTAAAAATGTTTAAAACTGTACATCTTCCCCTGATGCAGGAAGGCATCCACAGTGGAACTGTGTAAAGCAGGATGATGTTAATTTATTAGAACACTAAAAATACTAAAAAGATTATAATCCTTTCTTACAGTTTGTCAAGAAGAGATTTAAACCACTTAAGTAATTTGAATTTTTACATCACATAACAAGAACCCCATCAGAATCAGGACAGTATAATGCAAGGACGTGTATACATAACAGCAAATCTAAAAAGCAGTTTCATTTAGGGGGAAATTGTGGAACCTAAGGTCATATTCACCCTTGTCTTTAAACAGTCCCAAAAACAGAAATAAAAATAAGAGAGAAATGTCAGAGCTCCTCACTTACCCAGTCAATCCCTTCTTTATTAAAAAACAAAACAAAACAAAACAAAACAAAACAAGCAAACAAAACAAAACAAACCACAAGAAGAAGAAATGGCAGTGAGAATGTACCCAGGGAAATAAATAACATATTGTGACAGATGATGTGTGGTGTTTGCATGTTAGGGAGTAGGTAACTGGCATACAGAACAGCAGACCTCCTGGACAAGGATCCTACATACAAGATAGTGGGTGTGTTTATGGTAGATGGTCTAAGGGCTAATAAACCCAGGAATGTGTAGCCATCCAGTAAAGATAACAAAGTGTTCATGTTCTAACAGTAGCAGAAAGAAGATGCTTGCAGGAGATGGGAAGAAAGAGAATAAGGAAAGAAGGGCTCTTAACAGCTCTCTCATTTGTGTGACATCTGGAAAAGCATCTGTAGGCCCAGTGCAGAGAATATTTAGAAATAAGTGCAAAGAGGTTAGAAAATTAGAGACACAAGTGGCAGCACTGAGTTTTGTAATGCCTGCACATGCCTGCTTGGGAATGGTGTCAACCAAGTCCTATAATGAGACATACAATTGGCCTATGACAGATTTTTTTATTCACTGAGTTTGCTAACTGAAAAGCACTACAAGCCAAAGATGACCTGCAGTTTACCTGGGCATGGACTTATATGTTTTCTTCAGATAGAAGTTGAGTCAATTTAACAGCTTAACAATAGGACTCAGTAGAGCAACAAAGCTCTCTTCAGGCAGGTGATAGACAGATACAGTTACTGGGAGAGATAACTGGGCAGGAAACTTCCTTATGACTACTCAGTGGCAACTCTTTTCTCCAGAGATTCACTATGGAAGAATATCCATCCTGTTATTCTAGAAATAGGTATTTGCTAACCCATCCTGTTATTCAGAAATGTCAAGCAGGGACTGAGAGAGTGGCTTATCCTTCTCATTTAGGAAGAAAGATAAAGAATAAATGAACCTATCTCAGAAAGCTTAACTAATTTTCTGGGTTTGGCTCTCTTTGTAGAGTGAAGAAGTCCCCTAAGGCAAGTAAGAAATAAAGCAAAATTATGTGTTTGGGTTCACACTGGAAATGTGAGTGCTACACAGGAAAAATTCCCCAGACGTAGATCAGAAAACATGGTTTGTTTGGGTCTTTTCCTATTTATATGAAGGAAGTGGGTTTTTATGCCTCAGTGCTTTGTTGTGGATTGTTATGCTCCTGAGCTGTACTACAGGCACAGCTGTTGCCAGTAAACAGCCTGAGCCTCAGTCTCACAGCTAGATGAGTACCATTAAACACTTACCTTTCACACAGTTTACAAGCTCCTTGTATTTCATGTTCATGAAAATATCAGGTATTTGTAGGTACCTGGCTTTTCTAAAGGCTATTTGAATTTAAAAATTCATGCAGTCTAATTTACGAAGAGGAGTTAGATGTACAAATATGCTTTCAGTTATAAAATTTACCTCTGAAAATTAGCTATATTAGATAAATAAAAAATGATAAAGGTTTGTACTTGGCAGGAGTAATATATAGCTGGGTGTGAACTTTAATGGCTTTAAAAGCATGCAGGCCTCAAATGCATTGAAGAATGCAAGGCTGTGAGTTCACTTGCACTGTAGAAGGGAATCTAACTCATTTTCATGCTTTAACCCCAGCCAGCAGCCAAGTTCCACACATCCATTTCCTCACTCCCCCACCAGCAGGGTCAGGGAGAGAATCAGAAGGATAGAAGATAAAAAAAACTCATGTGTGGAGTTAAAGGCAGTTTAATAAGGAAAGCAAAAACCATGCATGCAAGTAAATCAAAACAAGGAATTAATTCATTGACTTCTATGAGCAGGGAGGTGTTCAGCCATCTCCAGGAGAGCAGGGCCCCATCATGCATAATGGTTACTTGGGAACACAAACACCATTACTCCAAACATTCTACCTCCTCCTTCTCCCCACTTTAGGTACCGAGCATGATGTCATATGGTCAGGACTATCCCTTTGGTCAGCTGGGATCACCTGTCCTGGATGTGTCTTCCCAATCCCCCATGCACCCTTAACTTCCTTGCCAGCGTGGCCGTACAAAAAGACCTTGGCTCTGAGCAAGTCCTGCTCAGCAATAACAAAATCATCTCTGTATTATCAACACTGTGTTCAGCATAAATCCAAAACACAGCCCCATGCCAGCCATTGTGAAGGCAATCAACTCTACCCCAGCCCAAACCAGCACACTTATTAGCACCACAGACACACGCACTGTGACTGCTTACAGGGGCACACTATTTCCTCTGTATTGACCCCTTCAAGAAGTGTAGGCTTAACATCTCATCTGCTGTTCCCTAAAATGTTAAGACCTTGCTGGAAAATACGTCATAGAGAAAATCCATCCATATTGCTTTCCCTGAAAATATCACCCTGCCTGGGACTAATAGCCGCTTTAAACTCAGCAGCGGTGAGCCTGTGAAAGCCTGGTTGTACCAGCACATGGCCCCAGGGGCCTCCGTAGCACAGGTTAGGGCAGGGAGCAATCCAGCACAATGACTTTGAATCACAAGAGGAGCTAACACTCTCTATGTGGTATGGTCCTGTCTGGCTGCAAGGATGTCGGGGGTCATTGGCACCAATTTTGTGGGCTCTGATGTCCTTTCACAGACAAGATCAGATGAGCAATAGCTCACATCACAGCTCCTGCATATAACAGAACGCAAGCAACACAAGTCTATCAGCTTATCCCATTTATAGTGAATCTAGAAGAGGGACTTTTTCAGCTTCCTAACTAAGCAAGTGAGAAGCTGAATGATGTGCAACATTGTTTACTGTAGAAAACAGTATTATGTAATCATCAGTCACGCAATTTGCAAAAACAAATCATTGGTCTGTTGCAATTAATTTCCTACTTCTTTGAGGCCTAGCCTGTATTTAGGCAGTGGAAAGTTGAACAAATTAAGCTATTTCACTGACAACATTGAGCTTGGCCAGGTCATCTCCTGAAAATCTAGCTGGTACTCAAAGGAGAGACAAACACTTTTCCTAGCAACAAGAGAGTACCAAAATCTGTTTCCTTCACTGATTTTCCTCTGGGAGACACCCATTCTAAGTCTAGTTGGTCAAATTTGGTGGTCTTGGAATTATAGAATCATTAGAGTTGGAAAAATCTCTAAGATGATCAAGTCTGCCCTTTGACCAAATGCCACCACGCCTACTAGACTTTACCAGAGTATCGCATCTATTTTTAAATTGAATTTCACTGACTTCCATGGATGGTGAATCCACCCTTTCCTTGGGGAGCCCATTCCAATCCTCAACCTCTCTTTCAGTGATGAAATTTATTTGACTCTGGTGCAACTTGAGCCCATTTACCCTTGTCCTATATCACTAGCTGCTGGGGAAAATAGGCTGACCTTTTATGATCTTTTATTTCCTTATATTAAATTACACTTAAAATTGACATCACCTCAGTGAATACCCCCTGTTTGTCACCTGTTTTAGATTAACTCCCTTCCGAAAAGTAGGATCAATGATGTGCATTGAGTTAGAGCCTGATGCTAGAATCCTGGCAGTCTGTTCCATGTTCACAAAAATGGGGAGAATGGACTTCCATGATGTCAGTCTAAGCAAGGAAATCTCTTCAGCAATCCCCAGTGTCAGAAAGACACTCACCAAAGGAACACAGCAGGAAATGCTGAAATTGTGTTCCCTAAAGTGGCAGATATTTGCTTCAAATCTGAACATACTCTACTGTCAGTCACGCTATTTAAAATTTTTTTTTTAAATCATAGTGCTGCTAACTCACCTTTCCTGCAAGGCCATTTTCTATAAATTGTTAAATATTTTAAGAATGTAACATTTTAGATTGAGCAAAAAAGGAACTGTTTACTATTTGTTTTGTGTGGAACACAGAAATACTGCTTGATTCAAAGTCTCACCTGGATTTAAACTCATGAGTCACACATGTCAAGGCTTTGCTAAATTTCTCCAGGGGCTAAAACTAGGAGGTTTTCTGGGCTGCAGATATTCTGAACAATGAGTAGAAACAGCTAGGGATTGATGAGAACTACTAAGCTTGAACACTGCAGACAGAGGGCAAGTCAGCATAGAATTACTGCTTCGTTTGTGTAGGGTTTGAAATAGTCTGCTCTATCTCCAGTGCCTCTAGTCCCTGGCTGTACGTGTAGCCTGTGTACAGGCCTGAAGCTAACAAAGCATTTAAACATGTTGTCAGAGAAGGTTGAGACTGCACATATTTCACAGCTGATGACAGCATAAAAAAGAAGTTACTTGCAGACTCAACCTGCAATGCTGACAGTTTGAGCTAAGAGGGTCAGAGAGGGCATTACTTTAACCAGACTCAAGTTATGCACCTTTTCTCCTCTGCTGTTACTAAGCAGTGAAGTTGGTAGTCAGGTAGATTTCAAGGAATATAAATGTGTCAGCAGTTCCATGTTAGGACTGCTTTCAAATGAATCTTCTTTCTTACTAGCATTACCATTTTCCCAGAGCTTTCTGCAGGATGTTACTACTTTTTTTTCTTTTTTTTTTTAATACTCCAGAATCATCTAAGCAGAGAAACTAAGGGCTATTTGCTCTGTCACAGATAAGGTGAATGGAGTAAAGTATCCCACACTAAGAGGCTGTGCTGTTGTCCAGCTGCTAGTAGAAAATTCCAAAGTTCCCCTCCAAACAATAAAAATTAAGATTGAAAATATCCCAACAGTACTACATCTATGTCCCCTGCTCTATCCAGATTTTGAAACTAATCTCAGCAAGTCACTAAGCCTAGATACATTAAAGTGTTCATAGCTCTCCAATTTCTACAAGTTTCAGCAGGAGCAATCTTTCACTGCTTTGCAGTTCTGGGATTTATCCTCTCTACATCTCACATCTTCATTTGTGAAATGGAATAAAGACAGTTGGGTAGCCTTCCCTACCCAGAATGGCATTATGAAGCAGAACAGTGCAGAGCTAGTCAGCTGCTCCACTGCAGCAGAAAAAACTTCCTGGCCTCAATCCTGACCCTGCCTAACCTACCCTTCCACCAAAACACTTAAAAAACATGTCCAAGTACTTTTCTAAATCATAGCCTCTGGTACAAATTAGGAGGAGCAGCTGTCATTACCTGAAAAAATGAGAGGCAATATTGAGACAAAGTGACTCAAATGAGGAGATAAGTAATCAATACCACACAGTTCCAGACTCCTCCCATCTGGAATTAATATTCATGGCAATCATTTGAAAGCAGAGAAGCTGGAGGTTGAAGCAGTGGAGGGGAAAGAGGAGAGAGTATATTTCTATCTTTGAGATCATGGAACACAGCAACACAGAAGATGTAGAAGCTTAATTTGCAAATAAAAAATAATAATGCACCTGCAAGTAAACTGTACATTAGTCAGCACTGTGCTGTTCTGTAGCAGAACTTTGTGCCTTTAATCACTGAGGTTTTTTTCTACATTTGACAATGATATACAACAACTGGGTAAAACCCTTAAGTACTGTTTTCTAAATCTATATTTATATTGGAACAGATAATTTATCTTTTTGACAATATTAATCACCCAAAATATAATCTGTAAATTAAAAATTGTATAATATTGTTACCCAGAAATATTCCATCCAGCTGAGACCATTTGTTTTCTGTGTTGCTTTTCTAGTAGAAAAAAGATATTATCTGATTCACTTAACTATATCTGTATTAATTATGTCATAATTTTTCTCAGGCTTCTGTAAATTAAATGAAAGAGTTGACTCCTTGAGAACCTCTTCAGATTCTGTGTTTTGAAGATTAATATATATTGCCAAGTGTTACAATATACAAATATTTTAAAGACTAGAAGTCTTTACTAAGCTGGACAACACAATCTAATATAAAGGACATAGCTTAAACCTGCAGAGTAGCTCTGCTAATTTACATTGTTGTGGGCCACTTCGACACCAAGGGCCTCGTATAAACTGTTTCAATAATAAATCATAGACGCTGTTGTTATTTTGCAGAGATTCTCCATTTTCTCCATTTTTGCCACCAAAGAAAATGTTCTGTAGTTGGATCCAAGCAATGATCACCTGTTGCCCCAGAGCAGGAAGCCACTGCAGGTTCCTTCCTAGGCATCTGTAGTTCTACCACATCAAAATCCATGAAAGTATCAATGGAGAGGGAAAATAATTACTTAAATTTTCAAGCTCCTACCTTACCCCCAGAATCACCTGGTAGAAACCTTGATTTTCCCTTAAGCCTTTAAAAAAAAAAAAAAAAAAA
>WEKY01059677.1:0-12632 GCA_013390045.1 Picathartes gymnocephalus | reverse complement strand
AAAAAAAAAAAAAAAAAACAAGAGACAAAAATAAAACTCACCCCCTAAAAAAACTCAACTGTATTAACATTCTCCAAATCAGCTAGAATTTTATATGTAGCTGCACTGTAGAATTTGAAGTCTTTGTAAACCTAATTGCAAATTAGATTACAGAGGGAAAGTATGACTCATTGTAATCCTCAGGCCTATTGAACTAGATAAATCCTGATTACTTTAAATTCTTTCCTGTTTTCATTTTAATAGTAAATTTTGGCCAACTGATATCAAAGCCCTCAGAAAATTTTGCAAAATACGATTTATCTCTAGCTTGTATAATATGTTATGCCTATAGGCTAGAAATCTGGCGCCGCTCGTCGTCGACCCGGCCAGATGAGAGCTGCGTCAGAGAGGAGCGTCCCTTCAGGGGACCTCACTGAATGATCACAGTTCCGGTCGCAGGCAGCTTGCGAGGGATGGAAGGCGAGGCACAGACACGAAGTAAAAGGGGGACTCCTCAAATACAGTTAATCCAATAAAAGGCTTATTGAAGGGTCCGTATCCGAGGAGCCTGGTCACAAGGAGTGTCTCTCAAGAGATCAGCTCAATGTGACCTGCTAAGAGCTGGTGACAGGAGTTTTTATACAGACAAGTTTAGGGGTGTGGCTAGCTCAGTAAACCAATTACAGGACAATAGGGGAGGAGTAAGGGTATGATTGACAGAGACTGAGATCAATAAGGAATTGGGAAGGAGGGTCTACAGGAACCTTAACCAATGGGGTACCAAAGAACCAAGAACTTTCTGGAGGGAAGGGCAGGTCTTCCAGAGATTGACAACAGAGAGAGAGAGTAACTTGCTCAACCAGGGGAGTGTCTTAACAAACTGACAGGAGGTAGATACCAACTGAGAACTGGGGTCCATGGAACAAACCAAAATACATCAAACTTAAAAGAACCCACCGCAACAGAAATCGTTATCAAGTGCCATGTAAGGTGACACATTCTATTTTTCTGTACTTTTAAAGTACCAGTCTACCTTTTCAGATAATTTACTATCAATATGGCTATATTCATTCTCTAGCATAAGGAATTGGTTAGCGCTGAAAAATATTTTTCACTAAGTCTATTCTTTTTAATTTTTAACCGTTTAGGACCCTCATTTGGAGTGCTGCTGTAGAATAAAATAGCATCTCTTCTCTTCAGATCCAGTTCGAAGACCAAGTAGGAAGCAAATCAATAGAAGCCAGATTTCATTTGTTTTTCTACTGAGGAAGTGAGGTGGTGCTTTTCAGATATATTCACATATATCCCATGTTCACATGTATGTGTATGTATATCACATACATATATCACACACACACACATATATATATATTTATATATATATATAAAACATATAGACGTATTCACATGTTCAGCTCCATCTGAAGCTTCTTCAAAGTTCAGTAACTGATTTTAAAAGATATTCTGACTTTTTTCCTGGTGTTTTGCCAACAACTGACAAATTGGCAAACTTCTGCAAGTTTTCTCTAGGTTCACAGAAGTCAACGGAATTTTTTCTGCCATTAAGGCTGTGTCAGGTTACAGAGTTTGGTAAAATAACCTCTCTAAAAAACTTAGGATGCTTTTTCCATTCAAGGTTTTGTCCCTCTGTAAAAGCTGCAAAAGGAAATACTCTCATTGAAGGCCTAAATAGACCAATATTTGAATCCTTAGCAAGCCATAAAACATGAAGGTGCTAATACATTTCCATCACTACTCTTGTGCATTTTTGGCAGAGCCTGCTGAATGGGACATGAAGGCTCTCTACCCACTAATCCCAATGCAATATTTTCATAGCACATTACAGATGAGAAATTAAGCTCAGTAGTCTCTGAATTTCACAGGATGTGTTTCAAAGAACTGAAAGCATATCTCAACCAGATTGTTGAGAAAGAATTTCAAAACTACCTGTAGCTGTCGACTTTTCCCCCTTTTTAAATCACTTCTTTTTTCATTTTGTGCAACAAACAAATAGTAAATGTCTATTTCATTAATTACCTACATTAGGCTAGATGAAATTAGTAATCATTTTACTCTGTTTTTTCTGCCTCCTCCTTTGGTTCATCTTTGTCCAACCTAATGTTCATGTCTTTCTCACTGTACCCCTTTGCTCTGTACCAAATAATTTTATTTTGATGTGTGACTCAAAGTGATTCAATTATATCAAATCATTACATTATTATATTTGCTCTCCATGAGAGACTACAGTATTACTCACATGACTAGTTCTGCAAATCAGCAGTTCTCAAAATTTAAAACCTTATGAGATCTGAAGTAGTTTATGTATACTTCATTTTATAAAGTACAGTCATGAACTATTTTTGCTACACTAGGCTAGTTTTTAGAATGTATGTGTGAGACAATTGGGTTCTGAATATGGGTCAATCAAAAGTCTTAACCAAAAATCTCCCAGCAAGTTCAATATCAGTTTTACATAAAGACATCATAGTTACATAGAACATGAGACAATCTAAACAACATTATAAAATGTGACTTTATCATTGTCCTAAGACGTTAAAGAATTCCTACTTAACTTGTACCAATAGAAAAAGAAATCCAACTACTGTAATAAAAAGCAGTACCTGTGCATGTATTTGTACCCATCCTCTGTCAATATTTATAAGTCAGAAAGATTTTTGCATATATACATATATATATGTGTGTACATATTTAAAAATGAGATGTCTAGTGTACTGTTTCATTCCACAGCTCAGCTAAACTGTAGTAAAGAAGTTTTATTCCTTGCAACTACCTAGTCAGTGTGAAAAGCTTTTAGTTACCCTTGTAGTTACAGAAGAACATACTAGAAGATGTTCGTCTGAATACTCGAGAGATATGTGTACATAATTCAATATGATCACAGAACTGTGAAATTATTGTGTAGAGAAGATTCATATAGAGGCAATCTATGGTAAATGTAGTCACAACTGCCTAAACATGAAATGCCAGGAAATATCAGGAAAGTGAAACAGAATAAGCACTTTTGCACTTGAACATCTCATGCCTGTATTTTCAGAAAACTGTTTGACTTGGTTTGTTATTGTCAGGGTATTTTCAGTACAGTGTCAATAATAACTGTCATGAGAAGGTGTCTTAAAATATTATTTTTCAGAACCTTTCAAAATCAGTACATACAAGAAAGAATTCTCTTTTTTTCGGAGATTTGAATACAGAGAAGGATGACAGCAAAGCCCAGAAAAAGAAAATCTGTCTGCAGCTTCCAGTGGGCAGCTCAACATAGTTCTGTGAAAGAAGGGCACAGACCTGCCTTGGCCCTGTAGATATAAAGGAGAGTAAAGGCCCACTAAAAGACAGCTATATGGAATAAAATTTCAGCTACAATCCTTACTCCCTACTGGCTATGGTAGAGAGTAAGATACTTTGGGAAAAAAAGATTGTATTAAATCATCAGTTCTCCCTGTAAATCAAGAGTCAGGGAGAATGAGTAAACATGTGTTCTCTGGTCTGCTGCTCAGATGGATTTCAAAGTCTTACAATAGACCTTAAAGCTTGAATGGATGTGTCAAGGTAGCCCCACCTGAGGGCAGGAATATCTAAAAAAATGTGAGGTAAATACAATGGTTATTTGGATTTTGAGAAGCTCATGCTTCTTAATTGGACACCTGGGCACTCATCCACAGACCATTCAGCCACCTAACACAAAGAAATGAAGCTTCTAAGTATCTTTGATGCTGTACATACAGGGCAGGTATTAATAAATGCAGTGGCATGTTAATAAATGCAGTGTCACTCTGCTTACAAGGAGTGGGTCCTGTTTAAATTAAATGGGATGTGCTTGATCAGAGGGAAGTAAATGAAAGAGCAAGGTCTAGGGCACATTAAAATAAGTTAGAGAGATGAGAAAGAGACATGAATCTGAGATACCCATGTCTCCTTGGTTACATGGAATATGGATCAGAGAGAAGAACAACCAATTAGATAGATTTTCTAATTTGGGATTGATTTTAATAATGTGCAAGCTTACTCTTTTGTGTGAAGATTCTGACCTGTGTAGGGTGTGTAAGAAATTGTTTTCTGTTAACTATATATTGTTAGTTTTAGAAAGTTCTATCTAAGAAAAATAAATAATTTGTATCTTTGCATAAAATGAAGCAGGGTACTGGATTTTCCTGAGCTTCAAATTAGTAAAACTTGCTTTTGAATTCCCAGTTACCAGCAAAATCTTGTGGCCTAGCTGTTATGAAAAGTCTGGAGACAAAGGCAGGTATTTGCTCTGAATTGAATTCTACTTTGAATTATAGATTTTTTTTAATGCCAGCTGATTAAACTGGACTTATTTCTACTGCCGGGGTCTGCATAATACTACCAATTTACCTTTCCACTGAAGCCACATTTTTTTTCTTTGTTGGACTGAATTAAACATTCTGTAGACCTGTCAAAACTATCAGTGTGATCAGCAGATGGCAGAAATGTAGTCCAGGTTTTCCTTTTACACTGGTCATCTGGAGACCAAGTAACACCTCTGACAAGTTACATAGATTTACACTATGGAGTAAGCATTTCATCCAATATATTTGATTTTGTGGATACTACTTAAAAACTGTAGTTTGGCAGGTACATTTTCCTTTCTTTCTTTTGGCACTAACTTATGACAACAAATTTTGTCAAGGTGTCAGTTCGTAACAGACCTGATTTTGACCCTTGTAAATATTTTAGTCATCAAAAGTCCAGTTTGATTCCAAGTTCTTTCATTCACACATTTGATAGAACATAATTTGAAATCTGATTGGACAAAGTGAGGAAAAAAATCCCTTTATTCCAATCGTTTTGAGTCAAAAGCCTAAATTAGGGGAGACACTGCAATGCTGGGAAAATCCCTTCCTCTGCTGAAAGGCTCTTGACACCCAGGACTGGTTTCAGCTACAAAGCTGAACAGGTAATAAGACATCATGGGACAAATCTAACACAAATGGAAAGATGTGAGACTCCTCTACCTCCAGTAAATCCTTTGCTCTTTGAATTGTCTTTTTTTCATGAGAGTAATTTCTCCAGTATGCTGAGTTGACAAGTGGGGCAAGAGGTCATAGATATACTGTGTTGTTTTGCTGATGCTGTCTTATACTTAAAATATAAAAAAAAATATTTGCTAAAGGTTGATAGTCAGTGAAGTATCTTAAGCCTCCAGGCTAAGGAGAGAAATCTTTCTTAACTCACTCTGTTCTCACATATTGTCCTTTGCTACATATCTTGCTGTGTAATGTTAACCAAGTTTTTAAAATATTTAAAATTTATTTGGCATTTTAATACCTGATATTTAAAAATAATTGTAGAATAAAAAAGGTAATTTTTTCATAGAGATTTGATCAACAGTAACTCAAATTGGCATGAAAAAATGTGTTGAAAGGCATACCAAAGTTTCTCAGTGCTGAACACTGAGTCAGGGAAGTATGACAAAAAACACAAGATATCCACAACAGTCACATTTTGATATATCTCGTTATATGGTCTGGCCACACACTGAGAAGCAAGGATGTATAATACTGGTAGGCAAGTACAAGACAGTGCACAGATATCCCAGCTCCTGGGCAGAAAGATAGGGAAGCAATTTTTCTTAGGTGATAGGAGAACACAAATATCAGTCATGTAACCACAGAACCATTTGCCAAATCCACAAGAACCGACAGATCTGCACTCATCCCTTTGTCACTGCTTTAAAATCATAGGTTTTTTCAGCTGCAGTATCTGTGTGTGATCTGTCAAGGTGTTTTATTAAGGCACAGCTGAAGGTCAGCCTCCACAAATCCATTATCACATCAAAATGACAGATTGCTGTCAAGCTGGCCTGAATCAAGAGTGAACAATGAGCTGCATTTATCATGACAAGGTGTGTGTGTAAGATGTGAGGCACCAGTAACATGGAATGTGAACTCGAAAGTGTGTATGGGTTTCAAACTGTGACAAATTTTTTTTTTTGCCAATTGAGAAAATACACTTACCTCTCTACAGGCTAATGATTTGATAATTTACTCAATCATGGAGACATTCAAAAGGGTCTTTTGTAACTGCAGAAAGAGATAATATATGATAGCCAGAAAACAGGAATATCCAATTTCTTTCTGCATATCTTGAGGAATAAGCTCTCCTAAGAAAAGGGAGGAGAGACCTGCTGGTTTAGATCTTGACAAAACTAGATGTAATATCACTTTTCTGTATGTTCCATCCAACAATTTTGTAACTCTAATGTCCATATTTGGAATTTGTAGCCAACATTTATCGTCTACTTACCTTAATCTAGCTTGTGCTGCAAATGATTTCAAGGTCCCAACAACAAGACAGTGTCCATTCTGGCAGTTCAGTGATCCTTGTATCAGGACACTGGACAGGATGGCAGTGCTGTAGAGCACTCCAACAGATCCAATAGGCAACTCCTCCATGTACCTGGTGGATCAGGGAGATAGTAAACATGGAGTTTTATGTGGCAGAAGTGACCTGTGGCACTTCTGGAGTCAGGCTGGTGAACATAGAATTAGCAAAAGGACAGTAGTCTAAGTGTCCTTGAATCCCAGCTACCCTAATGAGTTCATTTCAGTGGGAAAGTGTGTGAAACATCTGCTTTAAAATTAAAGCAGTGGAAGGTTTTAAAAAGTGGTAATACTTCTAAGTACTACCATTTTAGAGTTAGGTGTCCTTTCAGAAAGTGTTTTAAGAATATGCTGGACAATTTCTCCTTTAACTCCTCTCCTTTTAGATTAATATTAATCCAGTTATCTTAAAACAATACACTCATTATTACCCATCACTTATGAAAGTCCAAACTATAGAAATAAATCTTCAGCAATTGCCTATAAGCAAATGGATTAAGACAGAGGTTGGTAAGTAAGGATTATGCTGCATACAAAGGGCTGAAATATAAGTTAAGAACTGTTATGGGACATAACATAATCCCACACTTGCTCCATTTACTGCAGAAAGGCATGTGATGTAAGAAACCCTTGGGATCCATCCCCACTGTTAAGTACAGATTGAAAGTATGCTTTTTTATTTCCTTATTTTTAACCTCCCATCATCTTAGTTGCTTCACACACAATGACTTCAGAGATTATAACCTAGGAATTGTCACAGAAAAAAAAAGTCATGCAGCAGAGAAGCTGTGTTCTTGTATTACAAATCTGACTCTCATCAAGTACTACATATATATATGTATGCATATGTGCATTTAAATGTGTACATGAGAAAGAGAGGGTATTAAAATTATGTATGTACTATAGTTTTAAGTACCATACTTTAAAATAAAATCCCATAATTTAAAATACTTCACATACTATAATATAGAAGTATACATATATATATTTTACTCTGTTTCTCTGGTTAGTATTACTCTTGAATTAGGAAATCTGAAATTAGAGGATTAGTCTTTTGAATGATCAAAGGGGGTGAAAAGGTGGTTGCTTATTTATTTTCTACATCAAACAGAGCTTTGTTTATCTAAAAACAAGCTACAATCATTTCAGTTATTTATTCTCCCTGTGAAAGCTGCTAAGCACTTCTCTTACTACTTAAGCAGGAACTGCTTGCCATTTTCATTTACTCTCAACAGTAATGATAGCAAACTCTCTATTCAGTGCAATAGCCTCATTGCATTAGCCTGCCTTCTGTTTTCTAGTGTTCTGCTCTTTCTAATATTTGTGTATCAAAACGAATTTTCTTTTACGTCGCACCTGAACCTCCTATAAATGTCATTTCTTGTTTGCGGCATCATAACTGTCCTCACAAGGGGAAAGTTTTCACAAAGGGTTAGGATCTTCACAGCAAAAAAAACTAGATTTAGGAAAGAGCAAGGAAGGAAAGAGCATCCATTTGCAGTCATCCATCTTCACCAATTAGCCACTTAAAGGAAAACCGACCCTTAAATAAATCATAGATCCCAATATTTCTGAAACTTGACTGAGCTCATAATTTCACTTCTAAAATATTCATCCTGATGTTAAAATGGTAATGATACCAAGAAATTGTTTTCAGTATCTATACAACAGATATTGTATTCTTTCCTTTCTCTCTCTCTTTCTTTCTTTCTTTCTCTCTTTTTCTCTTCTCTTCTCTTCTCTTCTCTTCTCTTCTCTTCTCTTCTCTTCTCTTCTCTTCTCTTCTCTTCTTTCTCTCTTTTCTTTTTTTTTCTAAGAATAAGCACAGAATTTGAATTTTGGATGATTATCCACAGGCCATTAACAGAACAACACCTGCATTCAGTGGAGTGCGTAAGTACAGTGATTCTTCAGTAACTATAGGGATAGGACTTTTATTAAGTTCCTGTGACAAAAGTTGTAGCAATAAAGATTGATTGAAGACATGGATGATATTAGAACAGGACTTCAGATAAAATAAATCAAAGCAGCTGAACTGAGGACCTAGTCCATTATTTCAAAAAGCCTTTATTCGTCTTCTGTACCTTTGGTCTATTGCCAAATGTGCTTAAGATTGCACTGATAACGGTTTAAGTTCAGCTGAACAGCAACACAATACCAAAGCACTACAAGTGACATAGAAGGCGAACAGGGATATATGTAGAGTTCATATATGTGTCTACCAAGTATGAATTCACCTATAAAATATCAGCTGTAGTTGCCATCAGGATGTTACAAGCAAGCATGTGATGATGTGTATGCTCAATCACAGTGTGTAGAAACCCAGAATTAGCAGCTTTCTTAAAACACACCTCTAGTTGCTTTAGTAAGGTGGAGCTTACAGAATTACCAGAGAGGAATGTGAACGGTCTAGTGCAGATGTAGTGTTAAGGATGCTTCGTTTCCCCTTTCCTCTGGGCACATCCTCATCTGCTGGCAAACACAACACAGCAATGATAACACAAACATTTTATGTGCAGTAATGTTGTAAATAGATGTCATTGTTTTGCTAAGTTGAAAATGCTTAGATACCATAGGGAGTCTACAAACTGAAGAGAATTTCATGTCATTGAAATGAATAGAGCCTGTATATCCAAAGTTTCTCTAAAAGTTTCAGCTTTGTTTTCAAACACGTTTATGACCTGTACATTTACTAGGAGTAATATTTATTCTTTAAGTATTAATGCAAGTGTAATGTACATTATTCTTTGATTATTACATTTTCATATGTAGAGGCTGGCAAATAATAATAAATTCTCTCGAAAATATAGCTCAGATATTCTACACCTATTTGTGATATTACATTAAATTGATTGAATATTCTCAGCTCAAAAAAGATATTTCATCTTAGAATATTGACTGAGGAGGAAATGTGTGAACACTTCAGAAAGCCTAGCTGATTGCATTCAATGGGGGAGGACCAAAAAGGGATGCAGACAGAATTGAATGACAGTATTGGGAAGGCTCAGCTTAAACTTACTCTGTGAAACTGGTTCCATTTTTCCAGCTAGACTATAAAATACATCACAGAAGCATGTGATTAGGATAAGCAATTAAACCTTGTTATAAGACCAAGCATTTCTGAGTGACCAGAGAGAAGTGTGCTCCAGTGCACACTCAAATGCTAATATTAAGCTGTACAACATCAAGACAGGGAAAGAGAATGCAGAAGGTTCACCAGAACAAATTACTGCACTGATTTTCAGAATATTTCTCTTGTTCCGCATCTTCCAGTATATATGTGCCAAGGCTGCTTCTGTGTTCACTTTTTTCTTCATATTTGAGAACACTTGTTTTACCAGAGGAGAAGATCTGCTGTCCTTTATAAGCTGCTTTGCAGATCATTGAAAAATACATGCAGTCAGCATCCCAGTAACTAAAAAGGGGTAATGATTTTTGCTTCAGTGACAATTAGAGGTAAAAGTAGCATATCTGCAGCGATGAAATATTTATTAGTAAGTAACGATGCTCATATAGGTCCATTTTTCAGATTAAATACTTGTTCATTGTGCATATACATACAGATGTCAATACATATAATGTAGGATGAAATAGCTAAGTTCTGTCAGTGTTCTTATAGCAGCACATGACATATTTATGAAGCAATTTCAGCAAGGTTAACTACAAAATGACCACTCCAACTACTATTTTATTATGATTGCAAAGTTGTTATTGCAAACTATCTGCCCAACCCTTCTATTATGCCAAGACTATCAAACATTTCCATGATAGCTGCTCCAGGCTAACAGTGATGTACCTGTCAGACAAATGAGAGCCTCTTTTTCTCTGACAAGTTCCTGTACTACACCATGGTATGCCAAAGCCCAGTAATCGCTATGAGCTCAGAGCAGCAGCAGTGGTGCAAATGTGGAACTGCACGGCCCTGCAGCCTCTGCTGTATGACAGCTTAAAATCATATTGATTGCTTCAGGGTAGTAACAACTTGAAAGCATAGCTCTATTCCCCTCTACCCCTCTTGCTGCATATATTTGCCTGGATTTTAAAAGCTAAAACTGGCTCTTTATAGGACCTGATTCTCACTGAGGCATTGGATTCAACTGGAATATAAATATCCAGTAAAAGTAATTTTAAAACCTCTGTGATAAAAACTTACGGTAGGTACAAAACACATTTAAGTAAATCCTGCGTATAATTCTGTAGTCAGTGAAGAATTTTACTGACATTCAATTTAAAGTGTTATGAAGAGACATAGTTCAGCTTCATCTTGGCCTTTCATACCTGTGAGATTTCAAGCAAACTGCAGATTATCAGCAGCAGAATCTTGAAGGTCATTAATCAAGGTATTAGCATATTCCAACAGATTGTTAACAAAGCCGAGACTGAAATATGCAAACCAATACTAGAAAGGAGAGGTTTCAGCATACTTACGTTTTGCAAATGCTAAATAGCACTCAGAAAGTAATTGCATATCTCAGACATAATCCACACATCTTGTTCTAGTATTAGAACTGAATTGTGGTTAGTCTTCATCTCAGGAACAGGCTGATTAGGATTTTCTAGCTAAAAATGAAAGACTCATCACCTGTTGCTGTTGTCTTATGCTTTTTTGGCAGCTGCTAATCCTTTATATAAATTTCAAGCGAAAGGAATTTAGCAGCCAGAGAGGGTCTGTGCAGCTGAGCCTGGTGGAAATGTTTATTAAGGACACTCCAGAAGGTTTTCAGCTGTTTCTTCCACCTGCTGTACTCCAAAACCTGGTGCAGAAAAATGGAAACAGCTGAGTCCAGATGCCCATTATGGGATTCATTTCCCATTTTTGTCCCATCAGCACAAAATCTTCTTGGACATATGAAAACTATGTGCCCACTCTAAGGTGGCTGCCAGTAACTCATTTGTGTCCTTCAGATGGCACATTCTGATGTTATTCTGATGTTCATGCTGGGAACAATGAATGGAAATCTTAGCTGCTGCTACCAAAATCTTCACCTCATTGGCCAACTTCACCGTGGTCTCAATATTGCAGATTAATATCCTCCTAGTGCAGTCTGGAGGTGATGAGAACAAGAATGTCAATGCCATATAATCTCTTTAAGGACATAAGTAAATAAATGGTCCTGTTGAATATGCAACCTGCAGAATAGAGAAAGAGCCAAAGAGGGTACACAGCTTCTTAGAGTTGGTTGCAAAGCCATGAGTTCAGAGTGAGGTTCTTGCTGATAAAAACTGTCAAGAGTAGCTGAACTTAAAAGGGCTTTCCTGGGTGCAGAGATCTTTCTCTAGAAATCAAGCTACCTGAAAATGACTCCAATTTAGTATAAGGAAAAGAGGCGGCATCCTTAGTTCAGCAGTCTAGATTGTGTGACCCTTCTCTCTCTATGAAATCAAGTCAATTAGTGAAAGTTGTAATTAGAATGGCTATTGGTATGGGCTAGATCACCACCAGGTTTCTGCAGAAAGCAATCACAAGTGCTTAATCTAAGGGAAATTATTAAAAAGAAGCATAATATCTGGAGCTTCTTGGGAAGTGAATATTAACCTAAAATACAGGGGATTAGAAATATGGAAAAGAGAGTAAAACAAAGGTCATCACCTGATAGAAATTGTTTTTCATTTTGTCATCACAGGCATATATCATATTAAGGACAAAAAGGAAAAAGCAATCCTTGCACTTGTATCATGGTTTAATCCCAGCTGGCAACTACCACGCAGTCACTCTCACTTCTCCACCAGCAGCCCAACCAGCCTAAACCAGAACAACCTATCTTTCCTATCGGCAGGAAGGATACTTCACTGCTACTACCAGTAGAGCATGGCAAAAGTTGTCCTTTTTCCTAGGATTGAGGAGACTCTTTCTCCCTCAGATCTACTCTCATCTGCTTGCCAGTTTCTTTCTCTGGGTTTGTTATTTTCTTTCTAACTTTGCTTTTCACTGTCCATTATTAGCTGTTTGCTGAAGTTTCCTTTTTCTATCATCAGTCTTCTATTTCATTGCCTATTATTTTCACACTCTCCTGTTGACTCAGCATCTTTCTCTTCGATCTTACAGTTGTATTTTGCTTCCTGATCTCAGTCTTCCCTCCAGTGCAAAGTAACTCTTTCTGTACATAATGAAGGAGTGCTTTAAACTCAAGTTGCTGGAGGAGAGGCACCTCATTCCTTGCCACTCTTACCAGTTTGATGCTATTGTCAGAAAGAGATGCCCAGAGCATAGAGAGGGATCGCATATCAGGGGGAGAGCCCCTGAGGAGCAATAAAAAGGAATTCCACCTACTAGGTCGGCCTCCTGGGGGG
>WEKY01059675.1:74749-101677 GCA_013390045.1 Picathartes gymnocephalus | reverse complement strand
TATATATAAAATGACACCTTTTTTTTTGCAGCTGTAACTGCTGGTCAGATTGCTCTGCTCTGCTGAGAGCCATTTCTCTTCCTACAGCTTGAAAATCACCCCTTTGATTTTCAAGTAGTTTCATTTCCCAGTTCCAAAGTGATAGGAACATAGAAATATGTAGGAATGACCATGATTAAAAGTTTATTTTTTCAGGTGGACTTACTAGCATTGGATCTGCATTTATGAATGCAGCTGCATGATTCAGATCAGAAATGGTTTGTGCCCTACTGGTTCAGAGCACAGGTGAAATTAGTATGACAGCTTCCACATAACCGTATATCAAGGTGTTTTTTATTTTCCCATATCTGGCTGCAAATCTTTCTCCTAGTTCCAGTGATTTTTTCAAGTCCACAGCATCTATTGTCTCCCACCGAATTTGTTTTTTGCAGATAACACAACATATTTTGAAAAAAATATTTACTAATTTGAAATGAACGTACAATGGACAAGGAAAATGTAAGAACTTTTAAAGTATGAAAATCACAATGTTTTCTCTCTTTTTATTAGAGAGTCCCTAGTGAAAAAGTTGCACAAAGTTACTCCTGACTTTCTAACAGCTCTGCATTGAAAGCCAATGTGTAGGCACTGGGGACACTGACTGGTTAATTGCAGTTATCAAGCACTGACACATCTTGTGGTGTACAGAATTGTGACATATTTTTGTTGGATTTATACACAAATTTTTTTGGTCAAAGAAACTTAAAGAAGACATGGTGTACCTGCTTTTTTTTTCCCCAGAATTTTTCCTCACATTCAGAAGTCAAAGGTATTTAGAAAATTATTGTTACTCTGGATGCCTGGATAGACTCAAGTGATGAAGTAATAAATTTTTGTGCATTTTTTCCCTTATACCCAGGAAGAAGTATAATACCTGTTTTCTTGAGTTATGATGTTAACTGCGACAGCATCCAAATTGCATGGCAGATAGTAATTATCCTGAGATTTCATTATTTTTAGCCATTTATCTTCTATAGTAAAAATGATAAGTAGACTATTGCAATTGTATGCTGGCACCTCATTTTGTGTTTCCCTTCATTTTCTTTATTTTTTTTTCTTTATCTGATTTTAAAACTTCTTTCATTGAAGCATCTTATTGCTATTCATTTTTTTGACACAAACCTGCATTATTGGAAGGTCACATTTTAAATTTTGGAGAGATTTTTCTGGCCATAAAATGTAATCTGCTGTATTAAGGAAAGATCATGGCAGATGGTACTGCATGATTTTTTTTTTTTTTCACTTCATTATCAGTTAGTTTTCTGAATTTCAGAGGATTATATCAGGTTCTCATGGCCCCAATTTAATATTTATCACAGCAGTAAAAGTGCACTGAAGTTTCTTATAAATGAGAAGAATTTATTCATAACTGATTTCTGCTCTAATAAAAATGTCATCTGCTATTAGTATCCTTATATTTTGGATTTAAGGAGTCTAAAAATTCTTCTGGTGTGTTCTCCAAAAACAAAATGAGATAAACTAAGTCAGTGGTTTTCTACATTTGTGCAGAATTTCCTGAGTTCATCATCACAGAAGAAGGATTGTCTTTTATTCTGTAATTACATCTGAGTATTTAAATTTTTAGTGCTGATATATTTTCTGGACCAAAATCATGCTCTGACTTACACCTGAAGAAATGCAGTATCTCTGCTCATTTTAACTGATACCAGCTTTCTCTCAATAAAAGAGCAGTCTACAGAGAGATAGGACCTTTTTCCTGCCTTGCCTCTTTCACCTACCAATATGAAAATGCAGTGACTGTAGAGGCTATGGGGGATTATGACAGAAGTCTTTGTAAATAACACAATCTCCATTTTATTAACTTGAAGCAGGGCCTGCTTATTCCTCCATGCAAGGCACTCTTTTTAAAAATTTATTTTTATGTCCTACTCATCTGAAGCTAAATTAACGTCAGAATTTAGGTAGTGATTTTTGGGAAACTGGAGGGATAACAATAGTTGTAATACTCAGACCTGATTTTAAACGGTGTAGGAATGCTGTGGTAGGAAAGAAAGAGTCAAGGGGAATGAAATTTGATGGCTCTGAAAAAAAGAAGGAAAAGGAAAGGAGGAAATAAGGAGGGAATTCTGCCCTATGGCTGTTATAGGTCATTTAATGAAAGCTGGAAAAAAGATAAAACTGCTTTTTAAATATTTAGGAGAAAAATGCACAATTAAAAAGTTTTTAAGAGGCTGTCTCTCAAGAGAAAGATTCTGGACATCTCAATATCTAATAAAAATAGCATTTGTTTTTTAAACCTTCTGTTATGAATTTCTAAGATATGTATACACCATTTTTCTGTAAGCAGGACATAGCAGCCTGTCAGGGGACTAGAGAGATCTTCATCAGATTGCATTTAGAGACAGCAGAAAGAGGAAGGCATTACTAGTAATATTTAAATGTACATGCTCAAATCCACAAAGGATTTAGGATGGATGCAGACACCTAGTTTAAATATCAGACACAGTCCTCAAAACCACAATGTAAATCTTTAGACATCTAACACCCACCTGTAGGCACTTGAAATTTTGCCGGTGAGTTGTCTAGTCTTGACTACTAGTCAAGACAATTTGCTTCCAAATCTTTCCCTATGTGATAGCACAGAGTGGCTTAATGCATCCTGACCATTTGCCTTCAGCTGGAAACATCTGCAGAGGCATTTCACACAGACCAATCCAGAAAGTGTGTCCAGAGTGAGAGAAACAATGTGCATACCTCGTTTTACTAGAAACAGCAAGTGATGCTGCTTTCCCCTCCAGAATATCTGCTTCCACCTATACAAAGTATACTAACAGACATTTAAAATCAGAAATAGTTCTTGTCTGCTGGTTTTCAGTGTTCACGTGTACTCTTGCTTGGAAATTTTAAAAAAATGACTTAAAAAAATGACATTCTTAAAATGACTCAAGTGGCTTACAGCAAAATTGAACTCTGACTAATGTTAACTAATCTAGCAATATAAAAAACTTTTACTCTAAGCATATGCTTTGTAGTCACAAGGAAAAACCTAATTTAGCTCCAGAACTACTGCCTAGAAGCAATACACTCTGATGATCCACATGTGAAATTATGATGTGATGGGAGGATGGTTGAGATACCTGCATGGATGTTATTTATCTGAGATCATGTCAAGCACAAAATGAGTTTATAGCATGAATGATCATTCTTACTCTGAATTACTGTTATTTACTGCAATATCCTTTTGTAAGATTTTGTGGAGTCCAAAGGAACCTATAGCCCTTTTAGAAAGGGCATGGAAATGGAGAGTGATATGTGCAGTCCTTTACAATAAAACGAACAATTTTTTTAGTTATGTTTCGACATATGTGATTGGAGCTTAGGAGAATACATAGCTTTTCTAACCTTCCTGATAGGTTAAGAGGAAATTCTTCACATAATTATTATTAAAATATTTCTACCTAAATGCTATATTAGTACAGAAAATTGTTGTTATTTAGATGGATCTGGGTAATGGTCCTTGCCTACACAGTTTATCACTCAAGCTTTTTATACACCCTCTGTACTCTGTTGATTTATTCTGCCAGAAGACTCCCCAGAATATCTACCAGTCAAAATTCTAAGAGCAGGGATGGTCCAGAACATGCCTCTATCTACTGTGAACCTCTCTGTCAGTTTGATATACAAAGCTACAGGTACATTCACTAAAAAATCACATGCACTTTGTAAATTGTTGCTCTAGTTTTGGCTAATGAAGAGCAATTTTGGGGGGCAGATATTCCTATGGCAAACATCTGTGTTGTTGCTGGTAATTCCACTGTGATTTGCAGAGCTATTCTAATCAAACTTACTATTCCAAAGTTGAAACAATTTTAAAATGTGAAATTAGCAAAATATGATAAAGAATTTCTGTTCATTCTCACATTCTTCTTCTTCTACTTCATTTTACCAAATTACATCAATATTTTCTGCTTTCTAACATTGGGGAAATCACAACCTCCCCTTCCCATTGAATCTTGAAGAAAATAAGAAGCAATCAAAATTGAGAAGGGATCTCATGCTATTTTAAACGAGAAAAAACTTAATTATCACAAATAAATAACATGTTTCTAATTGCTTCCTTAGATACTTTTGTTTCTTTAATTTTAGAAAATATGATAAAATATTTTAATACTGATTTAACGTACTTCACTTTTAATGTTTCTATTTTAAAATAAGTGCAGCTTTATCAATGGTGACAATTCTGCTAGAGTGTCTTAGTGGTTTTGGTATTGAGTGTCCTTGTTACAGTCCAAAGGCATAACACTTAAATGTATAAAATTACATAGTTCATTAAGATAGCTGCTTCCAACAGCAGAATTTTTTAGTTGTATGTATCTTAATGTAGTGGGTTTACGTATGTAGGCCTTTTGTGATGAGATAAGGTTTAAAAGAAATGTAAAGCAGGCCTAGACTTGGAAAGATAAAAGATAGTTTATTAACAAAACTAAAGACAAAAGAAAAAAACCAAAAAAATCAACCCCTAGATGTTTCTCCCCCCACCTTATTTGTCTTTCTATACCAACACTTCTTCTTCCATCAACAACTTAAGAAACCAAAACTTAGAGGTCTTTGGTCAGTTTACCATCTTTGAAACAAGCTTTCATCAGTTCAGTTGGAAAGAGGAGTCTCTCCTGTTTCGCCAGGTTTATCTTCCTACAAGAAACACAGTTCCTTTTGTGGGGTTCAATATCACAGTGAACTCCCGCCCGGAGTCTGTCCAACTGTGAGAGTCCTTTCCCCGATACGCAGCCTTTCCCGCGACTGCGTCGAGGACTCAAGTTGGTGTCTTGGGGTAAAGTTTTAAGGACAGCAGTTTCTAGTAGAACAGTAAAGGTCTTCTCTCTCTCTGGAAGCAAAGTCTCTCATCCCTGGAGCAAGGGTTCTCTTCTTCTATTCCTGGGGCAAGGGTTTCTCATCTCTCTCTTCTCTGTAGCAAAATTCTCCATTTCTCTTCTGTTCAAGTTTCTCATGAACCATAGCTACTTTAACATCTGCTTGCTTCAACACAGTTAAAATGCTGCAATATGAGTTATAAGGAATTGTCCGTCACCATAGCTCTACAAGAGAATTTCAGCTTAAAAGCATCTCCTCTCTCTCTTCCCTCTAGACTTTCAGTCCTCACCCAGGCACTTTTGTTGGTTCTTTCTGTGTTTTTATTCTTTCAAAATCCATTTTATGCACTTAAAGAGTTAATTGCCCTTCTCAGTTCAGCTGAAATTTCATGCATTCCACGGGGGGGGCGGGGCTTTACGGCCAAAGCTAGCAGGTTCCAATGCCTCGCAGGCTGATCTCTCTCTGGTTAGGTGTTTGCAGCACCCTGAGGAGGCCGGGGCGGGGGAGCAGGGACTCGGCCTCCCCCCAGCACTCCCAGGGTGGAAGACAGGGGCGGACAGAGGCCCAGCTTGAGAGAGCCGTGCCAGCCGCATTGAACTGTATTCCCTTCCCCCTTCAGCCTGGAGGAGCCGCAGCACTGCCCAAGGGAGAAGGGAGGGCGGGGGAATGGGGCCCCTTCCCTCCCCCAGGCAGGCCCGGGGCGGGGAGGGGGCCCGTCTGCCCCGCGGGACTGACGGATCTCCCCCACCCTGTTACCTTTACTGTGACTGGAAAGGAAAGAGAGCAAGATTTTGGCTTCCTGCTCTTAAAATGTGGTTTCACAAAGGCGGTTCCAGCATTCAAGTGGTCACACAGAGTGCTCATTGCGGAGCCAGCCAATCCCTGGGCTTCCCAGATCCATCAGAAGCCGTGCTTGAAGGAAGGTGTAAGAGCCCTTCCAGGTGTAAATAAGTTGGCTTTTTTCACACCATGACACTTAAGTACTCTTAATTCTTAGAAATACAGTATCAGGATAGAAAGAAGAAGAAACAAGTGAAAAAATAACATTGGTCTGTGTACCCTTATTTCATGTGCTATGTATGACAAATATGTTTTGTGGTTTTGCAAGGAAATAATGGCATGACAAATAATTATACTCATTCTATTTTTGAAGTTACATTCATTTCAGGAGATGTGTCTGTCAAAATATATTCTGGTTTTGCTCTCCTCTGAATTTCTCTTTCAAAATCTTCCATTCCCTAGATCTGACCAGTTACGGTCATTTCCTTTTTCCCTGCTGTTGCAAGAAAAGATGTTATTGCAGTTGCTGTATGAAAAATAGCCCTTTGTTGTTACTCTCAATGTTCATTTGCTGCTCAAGAGACAATGCTGCCACTTGACAATGAACTGTTGGAGCAACACAGGATTTGGAAGAACAAATGAATCAAGTACAAGAGGGGGGTAATAAACAAAAACTTGCCTAAGAACTATTCCTCAGATCCATCTGAATAATTACAGTCTTCCAGAGCAACATAATCATTGCCTAGAAATATTTTTATAATAATTATGTGAAGGATTTCTATTAACCCATCAGGAAATTTAGAAAAGCTATGTATTTCTGTTTATTATCACAATGATTTCAGAAATTATATTGCTTGTGCAGTAATATATTTCCATCTTGTCACCTGGGTGTGCAGCTGCGGATTTGCATGAAGGACTCTGCCTTAATAAACCCTGAAATTAAATGTGGGAAATGTGTTTTACCTAGAAAATCAAAGGCTTTGTTCAGTATAAATTCTGGGTCAAGACTGACATGTTAAGACTTGAGTTTGCTCTACATTGAACATACAATTAGCAATAGCCCTTCTCTCAAATGCTAATAAAATTTACAGATTAACTACTTACTGGTTATTTTTCTTAAGAAATATGTGTTCTGCATTGCAAGGGTGCAATGTAGCAACCTAGGCATTGTCTGATTTGGGGAAAATAAAAAATATCTTACCCTTTCAATGGTAAGAATTTTATTCTGTCTTAAGATCAGTGTCTACAAGAACAGGCACCCAATTACTAGTTTTATAATTTTATTATTTGGAATTACTTTACAGTATCTAGTTTGGAGAATTCTGCATGGCTCATATTTGGTTTTTATTGCTTCTCTGGGTATACTGCTGTTCTCTTTTTGAGATGTAATTTATACCACATCACATCAGTAGTATATTCATAAACATAGAAATGATACAAAATACAGGGTATTTTTTTGCTTTTCATAAAGAAATCTGTCATCTTATTGTAATGAGAATTCAATATGAAAGGGAAAGCCAGATTTTTGCAGACAGAAATAACGTTTTCTTTTTTCTGATATTTATCAAGCAAAGATTTAACTTTAATGGTATCTACTTTATGTTTTTAAACTTTCCTGCGTCGGTAGAAAGTGATACTTGTACAGAAACTTTCTTTCTTTCATTGTGATAAAGCTATTGCAATAAACCTTCAGCTAGCACCAGTAAAGGTTTTCTAATACTCATACCCGCTACCAATTGCCGCATACTTTATCACTGAAATTCAGACCAACTAAACAGTGGTGATATTTTTTCTGTTTCTAGAATTACTCAAGCAGTGGAGTTCTGCTAGAAAAGGCTAACACTGAGAAGTTGATCTCAATCATCACTGAGAAGGAAAAAAAATTTTTCAGCCATTTGATGAACTCAAATATCTTCATTCAGTTTGGGGTGGTTTTTTGTGCAACATTTGAGCACTGTATTTTGGAGTCACTTTAGTGTATCAGGTTAAACCAATACACAATAATTGCAAACTTCATAATTTTCCAGTTATGCTGTTCATATAATAGAAGATAAAAATAATATAAATAATACAGTTGAAACAATAATAATTAAGTTGTCAGTAATTAAAATTCATTTTCTTAAATTTTCATACTGTATGTCTTTTCATTTATCTTGGAAAGACAGTTATTAAAGCGATCTAGTGTGTCTAACTGTAAAATGAAGTTTATCTGTGTATTCAGACTCATACATGTATGCAGCAACCAGTCAGGGTTGCAAGGATGTTGATTTCTCTCTTTAACATAAGACATGCTAACACAATAATTTTTCAAATATTCATGAGGATGTAATCACTAATAAGACATGATCTATGATGTTCATATAAAATGAAATCAGCTAATCAGTTCTAGGGAAAGCCTTTTCTAAAGAGGAGGGAATTGTTTCCCACAAAGCTCAAATTATATTCTAAAATTGTTAAAATAGGATTTTTGCCTAAATTTTCAAAACAGAATAATTTAATTTTCTTAGTCATGGATATACATGTATTCAGGAGAAGTAACTGAAATAATTTTTAAAATTACTTTAAAGTTTGAATACATGTAAATACTGAAATATAAAATGTATTCCAATAACAATACAAGGATAGAGAGTGTAATATAGAGGAAAACAGTTTTGAAAGGGAAAACAAATCTGTCAGCCCAGGTCTCTAGGAGCTGTCTTTTGTTTTTATTTTTCTATGTAAGGTATAAAAAGTAGGTTTAATTTTTTTATTTGCTTTTGGTTTTGTTTTTGTTTTTTCATTTAGCAAGAGGTTCTTGTCATTTCCCTCAGGAAAGTAATATTGCTGCTTTAATAGAACTTCGGATATGCTTGAAATAGCCAGTTCAACTTTCCTTATTGTTATTCAAGATCATAACAACACTATTTCTTGTTACACTGTCTTGCATTCTTTAAAATAACAATTTTGTCCTTTGGGTTTTCATCCTTCAAATGCTTATTGATTTCTTGTTTCACTCCAGGCATTAGACAAGCCAGAGATGTGTAATTTTCTAGAATTGTCATAGTTGTTTCTGAAGTCTCTACAGTTTACAAATATTTATCTGGAAGATAGTTTCTTGAACTGAATACATATTCCAAGTCCAGCAAAAATGCCCAGAGAAAAGTGCTGCCTGTTTGCTTTCTCTAGAGATACCTCTGCATATTCAGCCATAAATTGGAAAGAATAGGCTTTCTTTTTCTGTCATTTCACATTGAAAATTTACAGTTCATTATCACATGAACAAATTCTTTCAATTTCTGAGGCTGTCCATCAGGGAGGTCTCCCTATCACATTGATAATTTGATCTTCACATGGTTGCCTCCTCTTACCCTTTCAGCTCTCTATTTCCAAGGTTGCTTCTTAAAATTTCAAACATAAAATAAATCAAAAAAACCCAATTGTCAGAAATCCCAAAACTCTGCATCATATATTGTCATACTGTAGCCACCATAAGTACCCATTCACATAGTGCATTGTGAATAACCTTGAATAAAAATATATCCTGGGAAAATCTCTGACCTATGTGCTAGAGAAAGAGATACTGAGCACCATTGAGCTGGCTTACTAAACCTGGAAATTTCTCTTGCTAACCAACAAGGTAGGTAAAATTGCTTTCTAATTTCTTCAGACTGTGAAACAGGGAAAACACATCCGTTACACAAACGTAACATGATCTACTACACAAATTTCTCTCTCACAGATTTTTTGGCAAGGTAAAGTGGATAATAAAGACAATAGTTTTTGTCATATCAACTATTGGACTTTTCAGAAGTTAGAAAGGATCCATGAGTTTCCAAATCATGTAGGTAGAAAGCAGTGATGGGAGCAGGATTGCGCATTTGTTAAGAAAGTTACAGGTATTTTGCCAGTCTGAGTTTCTGTAAAGGAACAGAAACATAAACTTAACAGCAAACACCCACAAAGTATTTAGGAGCCTTTCACAGAAAACAGTTGTTTTAATAGATTGCAGGACTTAAAAAGAGTGTGCCCTGCTTCAATTTCTTGTGATGTATGGTCTCACTGTGCTGATTACTGAGCACAGCCTAAACCCAGAGAAGTAATTTGTAGCTGTAGTTGTGACATAGAATGAAATTACGAGAGAAAAGTGCTGATTTTCTGGGAAACTGAATTTAATAAATAAAATGCATGAACCTAGATATGTCCTGTGCAAAAAGGTACTTTTCATCTATTGACAGTTGTGGGGAATACAGATAAAATTATCCTAGATATCAGAGATTTTACAGACTTTGCCACTTGTAATGTTGCCAGTTGAAAAGAAATGCCAAGCATAGTTCCAAGCCTGTCTGAAAACACCAAAAACCAATGTGTTATTTTCTACTCACATGCTTAAAAAACTACTAGAACCTAATCTGGTGTACCCTAAATGTATCTGTTACATGACATGTCTACTGAAGTTTTCCAAATTAATATTTCCCTCTGTCTATTTCACATGGAGAAATTTTATTTGCATAGGTCATTTTGGAAGTTATAGGCAGATGTTTTTGTCAGTGGCCTCAATAAAAGGGTTATTTTTGACATTTTAAAGTTTTTGTTAAATTTTAATTTACATGAAGTAGTAGCCTAAGGTGACAAAATACAGCTTTATTTTGCAATGTTTACAAGATTTTACCATGTTGCATAGTATAATCCAAGGGCATCTTACTACCAAGGAAATATGAGAACTTAAATATAGATTTTTGTTCAATTTGGAAAGAAGATGTCACTTATTGACTGGAACACTGGGTGTAGGGTATCAGTACTAGGGGTCTAGTAGAAGATTCTCCCTTTGACTTGAGGTGAAATTTTGTCTGTGCTTTGCGTTTCATCCGCTTCAAAATGAATGTAGTGTAATAATCACATGTAAAAGTAAGGGTGAGACTTAATGCATATTTAATGAAATGTTTCCCCAGACAAATAAGAATTTCACATTTGTCTGGATTTGAATTAGTTTTGGGTTATAATGCATAGCTTAACAAATATGTGCAAAAGCTCTGAATAAATTGCTTCTTGAAATAAGGACAAAATAAAGATGACTCTTAAATTGCTTATTGTAAGATCTTGTACTCTCAAGAATATGGTTGTAACTTCTATACAAAGAAAATATTAGTCCTCTTGACAAATATGTACAAACAAATCTGAATTTCTATTTCCTTACATGTTAATGAGAAAGATTAATTTAATACACATGAGGAGTTGAGCAGCTCTGTGCTTATGTCAGGACTCATGGAAGCTTTTTCACATTAAGCAGTTGGTGATCTGGCAGCTTTTGTGATTGGTAGATCCCTCACAAAGGCAACTGTAAGGCAGATAGAAAGGTTTTAACATACTTCTGACAACCAAACAGCTGACAGCATCCCTTGATGGTGTTTGGGACATGGATTCGCCAAACACTTTCTCATTTACTTGAAAATGTCAGCAGCTGGAACAGGGAACAAGATGGTGACTAATAATTCTGAATTAATTGCAGCCATTAATGGGGATTCAAAATGTTCCAATTTGGTGTATATTTAAATTACTAATTAAGTTTCACTCTGTGTATATCTCATATGAAGCAATTACTGGTACTTATCTCTGAGATAAATACCTCAAAAGCAAATTGAAGCAAGATTGTGATTTCCATCATAAACTGTATGCATTTAAATTTGGCGTTCCCTTTATTTGTCATATCTTAGTAAGATTCTGTAAGGACTGGAAAGATTAAAAAAAAACCCACCAAAAACCAAAACCAAAACAAACAACAATTATTTTAATAAAATACACACTTTAATGGAGAAAAAATATTACTTATAATTTTCAGTTCACTATACAATAATGTTTAGAATTTTAGGTTTCTGGGGTTTGGTTTGTTCATTAGTTCATTTGATGTTGCACAAAAGAATGTCTCCTAATTGCCTGAAATCACATTAGTATTTTTCACCATTTTGGAAAAGTCAACCATACAACCATGGAGAATTCTCTGTTATCTAGATGATTACTCCACTCACTTTGAACAATGAAAAAGAGGTTGTTAAACAGGAATTGTGAACTGGCTGAATTATGCCCAGAAAAAGTCTGATAAAAGTACTTACATAAGAAGTAAAGCAAGAAAAAAAACAAAAAAAACAAAAAAAACAAAAAAAAAAAAAAAAAAAAAAAAAAAACTAGGACTGATATAACCTAAAGACTCCAGATGCTCCAGATGTTGTCTAAGACTCCAGACTCCTAATAACATGTTTTTTCCAAAAACTGTTGAGGTATAAGTAATAATACAATTTACCACTATAAGCAGCTCATCATATCATGCAGTTATACAAAGAAAAGGATCACCCTCTGAAAAGAACTGAGACTAAAAAGACCCATGTCAAAATGTACAAGGTTATCTGGAGATACTGAGTAGAGATAGAAAACTAAAAAGTTTTCCTTCCAGATTCTAGTAATCTAGTAATAAAGTCAAAATAACAATCAGATGTTCTGTATGACACAACCCTTCATACTACTTGCATGTCGGGTTTTTAATTCATAGCAATATATGTTAGTCAATCAGTTAGTCCTTCTCTTCAAGTGACCACATACTCATTTTACTACATTGAAAACATTTTTTTTTTCTTTTTATTTACAAATTCTGGTTTTTCTAGGGCCTGGGCTAAAAAACAATTGGGAGTCAACCCATACCATATATCCAGGAAATGTAACAATAAAAGTTGTTTGCTAGAGGGCACTTTACTTCAGATTTTTGGGGTTTTTTTCTCAAAAAGAATTAACTCTGTATGTACTCCCCAGTTCCTTATTAATTTTTTCCCCATTTACTTCTAAATTTACTAGAAAAAAGGTCATAAAAAACCTTACAGCTCATCTTCTGATTCTAGGTTACTTACATCTAGCAACATATTCTTGTTGCGCTGGTTTTGGGTTGGGTGGAGTTAATTTTCTTTGCAGTAGCTGTTACAGAGCCATGTTCTGTGTTTGTGCTGAAAACAGTGTTGATAACACAGCGATGTTTCAGTTCCTGCTGAGCAGTGTTTGCATGTTGCCAAGACCTTTTTGGCTCCTCACAGAACCCCATCAGCCAGGGGGTTGGGGGTGCTGAGGAGTTGTGAGGGGACAAATCCAGGACAGGTGACCCCACCTGACCAAAGGCATTTTCCAGACCATAATGCACTACGCTTGGCATACAAAGGTACGGGAAGAAGGAGAAAGGGAGGAAGTTTGGAGTGACAATGTTTGCCTTCTCAAGTCACCATTTTGTGACATTTGATGGAGCCCTGCTACCCTGGGAAAGGCAGAACACCTGCCTGCCTGTGGGAATCAGTGAATGGATTCCTTGTTTCGCTTTGCTTCTGCATGGGTTTTTCTCTCCCTATTAAACTGTCTTTATCTCAACCCACTTTTAACTCTTCTGATTCTGTCCCCCATCTCACTGAAGGGGTCAGGGAACAAGGAGCTGCATGGGGTTTAGTTGCTTACTGGAGTTAAACCACTACAAACATTGAACATAGACTTGTGCAATGATGTTAATCTGTATATTTTATTTTATTTTATTTTATTTTATTTTGTTTTGTTTTGTTTTGGGGGGGGTTTTTTATCATTTTTAATGAAGTTGTGATTATTTAATTCTGTACTGGGAGTTCATGTTCCTTATTTTTCATGCTTTAAGTTTGGTGAACCAGTTAGGAATATCATTGTAAACAGCTGAATTCATTTAAGAGCTTCTTATGCAAATTGTGAATAAGAGCACACTTTCATGTTTAGGTTCATTTAAAAAAATAATGTTTTCTTTCCTTTCCATCTTAGGGTGGAAGTAGAAAAATATAGATATATAATAAGTAAGAAATGACAACCCAGCTCTACCCTTTTTCTTAAAGAACAAGTTTTTAAGAAACTATGAGACTAATACTGTAGGCATTAAAGAGTATATCTGTATATAGCGTTGCCAATAGCATAGAAGATTTTGTGATTGCAGGAGAAAATCTAATTTCTCTTTGCTTGCAACATAGATTGATAATTTTTTTTGTTTGTTTATTTGTGGTTTTAATAAAGGCAATAAATATGGGAGTAAAAATGTGATGGTGGCATAATGCTGAAATGGCAGGAATTTACATATTACTGGGCATCTAATTAACAGGAATAAAAGAAATGAAGAAGGTAAGATGAATTCTGTTGAGAGAATGCAGTGTTCAGAAAAAACTAGAGAGCTCTTGTAGATGCTAAAAGACAGAAAATATAACCAGCTTGCTTCTCTGTGAAGTTGAGTGGGTAATTGTTGCGGCGGTGGGTAGTTGGTGTGCTGGTGCAACCTTCCAAAAGCGCCTCCAGCAAGGAGCTCCTCGGCGTCACAGGCACGCTCCCCCACGAGCACACACACACCGGACAGCTTCATAATCCTCCGACAAAGAGAAAACGAGAAGGGTTCTCGTATGGAGTTCCACGGGGTTTATTACAGCCACACGTGAAGGAGTCCAGGGACGAAGAACAAGGAATTGGGAGAGTACAAGGGTTTTATACCGGGAAGGCAGGGGTGGAGAGGAATCATTAATAGCTCTGCTGCCCGGGGTGCTGTAACTGCGCCGGTCGAAGGCAATCTCTCTGGGGACCTTCTCTGATCCCCAGAGCCCTATCGCAGCCACAGAGAGCAGAGCCGATAGCAGCGTGAAGAGCAGGTGACCACCGCGAGGAGAAGCCAAGCAGGGAGGACTCAGCAGCTCTGCATACCAACTAAGATTTATTTAGCTGATGGGGAGAGACTAACTGAGTCAGGCCACCAGGAGTTTCACACAGAAGGACTGAACCTCCTATGCTCTGCTCCGGGAGACCCTGAAACACAGGTGACAGGGGGTTTCATACCCCCAGGAACCCAGGGGTGGAGGCACGAACATGACCAATTGGGAAAGCCCAAGGGTGTGGTCCAGGGGTGAGGGACAGGTTACACAGCAAACGGGAGAACAGGGGAATGGGGTTACACCTGTGAAGGCCAATGCATAGCGAAATGACAGAGACCTTTCTAGAACTTGGGGCAGGGGTGGAAGGAGAATGACAGGGGAGAGAGAGGGATTCTCTCGCTCGACCAGGGGAGGGGACAGATAATTGACAGGGAGAGCATACAGGGTCCAAACAAGGGTACATGTAACAAACCAAATTACAATTAACCAATAAAAACCGCTGCATCAGAGAGGGCATCAGGGGCCAATGGTTTGAGGGCTTAGGGGCGGCACACAGGAGGGGCCAGGGTATGTGGGCCTATGCGGGGATAGGGAAGGAGTGGCTAGGGGACAGGGACCAATGGAGAACTGAGGAGGGGAGAATATTCTGGGGCTTTACCATGTAGGGAAGAAACGGGGCAGGGAGACAGAGAACCAGTCAAGGAGGTAAAACTGGGGGTACATCTGCATATTGCCTCAAAGTCTCCTGGGAGAGGCCTTCTGTGTCACCACAACCTGGGAGCTGGTTCATGCTCTAGGGTTCGTCTCTCCGAGGGTCCACAGCTGACCCTGGTTCCATAGGTTCATAGCCCTCCACAGGTAATGATAGAATCAAATATAGAAGCTCTGTTGTGCTACTGTGGGAGATGAGCCCTGTGCTCCAGGCAAAATTAATACAAGAAGAAGGGCAGGTTTGAGGAGGCAGAAGACATCACAGATCTCTCCCTCAAACTGCTGTGTCATAAACCCCAACCCCTCCACCCCATGCAAGTGAACCTGAACTTCAAAGAAGAAAAATCAAGGAAATACAAGCGTTGAATTAGAATACATACAGGAAGAGCACAACCCAAATATCAAACTTTGCATTAATAATATCTTAAGCCACAAGTGAATAAATATTTCTCATTTTATTATGATTATTATTTGTATAATTTTGATTTTTGTCTTCTACACAGATTGTAAGGCTCAGCTCATTATTATAATTATTGTTATTATTATCATTATTCAGTTCTTTTCTGATGAGCACCAAATAACAAAGCACTTTTTCTAAGGACGACATTAAATTGTGAACAAATCAATATTTTATAAATGATATTTTTCACTGAGAGACATTAGGACCCAACTAAGTGTCCTCCATAATTCTGTATTTCATAGACATTTTTGTAACACAAAAATATTATACAAATTTCAATTTTCAGTGGATCATTTTGGTTTATGGATTACCTTGGCTGAGCAGTCTCTTTCTTGGAATAGGTTCATTTCATTTATTCTGCAAAGTTATAGCTAATATTTCAACATTAGTTGATTAAAATCTGGCATGGATTCAATGATCTTTGGCTTTCACTAGATTTTTTTGCAGTAATCAGCTTTCCTCACATCTCTATACGATTTCTACACTTCCAAAATATTTTAAGACGTTATAGAAATAATTTTTAATTTATGAAGTTTCCCTGTGCAGTACTCTATAAATAAATCTTTTTGCCCGTGGACCTAAGAAATCTATTTTACAATATTTAACAACAAGAACAAAAATATTTTAAAAATTAAAAAATGAAAGAGGAAAATTATAGTTCTCTTATTATGATTAGCAACACTTAGAGGCTGTAAATAGGATGCTGCAATGAATTAGTTCAATTGCTGGTAAGTATGAAAATGGGTATAAGAGGACCCATAATAATAACAAAACAATTTAAGTAATTGCAGAATTATTTTTTTCACAGAACGGCTGTTCTTTGACAAAAACAGAAATCCGAAACTTCGGAAAATTCTGGGCAAAAAATGCATACTATGACAATAATAAGTGGAGGTGACTCTCACAGGCATGAATAGAAATTTCCATATTTGTCTGGAAAGAGGTGTGGACAGAAGTATTGTCTGGAAGAAGAGGTTTCATAGAGCCAAGAAGTAGAGAAATCAATGACTACTCTTATACCTACAGTTGAACTTCCCAAAGCTGAAGTAAGTGAAATATTTTAACGAGTGTTTGCACCAAAAAGTGAGAGGTGCTTCAGCTTATAAAATTATTTCTGTCTTGAGTGAACAATCCAACATAGAACACTGCTAATTATTTCTCTACCATACTCACCTGTACTAGAAATAAATTAAAAATAAATTAAGTTAAAAATTTTATTGGAAACTAGAGGAAAATAATTTCATATGAATTAATACTTCATTGTAGCTGCAATAAGATATTCTGACACAATCATTATGTTGGATCTACTGCTGTTTATGCATTCAGAATAATGATGCAAGAATCAATAAGAAGTTTCTGAATAGATGCAGACCACATGAGGAAAAAAACAAATCGAAACAACCCACTGAGTACAATAGAAACTTCTACTTGTTGTATGTTGCATCTGATTTAGTTGTTGATTATAATAAATGCAAAATTACTTCTAAGTGATTTATACATAAAACGTTCATAAGAAGATAAATCTTCCTAGGACTTACAATGCTATAAGGTAAATTAGACCAAAATTGTGGTGTTGGTACTAATTAACACAAATATTGACAGTAATGACTGAGAATGGATTTTTTTCATCATTCCCATTAGAGAGTTCAGTAAATTTCATTTCATTATTGTGTATAAAGCAGGCTTTTAAGGTTTAATGTTCACCATTCCGAGGGCATGTAAATATTATTTTACTTAGTACTGCAACACCTGAACCAAGGTCTAACATTTAAGTTTTCATCATGGATAGCAACCTAATATTTTATCATCAGTTTAACATCAGTTTGAATATAAAAAAGAGAACAGAAAAAGGAAAGAAATGCAATTACCTTCAATCAAGAATTGCTGTGCTTAAAATCTTAATAAATCACATTCCGAAGCCTTGATTTCTTTAATAATACACATTATGTCAGAATTCTTCTAAACGTTGATAGAGGTAATTGAGAAAAGCTATAGTCTCAATGATCCAGAAGATAACTTTTTCAAGTTTGCCACTGTCTGAAATGATCTTGAGAAAGACATTTAACTACTAAACCACTAACTCTTGCTGTTGGCTTTTCTGGTTTATGTCAGTGGATGCTGAGAATACTCTGAATTTAAGTATGTGATCATTGAATGTTTTGAGTTAATTATAAATAGCATTTATTATATTTTATTTCAATATATATATATCAAAACCCAGTCAGAATTAATATGTAGATTCTTCTATTTTTTATAGACAAAACCAAAATATTCTTTGCTGTGCACAAGAGGCCCAAGGAGATGTGGTGCTGAAGATGCTTAAAAAATTTATGCAGTTCTTGGTTTGGTGCTTTCTTTTGTCTTGACAAGATTGTGCTTCCAGCAAAACAAGGGCATGTCTCCTGGAGGGGGAGGCAGGAGTGAGGGGAAAGGCACATAAGGTATGGAGATATTAATATTTTAGTAGTGGTGTATTGCTGTGGGATTTAGATCTACTTTTCAAAAATATTATTTTGAGGTGCCAAAATAAAGGGTACAGTGCTTTTATTTACTCAGATAAATATTGGATAACTCATTATTAAACAAGTTATGGGCTATAAGAAGCCTTCTAGAAGACCCAGCCCAGCCCAGATGCCACCAGAAGCACATCACTAAACACCGTCTGTTGCAAGTAACAGCAGAGTTACTGGGCCACAGAGTTACGTGCTCATTTAGCTCTGCTGTGGAGAGCAGAGCTATGAAGTTTCATTTTCCGTTTCCTTTGTTTTCCCACTGATCCATCAACTGTCAGGTTGTCTGTCTTACTTTTCCTTAAATTCAACCCTTTCCTTGAGACTTTGTTCCTCCCATCTCTCAGCTATGGCATATCTGTGCAAAGATGGTCCTCTCAGTCTTTGAAACCTGCAGCTGTGATGGGATACAAAATTGGTTGTATGGATGGTGCCACTTCTGACAGGAAGATAATTTTCTGCCAAAATTTGACAGAATAATACTTTTGTTCTTAAATAGTAAAAAATATTTCACTTCCATAGGAAAAAAAAAAAATCCCTGGTTTTCATGTATGCATTAAATGGTCTTAATATCTCAAGTTTTAAGTTCCCTGATGGTCCCTTCTGAAGCTCTGAGAATGTATGCAGTTATTTACTTCTTTTCTTACTTCCTTTGGCAGTTTTCTAATTTCTAATCAACATCTTGAGTAAGAGTTGTTGGATAACAAAATTAAAAAATTTCATTGCAATTCATTATTTCTTTTTCCTAAATTATGGAGAAAATGGCACTATTATGTCATAAATTGACAATTAAATTTTAATTTTGATATTTATTTTCCTATAAGACATCCTTGACACCTCTATTATTGACAGAATTTAAAAATAGAGATATATAATTTTCGTGGGAAGTGCACTTATTTATGAAGTCAGCTCACAACAGATTCACATATGAAAATACAGTGAGAAGCATAATAATTCATCATTATATTTCATAAATAACTAGCAGCAGGATGGAAAGGATGATAAAAATGCCAGCTGTTCCCAATTAAGCATTTCATATGGGTTGCATTTCTGTTGATTTATTTATTCTGTTTTTTTTTTTTCTTAAAGTTTTGCAATAGCAGGAGCTGTAGTCCAATATGAGGAGCAAGGTTCTGCAATGCAAGTTTTTTTTTGTGGCTCTGAATCAGGTACACAGTATGTCTCATGATAGCTATCTCCCCAATTAAATTTTTATCCTCCAGCCAGGATCATACCTGAGGCTTTGGAATCCTTTCAAAGTGTAGAGATTTATCTGAAGATTTGATATCCTATGGACTTTTTCTGAGAGGGTCACATTTTAGTGACTGCTGAACCTCAAACATTTCAGATAAGGTAATGCTGTAAATCTATTTTTAGTTAATTAAACAATTCAAATTAACTGTCTCTGCAAAAAATGAGTAAAATTCGTGAGAGTATATTTTTTTATTTTGATATTTCTGGTGGATTTTTGTTTGTTTGTTTTGGATTTTTTAACTTCAATGAAGATATGTAATTATATATGTAGTTTAAAATTTAAAGGCTTCCTAACTTAATTTTTAAGGGAGTTCAATGTACAAGTCTTGAGAAACATGTTAATTGCATATCTCTTGGGACTGAAAAAGATATATGTGGGTATATCTTTGCAACAACAAGATTTTATATTGGATTAATGCTATATATAAGCATATTTCATTCATCAGTCAAGTTCCAGGCAGCTAATTCAACACTAGCTTTGTAAAGAATGTCACACGCTGTTACTCCACAGAGCACTCTGCATTTCCTGTAATGTAAATAATTTATTTGTGCTGGCAACAAAATTGGTCAGCTAACCGAGGCCCAGGTTCTTATTTCCAGGCAATGTCCTGATGTTCTTGCATGTTAAACCATCAAGTTTTGAGCACAGCATATGCTGAGAAACTATGGCCAATTTGAGTTTTTAACTGCTTAATTTATGTGTTTTGGTTTTCTATTCTTGATTATATTCATTTCCCTTCAGAAACCTCATCAAGAATAAAAATCCTGTAGGATATCCAGTGTTCAGATATATTGCATGCTTGGTGGATAATGCATTTGAATTGAAATCAAAACTGTTTAGTGTTAAGTGCAACTCTTTCTGAATCCATTTCATCTCGTATCAAAATTACCGAATTTTATCTCCATTTATAAAGCACACTGAGGTCTATGAATAAAAACATTTTCCAAGACTTATAATGACAGCTGTTATTCTTTGGTCTTAAGACAGTAAGAAAGAGTGGAATGGGTACAATGTGGGGTTTGTCCATACTCATACAATTACTCACTGCCAGCAGAGAGATAATTTTACCTTGGTCCTGGATTAATTTACAAGAAAACACACTGTATTCCTCTTAGATATAATAACTTCTCAGAGTATGTCAATAATTTTATTGTGCATCCTCCAGTAATACTTCTGAAAATAGGTATATGTACCACTAATTGATTACTTCCCAATAGAAAGGAAGATGGCTGTTTGGAATAGTGTGCTTTATACTCAGATAGGTAATTCCTGTCTTAGAGAGAAGTTTCACATATGGATGTTACACTGAAGTCTATGAGTATTGGAGGCACTCTGTGTCTTATGAAAAGTTCTTAATATTTTTCAGTATTTGAACTTTGGGTCTTTCCAGCATGTATCTCTTCTTTCAGTGATATTTTCAAGGAGATGTAATATTCAGTCACATTTTCCAGTGTCTTTCTGTTAGGGCATTGCTTCCCTAACAAGCACTGAACCAGCACATCTATTGTCCTACATCTCTATGTCTGCTCCTTGCACAAGACAGGCCACAGATCCTCATAGTTCAATGCATTCTTTATAGCAACAGAACATAATAGCTTTTCCCAAATCCTTTAACAATTCTGAATTCAGAATAGTATCAACTGCAGAAGATTTGTAGGGATGACAGGGAAGTCTCCAAGTACTTGATTTTTATTTAAGAAGTTGGTTTTCTCTGGAAGTGCATTTTAAAATTTCCTTGCCTAACATAAGTTTCAGGAGCCCAGTCAATACAAAATCTTACATATGATGAAATAGCTCTGTATAACTGTCATGTCCAAGCACTTTTCGAGTACTTTTTATTATTTAGAATATTGTTTTTCTTTTTGCTTACTTACTGTGTTCCTACTCCCAGTTTAAGGACTTAAGGTGATCTTTTTTCAATAAATGACTGATTCTTTAAGCTCTTGAATGTAAACACAGAAAAAGACCAAGTATCCTCCCTTGCTTCCTGAATGGGCAATTCCGTTTAAAAGGGAGTTTTATATAGAGGAGTGACACTGAGCTGTAAATTTCAGGTTAAGTGACCCTTTATTCTGTTTTTGATCTACTTCTATTCCTCCTTCCATTAAATATTATGCAGCTGCATTTGTTACATATAATTTATAATCACAGTGTTATTTGTTTTGTAGTGGCCTTGCTATGGTATACTCTCTTAGGAGTTTCACTGCATTGGAAAACTGACTAAAAATTTATAAGGAATATGAAGGTGTAGGGATTTATTTTCTACTTAAAATTTCAGTTTGGAAATACAGAAGATGTTTGTCATACTTTGCTAGAAAGTAGTCTAAAAGCTACTTTCAAACTCTTGTCTATATATGTTGTCAACTAAAATGTACCAATAAAAATTGTATTTTTACCGTAAATACATATACAGGTTTAAGCTAAGCAAATGGTAATACAAACATAGAAACTGTGTATTTAAGGAAGAATAGGACCCAAATTTTTTTTATTCTATTTGTATTGCTAAATTTCCAATAAATTAAACCATATTTTATAGAAACTCTATTCAAGTACTAATTAGTTCACTCCTAGACTGAAATAGTGTTTACCAAAAAACAGTTTAGTTCAAGAAATTGCAATTGGCCATTTTTTATAAATAACGACACCTTAATGCAGCAGCAGCTCATTGACTGCATTGTCATTTTTTGTGGAATAAGATCTTCTAATACAATGCTTCAGGCTGAGCCAAAATTTCTCACCATAAAAAAAGCTTTTATAGTCACTATAGAGTGTTAAGAAATATGGTGATAGACCATCAAGGAATAATAAGATTAGATTGGAGGGCTTATCAAGCACCTCTTTTTAACTTCATTTTTTATTACAATGGAGAGCCAACTGCTTTGCTCTGGTTGTCTCATGGTGTCACATGCTTTCTCTGATTCTGTTGCATTTTGAGCAAGGAGATCAGAAATGACTTTTTGGACAGATGGTGATGTTGTCTCTGACTTATAATTCATATGCAATCTCTGTCCAGAATTACAATTGTGCCATATGCACTGACTTTTACATTCCCTTTGGAAACGGTTTTAAGAGCAGGAACAAGCAAGATCTCAAAACCTGTCATTTCTCTTCCCTTTATGGTTGTACTAAATGCACTTCTGCAAGGTGCTAATGGACAAGGTGTCTCAAACCTCACATTACATCTCTGTAAGGGTGAGGCCAGCCTCAGCTGCTGAGAACAGGTCTCCTAGGATAACAAGTTGTGCAAAAGATGGAAATTTATTTATCTTGAGAGATTAAATTGAAATGAATTAAATTTTAGTGAATATTTGAAGCCAGAAGCACTATATCGAAAAAACCTGTCCCTCTCAAAAGTAGAATTGAACAGAAAGAAAAGTTAAATTAATTATTGTAATGATATAAACAGTCTACAAAATACAAGGCATTCATTAACAGGTGTAATCAGGAAGAAAGTTCCTTTGTGCAGATTGTGCTGTATTTTAACTCTAGAGATGATTTTCCAGTTTCCTGGAAGCTCAACTGAAGAAGTAAAACTAGGCAGACAAGACTATCAGGTGAGACCTAACTTTAGTCATATATTTAAAATAGCACTGGTTGTTTTAGAAGAAAGGTATCATTTGTTAAATTTCTTATGGTTTATGGGTCAAGTCCTTGACTCTTAAAAGAGGATTAGGTAGTCCAAGCTGACAGTTTTACAGGTCATTCAAGGATTTCCCAGTTACACATAAGTTTCACATGTTAAAACTTAACTGTTGTGTTTTACACCACCTTTTTTCACAAATGTCTCTCATAGCAGAAATATAGCTACAGCATCTCAGGAAGAATTAGCCAGGAATAATCTCTTGGGATTATATTGTTACAAGAAATACCGTATTCATTTTCCAGTCAGAATATTGTAATGTTATATTTTTCCTGTTAGGAGAGTTGAAATGGCGGCCCCTTGGGTGTCTGCTTTGGAAGTCCTAAGTTTTATTTTCTTGTAGAGAAAAAAAGATAATGCATTAGAGGACAAACAATTTGATCAGTATCCATGTTGTTCCATATTATGCAACTTATTATCTGGTAGACCTAGACACAGAGAAGTGATAAGTCTTTTCTTCAGGCTTCCTGTAACATACTAATGCAGCTTAAACTGCAAAAGATACCAAGGAGGTTGTGTCAGAACGTTAGCATTTTCTTGGTAATTCGCTCTGTACATTTGGAGACATTATTGCAGACTTCCAGTACCAAAAGGGGACATGCAGGAAGAGCATGCAGTGATAGGACAAGGGGGAATGGCTTCAAACTGAAAGAGGGTAGATTTAGATTGGATATTAAGAATAAATTAATTACTGTGAAGGTGGCGAGGCACTAAAAGAGGTTGTCCAGAGAAGCTGTGGTTGTTCTAGCACTGGAAGTGTTTAAGGCCAGGCTGAATGGAGCTCAGAGCAACCTGGTCTAGTGGAAGGTGTCCCTGCCTCTGGCAGGGAAGTTCTGATTAGGTGATCTTCACAATTCCTCCCAACACAAACCATTCTGGTTTTAAAAAGAAGAAAATGTATATAGTAGTCTGAAGTGTCATGGAATATTAGATACTTGAGACAATGATTTAAAGCTTCTAGAAGAAAAATAAATGTGCTAAGCGTGAACAGATGAAGATAAAACAATGCTTTCCCTTCTTAAAAAACGAAAAAAACCCAATTAACTTATTTTTGTCTTTTGTTTCCCCCACACATGGACTTTAATTGCCTCCGAAAACTGCAGAGCAATATAAAGGAGAATGTAATTTCCTTTCTTTGAATATTGTAGGGTTGAAAAATGCTGTTTGACATGTCTTTTAGGATATTTTCTACAACTGCAAAACATAAAACAATTTCATTATCAAGGGATAAAACATCAGGGCCATAAAATATCATCCTGGATTCATCTAATAACACTTTTTCTGGTATGCAGATTAAATGTTTCTTTCAGGGTCTTGTTGAAGGAAATTTTTTCCATATGCACAGCAGGTAAGAAGAAAATGAAATTCCTATAAATAAATGTGCTCTATGTATGTGATAGCAAAAATATTCTGTGACAACTGCCTGACTACACTCTATGCTATATTTTTTTTCCTTGAATGCAGTGAGAAAGCTGAAACTTCTATGTGCTATATACTTTTTGGGTGGCAAGGACATTCAAGAAATCATTGGTAAGTCTCTAAAATGCACAAATGGTAAAGTTTTATCAGATTTTTAATCCTATTATAGCAATCTTATTTATTGCGTTTCAACAATTATCAGGATGTCTAGGGGTTGGCGTTTTTTCCATTTGTGGTCACATGCTTTTTGGGGGGGTTGTATATTTATTCCTGATTTGTTTTTCTTGTTTGTTTGTGGGGTTTTTGCTCCAAACTCAGCACTAAGGACCTTATCTCCCCCTGGCCAGCCTTGCTGAATCTGATTTTCTCTCTCATTGCATTGATATATTTGAACGATTGCCGAGCCAACTTGATCTTTAATTATTCTGGATAGCAATGCTAGCATTATCCTGATCATGCATTTTGGGAGGAGGGATTGTGTGTATATGTTACATTTAAATTACTTCAATTAAATGAAGAGAAAGTGTATTCTTAATAATACAAGCTGAAAAAATCTATAAAGACAGAAACAAAAAGGGGATAAAACAAGATGACATTACTTCCAGCCAGTCATCTTTTGTTATGCAGTTCATTGTAAATACCATGGATTTTGCAAACATTTGTTTACGTGTGTTTTAACTGCACTTTTTTCCATCCTCCTTCTTCTTTCTTGGAAAGGAGAAGGAATTTCATAAACTCTGATCTCTGAAGTGAAAAGATCAAAGCAAATCCATACTTCATTATTTTATACAAGACTTTTCAAATTTTTCAGTGGTATTACCTGCAAGAGATGTAAGGAATCAAGGAAAATTAAGCCCTTTCATTAATGAAACATTATCTCAGGAGACCATTTATTTTCTGCCAAGTTAGAACAATGTGTTCTACAATTCTAACTATTCTCTAAGTTTGATGAAAATGTCCAATACACTTTCGCAAAAGAGAAAAATCATCATTGTATTAATGATATAATTCAAACTAATATCTAATACTGTTTATGTAGATGAAGAAATAAAATGCACATTTTCTAGTGGCCTAATTTTTTCAAAGCCATCTTAGAATTATTTATTAAAAAAATAATGGCAAAATCTGGGAACTATTGCAAGCTACTAGATTGTTACTAGGTATCTAGAGAAAAGAAAACTGGTACTAATATGGGACTTATAAATCAATGGTAGATTATATATTGTCTCACCAGAGACAATACTAGAAATTATTACCTGAGCATTAATCTTACCAGATTACCACAGCTGAAATGGAACTTCTTATCTTGAGTGTTGAGGTAAATTCCACCTTCATTGTTGGAAGCACACTGTTAAACAAACTCGGAGCAAATACTACATTGTAACAATGACATAGGGAATAACAAAGCTGGGAACTGGTAGCAAACAGTAATGAGAAGTTAATGAGGAAACTAAAGCTTAATATACATTCATAAATTATGCTTCTATGAATTGAAGTAATCCACAGAACAGTACTGTAAATGTTGTACAGAATTACGTTTTACAGTATCAACCAAATTGCTTTTATTTAAATCAGAAGCCTTCTAAATTCAAGGAAATGTAAATAAAGTTGTCATTAACAGTGTTATGCACTAGTCGAGATTAATTGGATAGCTGTTCAATGCACAACAGTTCAGATTTAAGATTATGAAGAGCTTGCTATTTGCTTTTTATGTAGCATTTCTTTAAGATAGCATACTGGCAGAATTAATACTAAGAATTGAAATGCTAATGCAACAGGAGGATGGTCAATATAAACTCATACACTGTATTTTAGGAAAGTTAAAAAGAGGTTTTTGGTTAGGAATGTAATTGAATAGCCATTGTCTTGAATATTAATTTATGAAGATTTAATTTATGAAGATTCATAAGCATATTTTAGCTGTATAAAGATATAGGTGTTAATAGGAATATGTGGATATTCGAGAGGTAAAGTGTGATTTCTTATTGAATGCAATATTGTTTTTACAGCATTATCATACTGGCAATAATGATGAGCCATAAGCCTTCACATGTTTATGTAAAGAAAGGAGGAATATTTCTAGTACTCATCTTGCTGTTTTTCTGAAGGAAAAAGGAGAATCTTAGATCCATAGTTTTACATATTAAATATATTGCTTTTTTGAATCTCGGTAAGAGTACATAGAAATATATCCATGCAAAATATGTCCCACTTTGAGAAATGAAAATTTCATTTTACCTTTTTCTTTTTCCCCCAACTTGGTTGCATTTTACTGTACACCTGAATAGTACTGTCAGCTCCAAGCAAATGTACAGAGTAAAACTTTTTTTAGTCCAAATAAAGTTTCCAAGTCATATTCTTTCCTGTATTCACGTTGATATGATACTTTGCAGGTAAGCATAAAAAATCAGCTTTTGCCCCTAATGACTGGAAATTTATGCTAGGCATGCCAGAGAACATCAAACTGTACAAAGAGAGGAAGTGAGGACAAGAAGGTGGTGGATATGTCACAGAATAAACGGGAGAGTAATTTGTCAAAACTTTTTTGTCACACTCAGGATATATGGACTTTAAGAGAAGGTCTCAGATGTGGGGTGTTTTGCCAAATAAACAAGCTTTAACTCTGG
>WEKY01059675.1:60396-74731 GCA_013390045.1 Picathartes gymnocephalus | reverse complement strand
TTATAGTCAATTTCTTCAGCATTGCAATAAGGCATTCTAATTATGTTTGGATAGAAAAGAAACTACAATGTCTCTTATTTCTCTTGCTAATACATAATAAATTATTGGTTTAAATCTCCATAATTTTTATCAACAAAATAAACCAAACTTTTTTGACAAAGACAGTCACATAGGATGTATAAATGATTGAAATATAAAGATAGGGAAAAAAAGTAATAAGTGATATGAAACGTGAAATATTCCTCAAATAATTCTTTTTAATAATGAATAAATATTTCTTAGAAATGCAAGTATTTTAGAACTTTGATGTGGAAATTAGGTGTAAAGAAGAATAGCAATGAATTGGAAATAAAGGTAGATGGAATTAAGTCAGAAAAGAAAAAGGGTTCTGAAGAAATGACTGATTCACAGAAACTAGTCTCATCAAAACATACATAAATATGAGGTCTTGAGAAAAACACTAGGGAAGTAAAGCTTATTTTAAATTGTTGGAATTTCACATCTCATTTGGCTTTGACATATTTTATTTTTAATTTGTAAATATACATTTTTTTCCTTTTTTTTTTTTTCTTAACTAAGTCCAATATTGATAGATTTCAAACAGTTCTGGGTAAATTCTTGAACCCTGTGAAAAAAATTTGGGGGTAAAAACACCTTTCAGAACTTTATGAAAAAAATATTCCCTCTTTGCAATTGTTTTTGCTAAAATTCAACCCTTTCCTCTAAGGTAATGAATCCAGTCATTCCCCTGATGAACCTTCTTCCTTTTTCTCATGGAGGATTAAGAGGTAAAGAGAGTCTTTTTTTCTCACAGTGCTGAATATAAGCACTCCTGCCCATATGGCCAACCTTCTCGCAAATTGTTATTCACAGATCCACAGGAACCATATCCTGCCCTATTCTAGGAAAACAAACAAACAAACAAACAAACAAACAAAAAACCCACCAAGAAACAACTAATTGAAAACCAGCAACAAACCTGTTTACAATAGCGTTTAGGTGGAAATGAGTTGCTTCAACAGTTCGAATATGTTATGATTTCCTATTGAGGCTTCTCTGTCACCAGTGATATCCTTACATCTAAAAAATTAATTTCAATTAAGGTACTATTGCAGCAGCTTTTCTAAGAAATCTTTAGTCTGGAGGAGGAGTTGAAATCTGTTGGAGATGGGCATGTGATTGGTTTTGTCTCTGAAGTGTCATACAGTAAGGCATACAACATGGGAAACAAATAGGAGAAAATTGATATCTGCATGCTATGGTTGCTTTGAGGTGAAAGACGTGGTGGGATAGGTCACACAACTGGAATGTTACACTGAGTGGATATAGCATATTTTAGAAAGAACACGATGAAGTAGTGAGACTGAGGAGTCACCTTTTTGGGAAAGGGTGGAGCTCTACCTTGGATTGGATGATGAGCCCCTTAAGAGTTCAGGATAAGTGGGCAAACCAAAATGGGTAGTCTTATGGTGATATGTCAATGAAAACATCCTGGCAGAGATGGTTAAGGATCAGGTTGTAAAAGATGCTCTTCTGAACTTGATATTACTAAAAAAAAAAAAAAAAAGAGAGTTCTGGTGGGAAATCAGAAGGTTAGGGTAGCCTTGGTTGTTTAAGAGATGGTGGAGTTCAAAATTCTGGGACAGGGCAGGGAGATGGGAGTGGAAAATGAAGGTAAAAATCAAGATCATAGCCTCGAGCTTTGTACAAGTAGATTTAGGCTTTGGAGAATTTCATGGTATAAATTTGTAAAGAGAAAAGTTGTCCAGGAGAATCGGTAGGTTTTCAAGAGTCACCTCCTCTAACCTCAAGAATGGTCCATCCTGAGCAAAATAACATCAAGCAAATGTGACACAAAGCTTACAGGAATGAATAAAGAGCTCTTGAAAATGCTCACATATGAAATTGGAAATGTAGAGAAGCTGGAAGAAGTACCTGGTGATCCAGAATGAATTTGAAGTCACTCTCAAGGTCAGAGGGATAGGTTTAGAAAGTCAAAGCCCATCTGGGATTGTACCTGGCAAGGGACATGAAGGGTAAAAGAGGGGCTTCTACAGGTGCATCAAGAAAAAATGCCTTCAAGAAATGAATATAACTTAACTTCAAGTTATGTTAATTTTCAGACGATATTTGACTCAAGTCACGCATATGGCATATAACATATTCTTTTACTTAGCTATTCTGAAAATGTTTCAGTAAGAGAAAGTGAAACTGTTTTCTAGATATTGAATTGATCTTAAGTAATAAGAAGGAAAGAAAACTAAGTTCAAAGATCTGGTGATTTTACCTTTTATTTCTCTCTGGCTGGTTGGTGGATGAATCAGTAGTTCTGACTAAATTTTGTGTAACTTTTGTTAGAAATTATGTAGTTACTGCTAGAAATATAATCCCAACTCTTTTGTAGAAGATGAAAAAAACGATAGGCCATAGTTTAAATGAAGGGTTATTTTATTTTGATTAAGTGTTCCAAATGTCTGGGGTTTTTCTTAGTCTGTTCTATCACAAACCCCCGCATGCAAACAAAATATGTTGTGAAATTCAGTGACTCAGAGGTGTAACCCAGTCTTGGTTTAGTGTGTTTTAGAATGTGTACATTTGCTGTTTCATAAACAAATGAGAGAACTGCTATTTAAACTTGATATTTGAAAGAATGATAAAGGGAAAGTTAATGGATATTTTTATGCACAACTTTTAGAGACATAAAATTCAGATGCTTTAATCTGTTTCCCTGTCGTGTTTGCAGATACCCTTGGAGACTGCAGTATTAAAGGAAAAAAGAGTTGTATGTGCGGAACACAGTGAATAGCTGAATGTTACTGTGCTATATCACCATTCTTCTGCACAACAATGTTCTCAGAATGATACGCACTTCCTTTGCTGTTAACCAGACTGATCAAATATGTGTTGATTCGTGCAGTGCTCAAGATCTGCAAAAAATACGCGTAATTTATTGCATTTTAGATTACTTAATTAAGGACAGTACTCAGAAGAGAGATTTGCCACAGTTGAAACTGACTGTCAGAGACATCTAAGAGTGGCTGAGAAATGTGGGATTATGTCCAGTAATCTCAGGTAGTAGTGATGATCATTTAAAAATAATTACAGGGCAGCATTTGAAAAATCAAATTTCATCAAGAGTTTTTGCTATTGAAACTGAGGTCTTGATTTGATACAACAGTATTATAACCATGAGAGAGGATCAGGAACTCTTGTGACAATGCAGAAAACAATGCTTGTCTGACTTGACAATAAATGAATTAAAAGTAAAAAGGATGATGTGACTACAACAAAGGAATTTATTACAAGTTGTGTTTGTAACAAACAAAAAATGAGAAAAAATGAACCAAAATATACAAAGGAGAATATAAAGGGGAGCTAGAACACCATTGTAAAAGCATTGTTAAAAGTGATTTGAGCAGCGATGAAAATGTTTGGGAGGATGCTTGTTGCTTAGGAAATGAAAAATTTATGAATTGCCAAAAGCGGTTAGAATGGTTTAAGTGGTATCAGAAATATCAGAAGTTCTTAAGAAATGGAAGAAAAGACATTTGCTAATGGTAACCTGAAAGGTCTGTGTTGTGACATTTGATTTTACAGACAATCACCAAGGAGCTGAAAAGTTAATAGGTGTCAAAACACACACAGAAAAAAACTCCCACCTCTCAACAGCAGGAAAAATATGCCCTTAGCTTGATAAGGGACAAAATATGGGGCCATCCAGAAACACATGGATAGTAGAGAACAGCTGAGTCAATTATCATAAATTTCATTAAGTACAAAAGCATGAACTTCTGTATAAGGAGAAGTCAGAAATGCCAAGCTTTTGATCCTGGTGATCCAGACTGGTTCTGCTTTCATTACACTGAAAACAAAGCAGAGCAGGAAAACACTTGCTGAGCAAGTCCATGGCATCCATTTGAGTTAGAAGGAACCAATCACAAACAGTACCTGAAGGGCCCATCTCCTATTATGATCCTTGTTTTGAAGTCCTGTTCAAGTTTTCTTTAAAATTGTCATATTGGATGCCTGAACGTATCACTAAGACATCTTCTTCAGACCTAAATAAACCTGATGAGTTTACATATAGAGATAAAACTCACAATACTGTATATTTAGTTTGCCTTATATTATCCAAGATGTACTGAGGTAGCTTACTTAGTGTGGTGCAAAGACTACTATGTCCAGAAAAATATGTAGGGTACAGTTTCAAAGGATGGAATAAATATATTTTGTTATATTGAGAAGGTTCTCCTAATGCTGCTGAAAAAGATATCAGTTGTTGCAAGTAATGTACTCCAAGTGTCATTTCAGTTATACATATCCCTGAAGAAAATTATCTGTGTCCTGGCTTCCAAGGACTTGGCATTTTCTACAGAAACTGTGCCCCTTGCCATGATGTGAGTGGTATGGAATTAAACAGTTCTAGGAAACTCCACAATCTTTTTCCTCTCTATCCGGGAAAACAGAGAAAAGTACTAATGTGTGATTCTGTGATTCAGTTTTTATAGCAATTCCCCTTAAACTTGTGTAACAGGACTGTACTGTAGAACAACATAGTTTTATAAAGATGTTCAGAAATATAAAGTGAAAGTTAGATACATACCACGTGTTTTGTGCACTTGAACATCACCTAGAGAGTCTCTCCAGAAGCCACTGCTTACTGCAGTAAGAAAAGACTAATTGTATTGCTTCCTGGTCTTGCGCAATAGAGAGAGTTAAAAAAAATTAGCTCAGCTAATGAAGGACACTCTTATTACTACGGAAATCAAAGTAGTAGACAATTAAATCTATGAAGAATGCACCTAAAATTTCATTTTCTTTGTGTAATTACTCTTTTAGGAGAAAAAGGGTATGATCTGTTATGGAATGCAATATAAAGAAAAGAGTATTTTCCATTTTTCTGTGAAAGAAGACTTCTGACTTACCTGGGAGCCTTTGTCAGTCATGGACACAACCTGTGAAGTGTCACAGATCACCACAATAATGAAATCTGAGCTCAACAGTGTGACTGTGTCATTCCGAGACACAAACTCTTACCTTGCCCTCCAGAATAGTAGCTGTTGCAAACCAGCAGAATTTAGGGAGTGTAGAAATCCTGAGATGTTCTGTAATCTTATGGGCTGTAGGGAGGTTCGCAGGGTCATGCCACTCTCACCCATTCACCGTATGAAAGCAGCTTTGAACACACTGGTGGTATCTCAAGACCCTGCTGCTGTAGCTCTAACAATGACTTTGCTCTCTGACCCTTCCAAAGACTCAGAAACAGCTGCCTGCTGAGTTTCTGAGAGCATTCCCCTTGGAACCAGGACCATGAATCATGAAATAACCCTCAATCTGGAACATGTCATCTGATAAGGAAACCTAATGGGTTTGTGGCTTCCTCCTGTGCATAAGGTCATCATAGACCTTTTTCCTCTTATTCTAGACTCCAGCGAGACGTGCTGCACTATTTAAACCAAGAATGCATCTCTTCACAAACATAAATACTTCAAAATGTCCTGTCTTTTTGAAGGAAAAGTAGTCAGAACAAAAAGCAGCAAACTTTATGCAAATGTGATGACCACAAATTTTTTACTGCCTAAAGGGGTAAAAAGAGCGATAAGTCTTTTACAGTTTCTCTCGGACCATTAAAACTACCACTTCAAGTGCTTTTTATTTAATGAAAAGCTTTTGCAATGTGAGCACCCAGAGCAGCTCATGTGTTTAACTTATTCATTAGGCTGTGCTGGAGGGTGAAAAAAAATGCCTTGAGAGGAAGCTAAAGGCATTCCACCATCACAGCATAATCTCTGAATGTCCACACTATTGTTCTAAATTGAACTAAATTAGATCAAATTATGCTGTCAAAGTACAACGGGACTCAATTATACCTCCCCCCCATACATTTTTAAACCATTTTCTTTATACAGAGTAATCATGACTTCAGAACATCTAGTTAAAATTTTTGATTTACCAGAAAATATAATTTATTGGAAAATGTTTAAAATCTTTAAGGTTAGGAAAGGTTGAGTTTTTAAATATTTGGAGTTTTTAAATCCAGTCATTAAAAAGGAAGGACCAAAAGGGAACTTGAAGCCAGAGAGTCCAACCTCCTGCTAAAAGAAAATCCAACCTGCTGCTAAAAGCTGGAAAACTTGGACCAGGTTACTCAAGGCTTTATTCGCCCAGATGTGGAAAATTTCCTGTTTATTTCTATAAATTTTAAAATTTGAAAAACAATCAGAATTTTAGAGACTTTATTACTCCAAGTTATAGTGTCTTCTAGTGTCATCAAATTTAACTAACTAAACTTTCAGAGTTCCATCAATGAAATTGAATGGTTTGAATGGTTTCCCTAGAAAATGGAGAGCTCTCTTCAATAGATGTTCTCTCCTGCTCCATGAATAGTCACCAAAAAAAACCCCAAAAACCAAGAAACAAAACAAACGAAAAAATCCCCAAAAAACCAAAAAAAAAAAAAAAAACCAAAACCAAAACCAAAAAAACCCCAAACCAATTAAAAAAAAAAACCCACCAAAAAACAGGCAATAATAGTTTATTTGAAAGAAATAAAGAACACCAAAACCCACTAAAAATTATACGTTTCTGTAGATAAAAATTAATTTTGGCAATTTCTTTGTTGACATACTAACATTTGTTTCTGCAGCAGTGCTGAATATAACTGAACATCTACTATAGATAAATACAAACAGGATTTAAAAAAAATATAACTTCTGTAGACTTACCTCTGTAGACTTACCTCTGACCAGCTAACAATTTGTACATTTTGAAAACATAAAGTAAATTTATTTAGAATAAAATTAAACCAAAACCAAACAATGAGCATAACAAAACCAAACTATGAATATGACAGAAGAAAACTAAACACAAACACTGAATTAATTCAATAGTGACCCATTCTAAGAATCTATTTGGGCCATGTAACTGATCCCTCTTTTAAGAGTGTCTTCTACTTTTTGGTCTAAACTGAAAAAGGAATTTATTTTTTTTTTCCTGTAGGTCATGCTATAAATGATCTGTAAGGTATATGGTTTCTGATAATGATATGAGTCTCCAGTTAACAATCGGAGAAGTTCCATGTCATGTAGTGGTAGTCTGCCCAATTGGATGAAAGTGATTCAGGCATAAAGAATGGCCACCATTTGGGGAAAATTATGGTTGAGATGTATGGCTGTATGATGTGTGAACAAATGATAATTCTCAACAGAAAACCTAAGACTTTGTTGACCATGTATTTACTAAAGGTATCTGAAGTCATGTGCCTTCCTGCTATATTTATTTCAATTATTTCTTTATGCATGCATTAAAAGAACACAAGAATTCACAAGGTACCTTACTTGCCTTGATAGCTCATCAGCAAGAAATATACAAATTAAGTGAACTGCAATCATCATTAATATTAAATTAATTTAAATTATGGTGCACATAAATGAATCTACCCTTTCATTTATCATTTAGCATTTACCATTTTCTTTGATGGTTTCTGAAGTTGTTCTTGAATATCAATTATATCATCTTAAATATCATTTATATCTGGTCAGAATGCTACTGTCAGTAGTATGAACTTGTGTGAAAGGATTTTTTCTTTCATTTTTACTTAATGTCCATTTTCAGTTATCAACTGTTAGAAAGAAGACACCTAGGGATAAATAAGAGTTCAAATTGCCAGTGTAGATGACTGTATAAAGAATGTGCCTTCTTTGCACCTAAAATATGAATAACAATTTTTTTCCTGGAAAGTTTCAATCACATCAGCTCTGCCCTAGCCCTGAATGTTCTTGGGAAAAAACAGTAATTTTCCATTAACTTTTCTTATAGCTCTGATTCAAATATTTCATAAGCCGGAGGGAGACCACTAGTATCTGCCAAAACAGAAGAGGTCACATTCTTATTTCAGACAGAGGATGAACCATTTAGCATATAAATATATTTACTATACAGAAAAATTTTACAAGCATTATGGTAGACTTTAAAATTTCATATATTACGAGCTTGAAAATTGATAGAAACACTTGAAAACTTTCACATTTTAAATTTTTGAATATAATGGATTTTTTTTTTAAGCTCCATGAAATATACTGCTTTCTGGTTAGGAAAGTATTGTTATGATCCACAAGGAAAAGATAAATGTCTGTTTATACCTTTCACATATGTTTCTAACTGAAAGTTTTCTTTGTGAATTTTAGTTAAGAAACTTATCAAATTGTTTCCTTCTCAAGGAAATAATACCAAAAAATACCCAACTAACTAACTGCAATTATTCAGAGAACATATTGACATTTCTCTGTGGTGCATAATAAATGCATCTCTATGGTCTATAATGTGAAAATTGCCAAGTGATACATTTTTGTTAATGAGAAGTTTTGTTGGAAAGAGGCAAGGCCAACAATGAGGATGATTAGTTTTCTGTGATATTGTTCTCCACATAGTTCTCCACATCTAACTGTGACCACAAATAACAGAACATCACTTTCATTCCTGTTTGTGTCTGAAATAATATATCCATTCTGATGATAATTGTACAGACAAGCGCTATCCAATATAACACATAATACCTGGATTTTTTGGTGGGATTTTTGTTGTTCTTGTTGGTTTTTTTTGTTGATTGTTTGTTTGTTTGTTTCATTGTTTGGATTTTTGGGGGTTTTTTTTTTGGGGGGTGGCTGTATTCATGGAGCAGAATTCAGGTAGCTGAATTTTGTGGGCCACTGGCTTACCTTCTACAGCAAGAAGCAGATTTCAACAAAATAATAAAAAATAATCATAATTCCAAATAATATAAAACTACTATAAACTGGATAATGTATGATTGTTTGCTCAACAACATGTGTCAGTCTCCTCAGATCAAGGGCAGACTTTTCACTGATTTTGGCAGGAGCTGAGTAAAATCTATATAGGGTGGTTTTCTTGCTGGTAGAATTATGAAACACACAAACATAACTGGTCAAAGTAAGGAAAAAAGAAGAATGAGGCAGTTGTGCCTATAGTAGAAAAAGAAGTGTCTCGCTGAAACAAAAGACTGTATTGTATGCTGTTAAAATTTAGTCACTTAGTTAAAAGCCACAATAGTTAGGAAATTAAGCCTTTGCTATCCTTTAAATTGAGCAGGAAATGCTAGATGCAGTACTTTAGAGAAAATAATTGACATAATTGTTAAATTAATGACTGAAAGCAAAGATCTTTTAAATTAAGGAATGGAATTTGACAGCTCTTACTATCTTTGCCTTGTATGTATGTGTGTGTTGCGTTACAGAGAAGTGCAGGGAGTTCATAATCTTCTGGGAGAGCTCAATCTTCCTTTTACGTGTATGTGAGGACATTAGCACTAAACAGAAAACTACTTTGACATTAATTTTTAGATAATCCAGTTTTATATGTTTATGTTTTAATATGCTTATCATAGTTTTATGGGCAAGTAAGACTGGATAATGATAACATTATCTAACTTAAAAAATTATATTCAGTGAAGAAGGAAGCATGCAAATAATTTTAAAGTATTCAATGTATACAACAAAAAAAACCCAAGAGACATGGATTATAAATAGAAGTGTTTAAAAATGCAGGTTTTTTTAGTTAGACAAGTTCAGGTTTTGAAACTTGGAATCCTGAATTCTATTTAAAATGTAAATACCTATAGTAATATAGGTTAACTAAAATCCTTGCAAAATGCGTCTTACTTACTTCAATTGCATCAAGAACAATGAGCCTGTTCCTTCAAATAGCATCAGCATTTTTCTATTTAATAGATATTATCAAAGAACCCTAGACAGTGTTAAATGAAAGATAGAATTATTTTGATATTTATGGGAATTTCTGTTAAGTTTCTGAATAATTAACAGGAGTTTAAATAAATACAAAATCTTTAAATCTAGGCTTCATTTTTGTATTGGGATACACACTTTTGCCATGTGACTTTGAAGTGATTTTGTTATCTAGAATTTATTTTAAAACCAAGCCAGGTCATTAATGACTAAAAGTATCTGCTGTCTGTGATCAGACTTTAGTGAAAGTACTTGAATGTGAGTATTTCCAAATCCTGACTTTTCCAGGGATTAAAAATACTAAGCTAGTATGATCACTTGCTCTTTAAAGATGATCCCACTAATACCTCAGATGAATTGGCAAGACTTCCAATGTTCTACCATTCCCTTTTATCTCTTTTATGAACAGATGTATAACTTATTGCCTATGAGACAAGTGTGCAATTTGTCAGGACTACGGGATTCAACTGAAATACAGAAACAGGGAAGTTCAGAGCACATGCAGAAGTAAACCAAGAATTTTAACTTCTAATATCTTTTAAGTGTAATGTGTTTTCCTAGCATTGTAACATGGAAATAACAGAAAAAACATTAATTCATAAGCATGTGGTAATTAACATGTTTTGAAACTGATCAGTAATGTGTGTTTTCTGTGTAAAACTTTTGACACTCCAAAGAAAACAGATAATATCTGTATAATGTTAACTTATGGAATATCCATTATAAATGCATTGCTGTGATAGTTTAAGATGGGAGATGGTTGAAACTGAAAGTCTTTATCTTGAACTAAATATTTGAAGCCCCAACACTAGTAGTGTTTAAAGCCAGGTTGGAAAAATCCTGGAGCAACCAGGTCTAATGAGAGGTGGCCCTGCATATGGAAATAGGGATTGAGACTAGATGGTCTTTAAGATCCATTCCAGCCCCCAGATATTCTATAATTCAAAGATTCTAGAAATAGTGACAGAGAAATTAATTTTCATAAAATCATAAAATATGCTGAGTTGAAAGGGATCCACAAGGGTCATCTAAGTCTAACCCTTGGCCTTGCACAGGACCAAGAGTCACACCACACGCCTGAATGTGTTGTCCAAATATTTCTTGTACTCTGAAAGTATTGGTGCTGTGACCAATTGGTGCTTTCTGGGGAAACCTGTTCCAGTGCTCAACCACCCTCTGGGGGAAAAAATCTTTTCATAATATCCAACCTAAACCTTCTCTGACTCAGTTTGATGTTTTTTCCTCAAGTCCTGTCATGGGTCACGAAAGTGAAGAGATTGGTACCTGCCCCTCTGTTTCCTCTTTTGAAGATGTTGAAGGCTGCACTGAGGTCTTCACTCAGTCTCCTCCCGGCTGAACAGACCAAGTGACCTCAGCTGCTCCTCATATGGCTTCCTTTCCAGGCCCTTCACCATCCTCTTGCCCCTCCTTTGGATGCTCTTTAAAAGCTTAATGTCATTTCTATATCATGGTACCCAAAACTGGATTAAAGGGTAGCACAAAGAATTTTCTGGAGAGAGAATCTGAATAGAACTGTGAATAGTTTTATAAGTAGGACCACTCAGTGTGGAGAGAAATAAACTTGTTATCTTAGTTCATAAGCAAAAGAAGGTTTCACATCCCACCATGAACCCTTACTGAATTACATCTTTGAATTTCTCACCAGAAAAGAGGTGACTACCTCAGTAATTATTTTACAAAAGTAATTATACTACTTATTATATGTATAAGTCTTCAGATCTAGTCTTGCAGTTAAATCCCTGATATTAAGTCTCCTGGAATAAATCCTTTTCTTGTTTTACCAAGATGAGTGATGCTGAAGACATAGTGATGTATGGCATGCTGCTGTATGGCCACAAACATAGCCTGATGTGTTTTCTTAAGGAAAGGAAAGATGACAGATAAAATATCATGGGGGTCTCCCAAGAGAGAGAGCATATATTTGCTAATATGTTTAACATAGGCAGAGCTGGGATATAATTTGTGCCACACTTCAGAGAACCACTGATGGATGGGAGAGAGATGGTATAGACAAGTATATGCATTGGACAGGAATTCTATTTTAAAAATGCATTAACTCTCACACTTTTCCTGCAGAAGCAGATGGCTGTGTAACATATTGCAGTTCAAAGAAAACTCAGAGTGCCACAGGAGAGTGTTCCCTTGAGTAATAAATCTGGTTATATAAAATAAAAATAAAACGGATAGCTTATCAGTTGCCTGAAATAAAGCTGAAGAAGTGAGCAATAGGCCTTATTAAAAAGACTGACCAACCTCATGTATTTGATAATATGTTTCTAAACGACATTAAAGAGAGTAGTGGATTGTAAACCTGCAACCTTCTATTGTAATTTTGTCTGTAATTTAACATCGCTCTATCTGATGCCTGATGGAAGCTGCATCTTCCCTGAAATGCACTTTCAACATACATGCAATTTCTTATCAATATATAAACAGAAAATTATATTTATTTTTTAAAAGACAAAACCCATATTCATAAAAATTGTATTATATTGAATTTAAAAGAGGAGGTGAAATGATTTGAAGCTCAGTTAGTAATTGAATATATGAAAACAAGATTAATAAGAAGATTCAGATTGACAGCCTTGAAAAAAACAGAGTTGTCTGTTCACAATGTAAAAGGTCATAGACTGTATTTATTGCAAACATAATTGTGTTGTTCTGTGAAGCAAAGAAGTAGCTTTGTTTATGAGTGTGTCTGCATATTTAATAGCATTGCCTATGAACATGCCAATAAGGAGCACACGACACTTGAATTCCTTTCATATGTAAAAACTTTTTTCACAAGTTTTATTTATAAGATAATAAAAATAATATGAATAACTGAAGAAAACATTTGCCAATGTAAAAGAACAATGGTTCCCACATTTTCTGCTTCAAATTCCATAAATATCTTTTGAATATATGTGTTTGCAAAACTCCAGGATGCATAAAAGTATGCTGAGTGACTTTTAAAAAGTCATGGCAGTCAGGAGGTACCTCCAGTGACTGAAGAAAATGGGTAATTGCACATATTTTCAAAAAGGATGATAAGCAGAACCCTGGGAACTACTGATCACCAAGGCTCATCTTTGGACCCAGTATCATGAAACAGGTCATCCTGGAAGACATGTTGAAGCATATGGAAAACAGGGAGATGATTAGAGAGAGCCAAGATGGTTTCACCAAGGGCAAGTCATGCCTTCAACGATGGATTAACTGCATCCCTGGACAAGGAAAGAGATAGTAAAGTCACTTACTTAGACTTCTGTAGGGCCACTCATATAGTCCCTCAAAAAACTCTTGCCTCTAAATTGGCTCTGAAGAAGTGTTGGATAAGAAATTGGCTGGATGGTCTCATTCAAAGTGTTACAGTCAACATCTCAATGTCCAAGTGCAAACCAGTAGTGCATGGTGTTCCTCAGGGATGAGTACTTGGACCAATACTATTAAATATTTTCATCAGTGACATAGATAATGAAATGGAGTGCACCTCTAGCAAGCTTGCAGGTGTCACAAGTTGATTGGTGCAATGGATTCACTTGAGTGAAAGGATGATGTCCAGACAAATCTTGACCAGTTTGAGGAGTGGGCTAATGTAAACCTCGTGAAGTTCAACAAGGCCAATTTCAATGTCCTGAAACTGGCTCAGGCAATCCCAAATATCTATACAAACTGGGTAAATAACTGATTGAGAGTAGTGCTGCGGGGAAGGACTTGGGGATACTGGGAGATGAAAAATTTTGTATGAGTCATCAAAGTGCCCTTGAAGCTCAGAAAGCCATCATATCCTGGGCTGCATAAAAGAAATGTAGGCAGCAAGTGTCAGAGACTGAAATAGTTCATACCACAAACATTGATATAAAGTTTTGCTCATTTTTACAAAAACCGTATAAAGAAGGAGAAGCTACAACCAAAGAAGCCTCCCTGAAGATACCTGACTGGGACTTTGGACTGAAAGTCAAACTGCTCATTAGATAGAGGGAAACCCATTGTTCAGTCGTCTCAGGCGGAGGGAAAGGTACGAATCCACCAAAAGGCCAAAGCCACCAGCTGTGCTGAGGATCATCCTCGGCTGAGTTTGGGATGGGGGAGAGCACAGCTCACAGAAGCCAGGTTTACACAGCCTCCCCCTCCAACCGAGGGGAAGGAGGAGGTTTCGGGTGCATGGCAGAACCTCTGGTCAGAGGCAATGAACACCCATCCTCCTATTGCACAAACCAGCCCAGCTGTGAAACCCCCCAGCCCCACAGGCCCCATCCACGGGACTTTCACCTGAGAGGCAGCTGAGGGGGAGTCACAACCCATCAAAGACCCCCCAAAGTGCTAGGTCTAGCACTACAGGATTGCATGAGACTGCCCCCCCCTCCGCAGAGGGACATGCCTGGACATTTCCACCTGGCTTGAGGATATATTAACTCACGGGAATCTATGCCTTCACCACCAAGAGGAGCAGCTGGAGAGGATCAACGGAGCATTGTTGGGATCCACGGAGTGGTGATATTTTCTTTATTCTGCCTCTCTCTCTGTTTCTCTCTTTCTGTCCCACCCCCACTTATTTCCTATTTCTCTCT
>WEKY01059675.1:7110-60350 GCA_013390045.1 Picathartes gymnocephalus | reverse complement strand
TCTCTCTCCTATTTACTATCAAATACTATCAGATAAACCCCATACTGTTGTCACTGGCATTTGGTCTCATTTGCACCTTAATTCGGGCAGGGGCATTTCTGAGAACCTTAGTAATCGGATCATGACAGCAAGTCATGGAGCAAAATTCTCCCTCTTTACTTCACCTCATGAAATGTCACCTGGAGTAACAAGTCCAGCTCTGGGATCCTCAATACAAAACAGACATAAATCTGTTTGAGTAGTTCCAAAGGAAGGACACAAAAGTGATCAGAGGGCTGGAGAAACTCTCCTATGAAAAGAGGCTGGGAGAATTAGGGTTGTTCAGCCTGGAGAAGAGAAGACTCCAGGAAGACCTTATTGTGGTCTTTGAATACTTGCAGGGTGATTACAGGAAGTACAGATAAAGACTTTTTGGTAGGACATCTAATGACAAGATAAGGGGCAATGTTTTTAAATGGAAAGAGAGTAGATTTATATTGAACATAAGGAAGAAATTTTTTTATCATGAATGATGAGCCACTGGAACAGACCGTCCAGAGAAGTTAAAATTTTTTTTGGGGAAAAAAATATATTTATTTTTCCTCTAACAGAATAGACAGGGATATTTCTTTTACCTTCTACAGAATCTAGACAGCTTTTTCCACAAAAGGTGATTGTTCACTAAGTGTTTGGTCCACTTAAAATGTTGTCATACCTGTTTATTAAGTAATTAAATAGAATTTTTGCTCCTTAGCCACTTATTAACTGTTAATTTAATGCAAATTGGTCCCATAATGTATTACTATTTGCCACAGGTAAAATAGAGCACATGATCGTTAATTCTTTATAAAGGGGCCATAATGCTTTATAAAGTAGTTAAAAGTTGTCCTCCATTTCTCTAGGGTTTAGTCATGGGAGGTTTTTTTTAACTTCATTAACAAATTAGTTTTTCACAGAATCTGTGGTTACTATTGGTTAATGTTTGTTCCTATTCATCATAATTGATACTTCAATAAAATACCCTTTCCTAGCTCACTAGGTATTTGCTTTGTCACGGTGTACGTGGATGAAAAGCTCTTCAGTATCATCTCAATGACTTTTACATGAATAGCTGAGACAACAACCAGAAGTGCACTCAGCAGGGAATGCCATTTGTTGTTTAAAATACAATAAATTATACCTAGTCAGAGGTATGACAAAAATCACTAACATAGTAAAAAAAGTCATTAACTCAGACTGAGACCTGGCTTATTTCCAGTGATTTGAGTGGAATTAAGCCTATGCTAAATTTGGCCCATTAACTTCTGTATGGTTTCTGCTACACATAAGTTTGTTCATTCTGTATTCAAACATTTTATTACCAAGATTAATAGCCTCTTTCCTATTGCATTAATAATCCAATAGCATGACAAGGAATGGCTAGCACAATGCAAAATGCACAAACTCATTAAAAAGAATTACTTTGACACAGTGGGTTTTGCTACTCAGGGACAGATTTCAAATCCTGACTGAAGTATATTGCTGCACTGGCAAAAAGTCCGAGATTTGTGGCATCTACGACAGACCCTGTAAACTGTCTGAACACCATCATACACAGTATCTGCAAAGATTATCTATAAAATATCTCTCTTATTCTAAGAAATTGCAACTTTTATTTATGGTGTAAAAATTAACAAATTAATATGACTGGATGGTTCCAAAATTATTTTTTAGGTTATGAAATACTTAGCTTTTGATCCTATTTGGCCCAAAAGCCAAGAAAACTTCAATCTTCACTGGATTAGATGAAGAACTACTTGAATTAAATGTAGGCTTTGCCTTCTTCATTATATAATGTTTCTATTACTATATTTTCACAAAAAGGTATGGTCTGTCTTGAGATAATGTAAAGGTTTAAATAGACCTTCAGGAACATGGAGTATTTTGCCCATGTTGACGTTGGTTTTCAGTACTCTTAAGCTTGCATTTTATTTTCAAAAAATGAGTTACCTTCATTTTGTTTTGAAAATGGCTTATGTGTATTTATGTAGATCTTGTATTTCTGAGCAGAACGATGCACAGCTATAATGGTTATCAGAGAAAGAAAACAACCCCACAGGGTTCTGCATAAGGTATGTTGTTGAAGTAGAGCTAAGGGTGAAAATTCATTCAACCGAAGCTCAGTTGGAGATGGAGCTGGCCAGAAATGTGGGGGCAATATAAAGAGTTTTTTTTTTCAAATATATTAATTGCAAAAGGCAGTGTAGAAATAACATCTGCCCATTACAGGATGAGGATTGGTACCTCACAAATAGAGGTTGTACGGGATCTGCTGCGCCAGCTGGATTCCTACACATCTATGGGGCCTGATAGGATTCATCCAAGAATCCTCAAAGATCTAGCTGATGTTATTGTAAGGCCTCTCTCAATGATTTTTGGGCAGTCTTGGGAATCTTGAGAGGTCCCAGCTGACTAGAAGATGGAGAATGTTGTCCCAATCTACAAGAAGGGAAAGAAGGAGGACCACAGAAACTACAGGTCTGTCAGCCTCAATTCAGTGCTGGATAAAATCATGGAAAAAATTGTTCTAGGAAGTATTGAAAAATACCTGGAGGACAATGCAGCCTTTGATCACGGCAGGCACAGCTGCATGAAGGGAAAGGTCCTGCTTGTCAAACCTGATTTCCTTCTCTGACAGGGTAACCCCACCTAACTGGTGTAGGAAACCAGTAGATGCAATCTTTTGGGACTTCAGCAAAGCTTTTGATACTGTCTCTCACAGTATCCTTCTGGGCTAAATGTCAAGCATACAGCTGGATAAACATCACATCATGTTCTGGGTGAAAAACTGGCTCATGGATCAGGCAAAAAGGGTTATAAGGAATGGGGTGACATCAGCTGACATCCATTCTCTAGTGGGTTTTCACAGGGCTCCATCCTCATCCCTGTGCTCTTCATTATCTTCATAAATGACTTGGATGCAGGACTCAAAGGAACACTAATCAAGTTTGTCAATGACACTAAATTGGGAGGAGCTGTCACCGCCCTCGAGGGCAGAGAGGCCCTGCAGAGAGGCCTTGAGAAATTAGAGAGATGGACAATCATCAACCATATGAAGGTTAATGAGGGTAAGTGCCAGATTCTATACATGGAATGAGGCAACCCTGCTTGTGTATAGACTGGGAAAGAGATGCTGGAAATCAGTGCTGTGGAAGGGGACCTGGGGGTCCTGGTTGATGGAAAGTTGAACATGGGTCAGCAGTGCCCTGGCAGCCAGGAGGACCAACCCTGTCCTGGGGGGCATCAGGCACAGCATCGCCAGCCGGGCAAGGGAGGGGATTGTCCTGCTCTGCTCTGCACTGGGACGGCCTCACCTCGAGTGCCGGGGGCAATTCTGAGTGCCACAATATTAAAATGACATCAGACTGTTAGAGTGTCCAAAGGAGGGGCAAGAGGATGGTGAAGGTCTTGAGAGGAAGCAACATGAGGAGTGGCTGAGGTCACTTAGTCTTTTCAGGCTGGAGGAGACTGAGGGGAGACCTCACTGTAGTCTCCAACATCCTCACAAGGGGAAACGGAGGGGCAGGTACCAACATCTTCACTTCCGTGACCATGTCAGGACTTGAGGAAACAATATAAAGCTTAGTCAGGTGAGGTTTAGGTTGGATATTGTGAAAAGATTTTTTCCCCCAGAGGGTGGTTGAGCACTGGAACAAGGTTCCCAGGGAAGTGGTAATAGCAACAATCCTTTCAGAGTTCAAGAAACGTTTGGACAACACACTCAGGCCCATGGTGTGATTCTTGGGATGTCTTGCAGAGGGCCAGGAGTCAGACTTTGATGATTCTGATGGATCTCTTCCAACTCAGCATATTTATGACTACTGTTCCTGTTTTATATTAATTTTGCTTATCTATATAGAGGACCCACAAAAAGGGCAAATCAGGCATGTTTTATTATTCCTGATTACATTCTTATGCCAAGATCATGTCTTTAAAGAAACATTTTCTTATAGCTCATTATTTGGCTACGAAGTAATGCAGCTGGTGTTCCCATTTCTGGTATTGTAAAAAAGGATAGAAATGTATTGTTTCTTTACCTGTTCACCATAGTGTAATTTGTTAATGTCTGTTCAATTGCAACAGTGTAATGAATGTGACAATGCAGTTTATCACTGAGTTCTACAATAATTGTTTGCTTCTCAACACTTGAATGGAAGTAGAAATATTAAGATCTCAGCTGACAAAAAGACTAGCGTAGATTGTGCAAAGCAGTTGACTTTCATGAACTTGAGTAGTAATTCATCAAAACCTCTAAAAAACATGGAATTTCTTTTCCACTTCCCCGGCTGAGTAGGAATAAAATACTTAAATAAGAAGTCTTAAATTCTATACTATAAATGCAGTTTTTGCATGCAGTCATCACTCACTACTATTGCTTGACTAGAAAATCATAACAAGATATGGGTTTTTTAATAGAGGAAAGGGTTCAAGACAGGAAAAAACCTCAGCAGACAGAAGACATGACATGACTGTATAATACCCGTGCTTGATAGTGCTTCACTACCACTTAACAAACTATGAAAACAGAGTCATTGGTTTCTAAAAAAATCAAAGACCTAGCAGATAATGCCCTATGTGACCTGCCAGTCTTCATTTCTGACTTCTTTGCTGTCATTAAAAATCTGAATTCAGCATGATTAATTTCAGAAGCATTCTAGATGACCGTTAATTAGTTGTAGTATGTGTTTTACTCATCTGTCAGTGTTTCCTTTCTTTATGACTAATATGCTGTTAAGTATCATGTTTTACCCTATATTTTGCCAACTATGCTTTTCAGAATTTTAGTAAATTATTATTGTATACATTTACATGCCAGAGACACATGTATGATCTTGACAACCATTCTTCAAGATATAGCTGTTGATTAGCAGGTAGACTACATTTTCAAATGTTTTTCCTCTTAAATCCATTTTCTAGATAACATGCAAACTTGAATCTGAATGTTTCTGAAATTGATGGGTCTTCAATTGTGTCTCAAAAAGTATCAAATGGGGTTTGTGACATCAAGGACACTGCTGAGAAATGTATTCATGTAGTATGTGTGTGGGAAGAATACAAGTGTCATATCTTGATTTTTTGGCATGACTGAAAGCTCAAGATGTGTGTGAATAGACACAGAGTCCTGCAAAATAGGTTCTGACCCAACCAGTGCATTGTCTACTGTTGTTTGTGGGCACACTCAGTCCGCATTAGAGGAGGCTGGCCAGGAGCATGATGAATGTAAGCTAATTGGTTGGAAGAATAGAGAATGTTCTCAAAAGCAGCTCAAAAATATAGTAAAGGTTAGCTGAAATCATGAGTAACAAGACTGTTGAAATGTTCAGACATATTTTTGAACAGTAATGAGATTTTGGGTTGAAAAAGTAGAATGTAGAGGATGGTGGAAACTGAATGTCTCAGTTTTGAGGCATAACTGATTGGCTTTGGTTAATGTGAAGAACAGTTATTTTATTTAAACAGATTGCATTAAAATATTTGGATTTCGGTCAATTTATTTGCTAAGATCAGCTCGCTCCTGATTTTGACTCCCATATATCATAGTATAAATATGGGCAGAGCGGAATGGTTTTCTTTTATTTCACTGGTCATGTTGCATTACATTTTATGACAAGCATTTGCACTTAAAATAGTTTTCATCAAGTATGCTGGCTGCTCTACATTCAAAATTCAAGCAGAGGATGTGACCCATGGTGCAAATGTGATTCTGTTGATGGAAATTTTAATAGTAAGCAGCAAAACTGCATTTAGAAACATGATGACTATTAAGAGAAATCTCAGAGAGATAAAGAGCATATCTAATAATTCACATCTTTCTTATGTGGCAGTGAAGAAGCATGTAAAACATAACTAAATTGACATAATGAAGAAGTTGATCATTGAAGGTTTTCTGTAGGCAGATGCCTAATTTTTTGTTTTTGTGTTTGTTTTTTTTTTTTTGTTTGGTTTTTTTTGTTTTCGAAATGTATTACCCTAATTAGACATCCAGAAATGGAATTCAAAATTCAGTACAAGACAAGCATTCAAGGTTTATTATGAGTGTATTTTGAGCTGTTCAACTTTTTGCTCATACATTTTGAAAATATACATCACTACACCTGTTTCTAGAAAGGGTAAAAAAGTGTAAAAAGAGTAAAAAACGGATAAAAAAAGGAGGAGGACTCTGGGAAGTATTTTCCAATCATCCTCGCCTCCATATCCAATAACATAATGGAACAGATCTTTCTGGAAGACACATGGAAATATATGAAAGATAGCGAGATGATTAGAGACAGGCTTTAAACTAAGAGCAGGTTTAGATTTCACATAAAGGACAAATTTTTTACAACATAGGTGGTGAGACAGTAGAGAAGCTATGAATGCCAGATCATCAAAAGGTTTCAAAGTCAGGCTGGATTGAGCAGCTTGATCTAGTGAATGGTGTTACTGGCCATAGCAGACAGTTGAACTAGATGATCTTTAAAGGCTGTTTTCAACTCAAACCATTCTATCGTTTTATGACTCTATATTATTCCTAAAAATTATATTTTTGTGTGGAAATAAATTGAGCAATTTAATGAATCTCCACCATTTTTACTACTATGATTCAATCTAACTGCTAAGCACTGTAAAACAGAATCTTGCTATCACTGGGGATAAAAGGAAATTAATACATTATCTTCTACAAGTAGAGAGTGGAATAAAGAGTAATTGGAAGTTGTTAAAAAGAAACTCTTTCAGCTGGTCAAAATTAATAGTTTATAACGTCATCTTTTCTAATAATGATTGAGGAAGTTACTGAGCAGCAAATAAAATGTAACCTCTGACTAAAATAGACAAAAAAAGTAGAAGAATAATGGTCCCCTGATAATAATTTTGACATTGTTATTGTTGCAAATTAGGATTGAACTCGCTCTTCCTGGCACACCATGGCAGCTGTACTATAAATCCTAGGATTTCTTACAAAGAGAATCAGTTTTTATAGTTTTAAAATTTTATTCAATCTTATGAGGGAATGCCCTGAAAGTAATTCAACACTGTGATTTCATATAGATTAACATTAAAAGTCCTTTTTGTGATATGACAAAAGAAGATGGATTTTGGCCCTGATTAAAACCATAGAAAGAACACGTTTATGTTTAAAGACATAGATCAAAACTGAGCAGAATTTCCTAGTCTGATGTCATGGCTTAATATCACAGAAACTTAGAATCATAGAATGGTTTGTGTTGGAAGGAACCTTAAGGACCATTTAATTCCAACCCCTCTGCTGTGGGCAGGGACACCTTCAACTAGAACAGGTTTCTCAATGACCAATCCAAACTGGCCCTAGACACTTCCAAGGATGGGACATCCACAGCTTCTCTAGGCAACCTAGTCCAGTACTTCACCAACCTTACAATAAAAATTTCATCGCTATATCTAATGTAACCCTCTTCTCTTTCAGTTTGAAACCATTCCCCTTTTTTTTGTCACTACGTGTCCTCCATGTCAAAACTCTGCAACTTTCTTTTGGGCCCCTTTCATGTACAGGAAGGCTGCTCTAAGGTCTTTCCCAGAGCCTTGTGTTTTCCAAGCTGTACATCCCCAACTCTCTCACCCTGTCTTCATAGTCCTCTGATCATCTTCATGGCCTTCCTCTGGACTCATTCCAAGATATCCATGTCCCTCTTATGCTGGTGGCCCCAGAGCTGAACACAATACTCCATATGGAGAGTAGAAAGGGAGAATCACCTCCCTTTACCTCTTGGTCAGGTTTCTGATGGTGCATCCCAAGATATGGTTGGCTTTCTGGTATGAAAACCTACATTACTTGGTCATGTTGAGTTTCTTTTCAAATCACACATCCAAGCCTTTCTCTTCAGAGCTGCTCTCAATCCATTTTCTGCCCAGTTTGGGATTTGTGATTGGGGTAGCCCTGATCCACATGCAGGACATTCCACTTGTCTTATTGAACTTGATGAAGTTCACACAGGTTGGCATCGGGAGCCTGTCAAGGTCTCTCTGGATGTCATCCCTTCCTTCCAGCATGTCGATGAACAGATTTTGGGACTGTCAATAAATCCATCAATAAATCCAATTGAGGGTGCACTCAATCTCACTGTCCATGTCAACAACATAGATATTAAACAACACTGGTCCCAATATAGATCTCTGAGGAACACCACTCCTCACTTCTCTCCACTCAGACATTAAGATTTGACTGCAATTCTACAAATGTTACCATACAACCAATTCCTTATCCACCAAATGAATCATCTATGTCTCTCCAATTTACAGACAAAGATGTCATGCAGGACAGTGTCAAATGCTATGCACAAGTGCATGTAGATTATATCAGTAGCTCTTCCCTTATCCACCAAAAATTTCACTGTCCTGTACAAGGCCACTAAAATTTTCAAATTCAATAATTGTTGCAGACCAGCTTCTGTCTTATAAGCCTTTAAATAACACATTTTCCATATGTGCAAAGTCCTCTTTAACTGCAAAAAAAAAAAAATCAGATGACTTTGAGTGTCAGATTCCTTTCCTATGCAAAAAACATTCCTTAATTACTAGACATTAGTTCTGTGTAAAATATTTCTATCAGTGTTTGCACTAAATATTGAAACTTAAGATGTGCATTTATACATAAGGAAATGATTAAATAAGTGACTCTCCTATAAAAATATGATTTATCTAAACACATGGTGATATTGTTTCATTCTGGGGAAAAAAATTAGTACAGTATCTTGGATTTTGAAACTGAAGTTAAAACTTTGGAAGGAAATTGAATTTCTGTTATAAATTTGTCTGCGTGTGCTGCCTCACGTCATGTGAGACGTGTGTCCTAAAAGTAAATTCCTGAATCCTACACAAAAGATGTTCTTAGCATTGTCTCCTTTATTACTTGCCTCAGAACTATATATTAAGTGAAACTGAAGTCAACATTGGGAGATACATTCTGCCTTCTGATATGCATTATATGGTTTCATTACTACTATGTGGGTCATTTACATACCTCTAAGGAGATTTTACTCAATCAAATAACTTCACACAACATTACAGGAGAAGAAAATATCCAAAATTGCAGGTACCAGAAGTCTCTGATTAAACTCAGAAGAAAAGGACCTGGAGGAAAGAACAGAGAGGGAGCATAAAACTGCGAAACTGAGTGAAAATGTCAGTGAGAAGTAAATCTGATGAATAAGGGGATGCATTAACTTCAGTAAGCAAAGTTTCAAACCTGAAAACTAATGGATTGACAGTTTGGCAGTGAAAAAGGAGAAGAAAAAAAAATCTTGATGATCAGACTGCCTGATGCATGTATGCTGCACCTTATATAATGAAGGTCATTAGAAGGAAGGTGGAATAAAGAGAAATCAATTGCTTGTGATGAAAGCATGGACAAGAGTAGTTTGTCTTGATTGAATGGAGTACCTTAAAAATATTTTTATTAGAACATGACTGAGTGATGACAACACTATATCAAACAGAAAAAAAACTTCGTTACTCTTGAGGAACTGAACAAAATCTATTAGACACAATCTTGCAAACAAAGAATGACTTTCTGATGGATTTCCCACAAGTATTTTCAAGGAGTAACATATAGATTTTTAATCAACAGACAGATTTCCATAAATGTTGAGCAACTGAGTAGCTGTCTTTTAGCAATATAAATGTACTATGAAATGTAATATTGGAATCTGGAATTACTTTTTCTTGGTGAAGCATTACAAACTTGAAATTATTTCTCCCTGCAAAAATTTCAAGTTCTTGATTTTTGATCAACAATTAAAAATTAATTGAGTTAATATAGGTAGAAATTCAAAAACTGTAGACAAACACATACATACATGCTATTCCTTTTATCTTTATTGTCAGTAGCATCTTCTGGTTGTTTTGCTTCTCTCTTTCTTAAAACAGAAGCAGTTTTCAGGCTGCTTTGCACCTACATGTGGTCCTGGGGGCTCCATTCGACAACACGTGCTTATGGTCTGTGTACTCAGTCCTCAGCAAGCTGACACTCCTACCTCCAAATAGGGCATAATTCCCTAAAAGTAAAGTTATGAAGTTCATATTGCATACTGCTTTATCTTAGAAGAAAGTGTAGCAAATAATGTCTGTTTCAAAGTCTGTTTGACATTTTTCATTATAAAACGTCATTTTCAATTGTTTAAATAAATTAAGTATCCAGTGAGTACATGGATAATCACATTTATAAGAATTTGGTAAATTAATTCACCAAAGTCATGCTCTGTCTAAACAGGAGCTCCAGATTTACAGAGAAATAGAACATTTCAGGGATGCAAGAACTGAGCAAAGCCCCTCTATTGATACGGATGGTTCCCTGCTGAACCCTGTAAAAGTTCAGTCTAGCTTTTGATTGTGCCAACTTAATGTGCTGAAGCAGAATCAAAAAATAAACTCATCTCAAATGAGGGGTGGGACGAGAATAAAATAATAAATGCAAGATCTAGAAGCAAATATAAAGAGAAGGAAGGCAGAACTATAGAAAAACTGTGGGATGCCACTGGCAGAGACAGGATGAGGAGCAAAAAGTGGGAACTTCAAGATAATGTGAAAGGAAAAAGTAGTTGTGTGGCTTGATGTACAGGAGTTAAGAAGATAGCTCTGTGTGACGGTATGACAACAAGAAATAGGTTAGGAATATTCACCAGGAATAAATTTTCTTACAGCATGTCTTTCTATCTTCATTCCTAAGTGGCTATTCATACAGATTGCTGTAGTATGTGTATTTGCAGTCCTGAATGTGAAATGTGTTTGCAGATTTGAATCCATCCTTGTAAGCTATTCCAGTACCTGGAATAGATTTTCATATTATTTTGTTTTTATTGAGGAAATAGCTGTGAAATCCTCTTGTGTGCCCTTCAAAAGTCCAATTGCTCAGAGAATCTTTCAATGCTTGGAGGTGTTAAGGTTTTTCATGATAAAAGTCTGCATTGTTGCACTTAAATTCTTAACCTTAATGACAACCCAGATAAAAGCCTGGGTTTTTTTGGTGTGTGGTTGTTGTTGTTGTTTTATTTTGGGGTGTTTTTGAAACATATTGTTGAACATGAGAAATCCCATTAAAAAACTGTCACAAATTAATGTTGAGAGGATGAACTTAACCACTCTAAAGATGAGCTATAAAGCTATCTGTGCATTATAACTCTTTTTTCTTCTCTAGAAAGTGTATTCTACACTGGGAAGTGTCAGGTACCTATAGATCAGACATGTAAAAATATTGTCAGTGTGAAAGTCTCACAGTTTTTGTGCCTCATAATTATTCTGCAGGAAAGAAATACTATTTCCATTTTACAGGTAGCACATTAAACCATAGAGATGAATGTCTTGCCCAAAGCTGCAGAGGAAATCTGTGTTACAGCAGATAATTAAATATCCCAAAAAACTACTTGGGAGATGAATATTCTTCTGTTAACATGGTACAGTATAATATTGGGATAGGTTTGCACACAAACCCTTGTGCATTTGTTCAATATTTTCTCCCTGCCTTGGAGATAATTCAGTTCATTTTGTCTTTTTGGTAGGTGGTGGCCAGTATTGACTGAAACAAGGTGGCTGGGATGGAGATTCCATCCCCTGTATTTATGTGTCTTCAGTGCAGACAGTTGAATGCGAGTTGATTTTGTCTATGCTCCTGCTGCAGTCCAACAGCAACAGAGAGTTAACACAGTCAATGAAGGAAAGAGAACTATTCAAATATAGACATCTAAGTTAGGGTGAGATAAGCAATTCCCCACTGTACACAGCTGACAAGATCTGCATATGTAACAAGCAGCTAGCCTGCTAAAACTTATATTGTATGTACCTAAACCTGTGTGTCTGGATATAGAGCTGAATACCGCTCTAAGAGCTAGGCTCATAGTTACCAGGGGGAAAAGACTCTTCTAGTGGTGCATGCATCAGTCTGCTGTGAATTTGTAGCCATCTTAGCCCACTGCCCAGATGATTCCTTGCCACAGGAAGCGGAATTCCAGAGGTTAGTCACTTTTGTAAGGTCTACATGCAATGCTACTGTTGCAGTATTAGAAAAGTAAAGCAAGGCTCTAATAAGGCCAAACTTAAGGACACCACATTTTTTGATAAAAGTTTATAGGTCTGTCAGGACTCAATCATTGGGTGACTCCTTTTTCAGACAGTGGCCTTATTTGAATGCTGCAGACTGTCTTCAGAAGACCAAGGAAAGATGAATACTTTATATACCTGTGTCCCTTCTTATATGCAGTGTTTCTTCCTTGTCTAGGAGACTAAGGCAGCAGACACCTGCACTTTTCAGCCATTTTCAGCACACATGCAGTCAATACTGAAGCATCATCTCTTACCAAAGAACAGCATTTTGTTACAAATGTTCTGTTCCTTCTTCAGAGAAAAGGAGTGTAAATCTTACTTGTCAAAACCAAGTTGGTACCTAAGTTTTTTATTATCTCACAGCTTTCAGTGCAGTACACTTAAAAATATTATATGAATACAACCAAGTCCCATTGATATAAATACTAAAAAGTTGAATAGAAAAAGAAGATGCCACAACACTCAAAAAAACCTTAAATAGATATAAAACTACAACAGATTATTCTAATATATATATAGTCAATATGGACACAGGAAATATTAAAATTAATTGAAACTATTCAATGGAATATCTTTACACAAGTGAAGGGGTTTGAATCATACTATGCTTATAACAATATGAGATCTCATTTTACTTTTCATTTTGTAGGAGTATTCTAGAGAAAGGCCAAACATGTCAATTGGTATGTAGGCAGCAGTGTTTTCAGAATACTTTATCTGGTTCCCTGATCCTTATTTTCCTTCAGATACTGGTTAGCATGTAGAATTTATACTGAGCACTGTGATACTCCATCGGGGTATCTCTGAAGGTAATCCAGAGTCATGTCATCATAATTTAGAGCAAAAAATGCTTCACAGAGGTTTTAAAAGGTCAGATTTCTCCATTAATTTATAAGAAATGTGGTCATTCTAATTTGTGCCAATAAAGGTCTTTTTATTTCCATGTCCCAGTCTTATGCCATACAATAAGATTCTCTTAGATGTGAATTTATGGAGTAATAATTTATGCCTATATGCTGTCATAGCTGTTGACCTTCAATCTTACACTCAACACATTAAGTCTGAATTACTGGGTAATATGTTGAGCTTTACAGTGATTCATTCTTCAGCCAGGGTGGTGTAGGTGAGCTAAGGACCCAGATAACATCATCACAGGAAATTACTTCTCTAAAGGTAAAATTACTGCATTGTTCTAGTAAATCCTTAACCTTTCCTTATAGAACTTGACGCCTATACAGAATATAAGAAAAGACTTGATCGAGTTATAAATGAAAATGTAAAATAAAATCTTTTTGTTTAAGGCTTATATTCCTGTTTTGATCCCATTTGGGAGCTGAATGCTTCTCAGTGCTCATCCCACATGGAAAATATCTTCCATCTTTACATGCATCAACAACAAAACCATTTTCTTTTTTTAAAAAATACCATGTTACTAGCTAGAATTTTTATTTTGGATACAACTTCATTCTCAGAAAATAGCATTTCCGCAGGAGCTACAAACATTTGTATAACATTACTGAACTTTTAAAAGCATCACCATAGGAATTTTTTTATCACTAATTCTGGAAAACTGTATTTCCTGCTATTTTATGTTGAATTATTTTGCTTTTATATATTAAGTTTCCTGAAGTGAGTGATCATCTTTATATATTAACTACATCTCCAAATATATTTTCCTTCATATCTAATTTTTTTTGTCTCATATCTTGAAGCATAAACCAGATTCACCATGGATCACAGTACTTTAGGCAGTATAGGATAAAGGATACCTATGTCTGTTTCTGTTCTCCTGTGTGAGATTTGGAAAACTCTCTCTCATGGACAACATTTTCTTTTTCTATCTCCCCAGAAAACTTAGTGGCAGGGCCCTGAGAGTGACAACAGGCTCTGCAGATATTCTCTCCTGTGGATTTAGCCACCCGTGTTTTGACCTGGTTCAGCTGTTGGACTCTGGGAAAGAGCTGTGACAATAAAAGATTTTCCCCCACCTCATGGGGTCTGTATGGAATCAAGTGCTCAGGTTTTTTTCTTGAACTGAGCTAGGCTGTAATTGTGAGCCTCACTTTTCCAACATACCGCCCAATCACCTACACTGCCTCAAGTCTTGCCTCATTGATGTTGCTTCTCCTGGCCTGTGACCACTCTAGGCACGGCTCAGCAGGAATTGTTGAGACAAGCTGAGACTACACCCAGCTGGGGAGAGGAGGGTGAGGCGGGCATTTGTGTAGCCCTTTGCATAAGCCGAGTTAGCACAGCTGTTAACATCAGCCTCAGAGATCTAACCAACCTTTTCTTAAGCAGAAGAGTCAAAATGTGACCAACATCTTTTCCCAAACATCAGAATGAACCTTGAATAGATTTTGGGTATTCAGTGAAATAGAAAGCTGAACTGTACAAACAGCCTGCCAAACCTCAAGTCTAAACATGGCGAGAGGTGTCCTGATCATCTTGGTGATGGTACTGACAATAGAAACAGCACAAGCTGAAAACACTGGTCATGTGAGAGACTGGACTGCTAGTGCTTAGTGACTCAAATGTCAACCAAAATATTCTCAACTCAACCCCACAGCTTAAGAAACTAAAGAAATTTAAGGGACACTACAAGGAGAGAGTCTGTGGAGGAAATCCAGAATCAAGGACAACCTAAGAGGAAACACAGGGGCCCCCCTTATCTTGCCCAGAATTATTTTTAGAAACAGTTGTGCAATATCTTCGTTTAGAGACTCATAGCAGATTGTCATAGCAAAATATGTAGAATTCCTTACTAGTTTTAACTCAGCATTACTTTTTCTTGTTGATACTGAGGTCATTCTTCCTCTAGAAAAATACAACTTAATTGGTGTTGCATTAAATGTGTTTAGTGAAGTAAATTTTTATAAATCTTGTGGAATTTACATTTCAACTAATAGCTAGTGTGCAGTTGTGTTTCATTTAAAAATTCATGAAATGAAAGTGTGGTTCTCCAAGGAAAGCATACCACTGGCTTTAAAGTGGGTTAAGGTGCTATACTTCAAGGCCTTTGAATACTCATTTGAATTCTTTCTACAAGCTATTTTTTCATAGCAAAGGATATTGAATTACGCTATACTTAAAGCAAAAATCGAATTCTATGTTTTAGAACAAGTAAGACATGTTAGTAGTAAAAGGATCTTTACATATTTTTAAATTGCTTACATTGAATGACTCATGCATTTGAGATACCATTTTACAAATTCTATATTTCATGACAGTGAAATAAATATTACTCTACATTAATTTACTTTTGTCTTCTGGTGAGAGCAGTGCATTTAATTGCCACAAAAAGCAGCAAACCCTGATTATATTTTTGGTTTAAGTGTAGATGAACTTGCAGAATGTCCCCAAGAGTCATATTTGCAATGTGAATATCAGCACCTTTTAAAAACTCTGCTTCAATAGTGTTGATAGTATCTTGCAGAAATCGCAGAAACCTTATGCATGCTTATAGCTTCCTTGTTATTCATTTGAGAAGGTTCACAGACTAGGTTAGATGATTATAGGCCATTAGATGATTAATACCTCTCCAAAAGCAGCAGTTTCTCTCGCAGAAACCCCTCTGCCGGGACATCTCTGTGTCTGCTCCCGCTGTCCCCTCGGGGCTGGCAGCGCTGTTTCTGGCACGGTTCCCCCGGCTCGGCCCTGGCTGCCGGGCAGCGTTTTGCCCTCCCTTGGCCAGGCTTTCCCCGGGGCTCTGGCCCGCCCGCCCGTGGCTGAGGGGCTCAGCCCTGCCCTGCGCTGGGGCCGCTGCAGCCGCTGCCACCGCAAGAACCAGAGCATTGGCATTTGGTACAGAATCAAAGACCAAGCGTCACTAGTTTTGAAAATCCAAGGAGAATGGTTCAGATACCATCTATCACAGCCGCGAAAACACCACCAGCCAGACTGTCCCTGTTGAGCCCCCTCTTGGGGGTCCTATTCTAGTTTCACCATACAAGTACAAAACCTTCCGTGGGTGCATCATCAAAGCTGGAAATGGGGCTGTAGGAGATCAAAATGTTACCTGGTATAACTCCTGTCATTGATACCCAATTATCGATACGATCAGCTAAATTTCTTCATGAAAATCTGTGCTTTCATTTTCACTTTGAAAGAGAAATATAGCTATAATTTCAGTCTTTAATTTTCTTTATCATCCAATACCCAGCTGTGCCTGACACATTTCTACAATTTTCTTTTTTCCCTGAAGGAAGCAATGAGCTATTCAGTGAAATTTCTTGATTTCACAGCAAGGTAGTATAATCTCTGTAGGATTCTTTTTTTTTTTTTCTTTTTTCTTTTTTTGTAATGGGGAAAATCTCCTTCAGTGCTCCTCACGGTATGTTTTGCACTAGAGATGCATTTACTGAACAGTTTTGTAATTATCAATATTTATAAGGCCACAAGAATTACTAACACTCCATGGGGTGCCTAATTTCCAAGTTCTTTAACTTGCTTTTTTAGAATATTTCAACAGATTAGTGAGCAAGATAGCGTGACTGGATCCACCTGAAAGATTTTCACATGAAACAAAGCTGATAACAACGTGTAATAAGGGGTGAACTACTTCCCCTTTTAATTTCTTCTGCGTGATGAAAAGTAGTAAAACCAGAAGTGCTATTAATATGTACAGGAATAATGAAACTTCAAGGAGGAAAACTCTATCATCCAAACACAAGTAAATGTGGTTTTCTTACCAAGTAATTAATATTTGAACAACGTAAATGAAAGACAAGATGATTTCATTTGAGTCGTTCTACCTTCCTGATTATAAATAGAGCAGACAAATTGAGGAGTTAATAGCAATGTCAAGGTGCAGTAGGAAAAACATTAAGGGATATTAAGCTGTCTCTCTACTGAGCAAATCAAAATACAGCAAAATCATGAAGTGAAAACACATGATGACACAATACTGTTTAAGGGATTTGAAGCTCTGATTTTGTATTACTACAAACAGTTCTAGATTGCTTTCGGAAAACCTTTTTTTTTTTTCAAAACCTTTGGAAGTTTAAAACAAGCTAAGGAAAGCCCACTCCATAGAGTGAGTCTTTACATAGTTCTTTCAAGCTGATATCTCATGTAAGTTGTAAGTGAAAGAAGGCAGATATTGCTAATGAAAATAAATAAATGAATAAATTTCAGTTCTCCTATCAAAACTAGAAGAACTGTTAATTATTTCTATTTTTATCTTTGATCTTCATTGAATCATTTTGTGGTTAACTATACTGTGATTAGCAAAAAATAATTAATTACAAACCAGCCCTTGTTTTTAACTCTTCCTACTAAGGCTGTTCCACTGATTTCGTATTCTAAAGAACAACGACTGAGTAGAGGTAAACTGACATTGAATCATAGAACTGAACTAGGCAGCTGCTGGTTGTTCTGAAGTAATGTGAACTCCCATTAGAAAGCACGTCCTAAGATAAAGATTAACCATATATAAGGAATTGATGTTTTTCGCAATGATTCTAAGTGGAAAGGTGTGATCTTTTGATATTATTTTAATGCAGCATTCACACATGTAATGCAGCCTCCAATCCAAAGCCCTGGGGAGAACAGACAATCCCTCTGGATGTCTGTTCCCTTTCTTTTAGCGAGATCCTGGGCCAACCACCTCCATGAACCTGGGGTAAAATACCTCAGTTCTGCTTCCAGCCCCTGGTTCTTAAAGAGACAGTGATGATCTCAGGCAGGTCAGCATAGGAAATATGCAGAATACAATATACATTTTTTTGGGTTACCCAGGACAAATGCCCTTGATGAATGAAATAAATATTTTTCAGTGAGCTAAAACACTATTTTATTTTCACTTTGCTATTGAAATGCTAAGAAAATGAAATCTGTAAGGATTGTCTTTAATAACATGCTTTACAGTACATCTGTACTGTAAAGTATTTAATATCTGGGAGTGAAAGCTGCCAGTTCTGTTAAAATAATTTAAAATTCCTTTGTGGTTCTAGAGAACCTAGGTAGTTCTACAGCTCACATGAAGGTCAGCAGAACTCACACAACACGTCAGAAAGTGAGTTTCTTAAGGTTTCCTTGAAATCTTTCTCCCAGGGAATTCCTTGAAAAATCACAGCCTTTGTGTCAATGTGCATAGATGTTCCCAGTATTTCATGAGATGTTTGTGCTAATATCATCACATCTGGTAAAGAGAACTGATTTTGTTTTAAAGACAATAGAAATTCCATTCTTATAGAGGAAAGGAAATGCACAGACAGTGAAATTTTGCTACTTACATTGTTCTTTTAGGAAAACTCAGCAAAGCATCTGCCCATGTTACTGTGACCGCTTGGAAAACACAAAAATGCTATGTCTGTTGCTTCTTGGACTTTTTTCCTTATTTGGGATAGACTGACTATTCATGTCTTCCCTTTGCCAGTGTAGTTCAAACACAAAAAATGACATTACTCTGTTTTCATTTTAATTCAAATAAAGACAGAAGAAATGGATGTTACCTCATAGTTTATGGTTTATCATAGAGAACCCTGTCATCTAACAGAAAAGTGGAGGAACAATGATTTGGACTCAGTTCAACTGTCCCATTTGCCAAACTTTCATTATAGTCTCCTAGAACCAGTAATTTCTGCATTACCCTTTTAAGGATTTTCATGCAGAGGATGAAAATAAAAACTATATATATATTAACATATACATCAACATTAAGACTTTTCATTATTATTTTTTAAAGTATGGTTCTTATCTTCAGGATGCCAGTAATGTCTAGCTGCACATAGTGAAAGGAACACGTGGTAGCACTGAGTGTAATGTAGTAAAGATGAACCCTAATTAGATAATATGTGAAAAATATCACCCTCATCCCTACTAGGGGTGGAAATTCCGTTAAAAATCTACTACAGATATGCTAGCTTACAACTTGTATTTTCTAATTAATTTTCCTTTCTGGTTATTGTCTTGTTAAGTGATCATTAGGTATACTTTCTAAAAAGATAATAGCTCCTATCTCTTTCAAAAGAAGTCTGATGTCTAAAAAGAGTTCCCCAATTGGGAAATTGCCAATTGTACTGATACTGAGTTCTCTCAATGACCATAACTGGATAATTGCTACCTCTGTGGATAGATAGAAAGAAGAAAGATGTAATCTGTTCGCATTTCAGCAAATCTTTTGACATTGTCTCTCACAGGCTCCTTCTGGAGAAAATGTCCAGCAATCAGCTGTGAAAACACATCAGGCGGTGGGCGAGCAACTGGCTCATGGGTGAAACACGAAGGGTTATAGTGAATGGGGTTCTATTAGGTCTGGTAGTCAGACATCTGTGGGGTTCCTCAGGGCTCCATTTTAGTCCCCGTGCTCTTTAACATCTTCATAAATTACTTGGATGCAAACTCAAAGGAATACCCATAAAATTTGCTGAAAATAATAAATTGGGCGGAACTGTTGATTCCCCTAAAGGCAGAGAGGTCCTGCAGAGACCTCAACAAATTAGAGGGCTCGGCAACCATCAACTGCATGAAGTTTAACAAGGGTAAGTGCCAGATGCCACACCTGGAACAGGGAACCATGAATGTATGGACAGATTGGGAAAGGAGAGGCTGGTGAGCAGTGCTGTGGAAAGGGACCTGGGGGTCGTAGTCAACAGATGCCACTGTTCAGTTTAAGACCAGATCAATGACAGTCGCAGTTTTTCAGTACAAAATCTGTGAGCTCACATCAGGCACATGAAGCAGCAACATAAAGACATCAAGGCCTTACATATCACTGCAGGTATACTGGCAGTGAATTCTCTCACCACAGCCTCTATGTCGGCTGGTACACTGTACACCACGGAGAGGTACTGCAGTTCTAATGAACCCGCCAATCTGGCAAGCTCTTGAGGTCATCTCAAGATCAGTGTCTTCTCCTAGTCTTTCTACAACACTGCTGTTTTCTTTTTGCTTCTCCTGCCAATTTTCAAATGCCTGCAGCTTCTCATGATTTCTGTGCTGCCCAGCCAAGTTTCTAAAATACCTTCCCTTAGAGATGAATCCTTCCTATTATAAGCCATTTCTACCACCTCTCAGAGCATGAGGATAAGGAAACAGAGATGCCAGAAGGCTTCAGATGAAGAGATATATGCCAAAAACAGGAATAGCTGCCTCAGCAAATGGGTACTAGGAACTATGGTAGCAATCACAGGTTGACAGATGCACCCACAGATCCTTTTAACATAATTTTTGGACTCACACATTTTTAGAAGATTTTGATACTCAACAGCAGCCGTATAATTTTTGCATATAGCAAGCAGCTTTTCCCATGAACTTGCCTTTCTATTTCATCTCAGAGACTCATGAGTGAGATCACTTCAATACAGTCAGGGATAGGTTAAAGATTTTTTGGACTGACACCACCTTTAGGAAAAAATATAACCTTTCTGACTCATAGCATAGAAACTAAGGACAGTAGAAACCAAGATCATATTTAAAGCTGTATATTAAGCAAATGGCAACATTATATAAAATAATACCTCTTGAAGTTAACCTCAAATACAGGGATTTTGAATTATTTAATTGAAATCTAAGTTGAAAGATAAAGAAGGGCTTATGATGTTTCTTTTCTGTCCACAGTACTGTCTTTTGTGAATTCATTTTTTTTCTTTTAACTCAGGAATCTTTAAATCAATAGAACACCAAACCCTGAATTTTGCAGAGCATTGAGTATAAAATAATGGTAACCTAGATTGCTTTTTGACTTACACTTTTCTGAAAATATCTAATCTGCACAGTAAAACTGTAAAAAACCAGATCAACCCTAAAATATCAGATGTAGAAATGTATCATTTTTTAAATCATGACTGTCTCATAGACATAAATTTAATATAAACCAAATAAGTGCTTTTACCATTTCATACTCAGATTATTAAACTCCATTTCATCTCATTTGACAATTACTTCAAATGTAATTATTAATTATATGATATATAATAGCCCTGGCAGCCAGGAGGGCCAACACTGTCCTGGGGAGCATCAGGCACAGCATCGCCAGCTGGGCAAGGAAAGGGATTTTCCCACTCTGCTCTGCACTGGGACAGCCTCACCTCGAGTCCTGGGGACAGGGGTAGGTGCCAAAATATAAAAAAGACTTTGAACTATTAGAGGGTGTCCAAAGGAGGGCAAAAAGGATGATGAAGGCTCTAGAGTGGAAGCTCTATGGGGAGTGGCTGAGGTCACTTGAGGTTCAGCTCAAAGAAGGGGAGACTGAGGGGAGATCTCATTGTGGTCTTTGACATACTCACAAAAGGAATCAGAGGGGCAGACACTGATCTCTTCACTCTTGTGACCCATGATAGGACTTGAGAAAACAGCATGAAGCTGATTCAGGGGAGGTTTAGGTTGGATATTAGAAAAAAAGGTTATTCACCCAGAAGGTGGTTGAGCACTGGAACAGGCTCCCCAGGGAACTGGTCACAGCACCAAGCCTGACAGACTTCAGGAAGTGTTTGGACAATGCTCTCAGGCACATGGTGGGATTCTTGTGGTGTCCTACATAGGGACAGGAGTTGGACTTGATGATCTTGATGAGTCTGTTGCAGCAGAGCATATGCTTTAATTTTAATAATCTATGATTCTATTTCAAACATTTAGGATTTCACTGTTACTGTATTTATGTTCTGCATGAAAGAGATTGGGATAAAGATGCCAGGATTTTTTTTTTTTTTTTTAATAGAGCAAGATTATAAATGAGCATGAGAAATCCAAGTGCTGACTCAGACTTTATTGGGTACTGTTGACCAGAAGAACAGGCAGCTAGTTTTTCTTTCTCTTAGGTTGCTAAACTGCAGCAGAAACACCAGTGTTTCATTAAATTATGCACTTATGGCAGAGAAATATTGTATGAATCTTTTCCTTTCCTAGTTTCCCTTGAATTCTTACAATTGCCCCATTAATCCTTGCATCTGTCATAAGGCAAGTTAAGCTCATTGACAGGGAGAAGGACAACATACCAGCAGAGAGCAAAGATTAATATTTTCTAATGAAACAACATGAAAGGCTATATCTAGGATGTATTTAACATATGTTCTGTAATGAAATTTTTTCACAACAATTTTTTTTTTCCCAGAATATGGAAAAGATGAAATAGCGTTTTGAGTACTATAGAATTTAAATTAACATCCCAAAGTAGGCCTTTTCAATATTTAAACACTTTAGTGTTTACACAGTAAACACAAATTAGGCAATTTCGATCTCTTAAGTTGATGAAGTTGTAGTGAAGCACACATTTTCGTGTTCATTCACTTCCTAAATGCCTTTGAAGAAATGCATGTGGGAAAGGTACAAAATAATGCTTTTTCCTTCCCAGAAAAGTACCATACCCTTTTGGAGAGGAAAATTTTGTTGGTGCTAAGCAACTATTTAGGTATCTTTGTCACAATTTCTCTGCTGCAAGCTTTCTGTGTAATTTTGGATATGCCATATAAAGATATTATTCCAGCAACAGCCCCTCTGTTGGAACTAGACTGCCTCCACATTCAATACAAAATTACAAAAAAAGTCATTTTCTTAAGGGGGTCACCACTTCAGTTAACCATTAAGCAATGTTTTTTGTCCCTTAAGGTGTAGTATACTTAAATATCAGCAGTCGTTTTAGAAGGGGTTGTGTCTCAATGCAATGCTGTTAAGGACCTCTGAGATCTAGTATCAGAATCACTTACTGGGACTTCCCAGCTGCAAACTCCAGTTGTTCTCCATGAAGTCTCAATGACCAGGCAACTGTGACTTCAGATGGGATTGCTAAAGGTTCCAGAGCCAAGCTGCAGTGCAGTTCTCTGCACTAATCCAGTTACAGGCAGGCCTCTGCATTTTAGGCTTAACCAACTTGAAGCTTCAGCAAATGTGACTCCTCCACAACTGCAGAGTCAGAAACACTCATTTTTTGGCAGTGATGTATTTCACAAAGAGTCCACACAGCATTTCCATGGATGTAGTTGAATAAGTCAGAGCAGTTGAAAGATTGAAATTATATGTTTGTGATATCACAAAGATGACTTCCTGACCTCAATCACTAATTTTTTTCCACTAGTTTAATTCCCAGACTGCTTGGTAATTTTTCTTACTTTCTTGTCTTAAAAAACATTATTGTTTCTTTGTTGTTCTGAGTCAGAAATGAACTCTTACTGTTTTTTTATTGGAGTATCACAATGGAATGTTTTGTCTGCAGTTGTATTGCATCACTCATTTTAAAGCAACAGCTGTCAGAACTTTGTTCTTTATTAATAAAAAAAATTATTCTGAAGCAATATTCTGAATCCATGGTAACAGATATTTATGCATAAAATATGCATGCAGTAATATTTGCCCCTGAGACATAATCACCCATTGTTGATTACATTATAAATAAAAACCATTTTCAATAACAAGAAGTTTTTTATTATGAACATACTTTACATTTTATCAGTGAGACTCTTATTTCAGTTACATAATAAAGGAAAATTCATTTTCTGGGTAGAATAAAAATGGAACATTTTCTTTTCTTCCTCTGTAAGAGAGTGTTCTTCTATGCTCCTCCTGGTTTGCTCTATCCTTTTCTGCAGAATTTGAGACGTGTAGTTAAAGAGCAGACTTAAAAGTAAGAATAATGATTACTTCAGAAGGGGTAGTCTTCTGAGGAAACACAGAAGTTTAGGATTGAAGTTATTCTTTTATGTCATGTTCAAAATAATTTTACAAGACTGTTTTATTCAGAGTAGCCAGATGCAACAAAGTTTGTATTGTGGCATATCTAAAACTTTAGGTTTATTTTGTATATTTTGTTTTGGTGAAGTTCATAGAATCATAGAATATGCGGAGTTGGAAGGGACCCATCAGGATCAAATCCAACTCCTGGGCCTCTGCGGGACACGCCAGGAATCAAACCACGTGCCTGAGAGTGTTGTCCAAATGCTTCTTGAACTCTGCTGGGCTTGGTGGTCTCACCACTTCTCTGGGGAGCCTGTTCCAGTGCCCGACCACCCGCTGGGGGATGAACATTTTTCTAATATCCAGCCTAAATGTTCCCTGACACAACTTCAGGCCATTCCCTTGGGTTCTGTCACTGGTCACCACAGAAGAGATCAGTGTCTCTCTCTCCTCTTCCTCTCGTGAGGAAGTTGTAGATTGTGATGAGCTCTCCCCTCAGTCTCCTCTTCTCCAGCCTGAATAGACTAACCGCCCTCCGTCGCTCCTCACAACTTCCCCTCAAGGCCTTTCACCATCTTTGTTGCCCTCCTTTGGACACTCTCTAATGGTTTTGTATCTTTGTTATATTTTGGTATCCAGAATTGCCCCCAGCACTCGAGGTGAGGCCTCCCCAGTGCAGAGCAGAGCAGGACAATCCCTTCCCTTGCCCGGCTGGTGATGCTGTGCCTGATGCCCCCCAGGACAGGGTTGGCCCTCCTGGCTGCCAGGGCACTGCTGACTCGTGTTCAACGCATCATCAACAAGGACCCCCAGGGCCCTTCCCACGGCGTTGCTCTCCAGTCTCCCATACCCCAGTCTATACACACATCCAGGGTTGCCCCATTCCAGGTGCAGAATCCAGAATTTGTCCATGTTAAACTCTATGTCGTATATCCCTATTCCTATGTAGTATGTAAGTTTTATATTAGTGCTGTTGTTTATATCTAGGTGAAGATGCAAAAGTAGAGAATACGATTCATGTAGCATGAAAATTGAGTGGCATAGTATGTTCTGTAAAATTAAAAAAGGGTATAAAGTTCAGCTGAATTGTGAATGCACTTTTGATATTCCCCTAGTTGCAGCTGTAACAGTGCTGTTAATTAAAAATGTAAGCTGCAGGTACTCAGTGCCACAACTAACAGATGAATGTATGATTAGAATCAAATGAAGGCAAATTGAATTAATTCCTCCTGGGGTAGTATGGTGTATCTGGCATATACTCCATAGTCCCAAAGCTTAGACCATTGTCTGTTGCACTCTATGAGACATCCCTGAAATAAAAGATTGTTTGGCAGAGGACCAGAAAGCCACAGGAGAACTTCTAGATTTAACACTCAAAGAATGCTTGTGGTGCACAACTTTTTAGTGTGCTTAAAAATTCTTTTATGCTTATGACAAGGAGTGTGATGTTTTCCTCTGAAAAATCAGTTCCAAGTTATATTTTTTTTTTTTTTAATATGTGGGTGGGTGAGTAGAGTAGTAAACCTTTGCAACAATTCTGCTTAGCCCAGCAAACAGAAGAAATGCTGACAGGCTGAACATACACTTTATGTCACTATGAACATACACTTTAAGCCACTATTCACGTGTAGTGATCACAGTTGTTTGTGTGATGATGGAAAAGTAGGTCAGATGTAAGTGCTGTTAAATCACGATTGATGGTGAGGCTGCACAAAAAGATAATCTGATGATAAATCCTTGCCTCTGTAAAGAAATGAAATGTGGCCACATGGCTGGTAAGAATTACATGATGGTGTCACTCTATAATCTAGTTCTGTACACAGCTAAGCATCTTATCGCCAAGCTGTGTTTTGGAGAGTCTCCTTCATTTCTGTCTCTGAGGTAGGGAGTATCCATCTTCTGCCTCCCAGTGAGACAAGGTTTTAAATCAGAAAAGCTGGCCATTTTATTGATTCATTGATCTAATGAAATCTGAGTCAATACTGCACGTCTGGAACTAAATTCTAAGTTGACTCAATGTAATTACAGTGTAAATTTGATGAAGCACTGCTGCTACTCTGTATTTACAAGGCGTAGCAGAACATGACAACATTATATGTCAGGACTGAAACTTTGGTTGTATTCTGATAGTCTTCTGCAGCCTGAATTTAGCAAGAAAGAAAATAAAATCATATGGTTCCAAAGGATGTAAACTACTTTAGTGATGTGCAGTTTTTATCTTTTTTCCTTAAAAGGTAAGTCATTCAGTAGTCCATCAACACATGATGATTATTCAGCATGATCAGGGTTCATTATTTGTCCCACTGGATTCTTTCTATAGTTAAAGAAAAGGAAAAATGAAAAAAAAAAAAAGAAAAAGAGAAAGAGAGAGAAAAAAAAAAACCCGAACAGTTAATGCTGTATATATTGTAATAATATCTGAATATCACATGGTTGAAGTGCTCAACAATTTTTGCCTCAATATTCAATGGCAACCTTTCTCCCCACACTTCTTGAGTGGATGGAGAGCAGGATGGGGGCTGGGGAAGCAAGGTGCTTCCCACTGTACATAAAGATCAGGCTCATGACCGCCTGAAGACCCTGAAGGTACATAAGTGTTTGGGACCCAGAGTCTTGAGGGAATTGGTTAATGTAGTTGCCAAGCCATTTCCACAATATTTGACAGGTGAAGTCCCAGATGACTGGAAAAAGGGAACCTTTGTACCCATTTTAAAAAAGGGTAGGAGGGAAGACCTGGGTTGGGGCAACCCCCAGTATCAACAGAAGATGGGGGATGAACAGATCAAGAGCAGCTCTTGCAAGAAGGATTTGGGATTGCTGGTGGATGTGATGCTGAATGTGAGCCATCAATGAGAGCTTCCAGCCTGGAAACACAACCTAGTTCTAGGATCCGTCAAAAACAAGCACTGCCAGCAGGCTGAGGGAGGTGATCACGCTTCTCTACTCTGCTTTGGTGACACCCCACCTGCAGTGCTGCATCCTGCTCTGGGGCCCCAGCAAAGGAAGGATGTGGACCTGTTGGAGAGAGTCCAGAGGAGGGACACCAAAATTATTAGAGGAATGGAAAATCTCTCCTACAAGGAAAGGTTGAGAGAACTGTGATTGGTCTGCCTGGAAAAGGGAAGCCTTGGAGGTGACCAAATTGCAGCCTTTTAGTACCTGAGGGAATCCTGCAAGAAAGCAGGAGAGGGGCTTTTGACAAGGATGTGTAGTGACAGGACAAGGGAAATGGCTCCAAACTGAAAGGGAGTAGGTTTAGATTAGATTTTAGGAAGAAATGCTTCACTGTGAGGATAGTAAAACACGGGAACAAGTTGCCCAGAGCAGTTGTGGGTAGCTCATCACTGAATTGTTCAAGGCCAGTTTGGATGGATCTTTGAGCAACCTTGTCTTCCCAAACAGAAGGTGTCCCTGCCCATGACAGGGGTGTTGGAACTAGATGATCTTTAAGGTCCCATCCAACCCAGGGCATTCTGTGGTCTCTTTCATACCTATTGGTAGAGTTTGGGCAAGCCATATGTTACTACTCTCTAAGAAAAATTTTTTTTTTCAAGAACATGAGATTTCTATACCAGTAAGTGATTTAATACCTTGGTGATTGAAGGAAAGTTTAATTTTTAGTTTAATATATTTTTTGCCTCTGGCAGTTTGTTCTGAAATTAGAAGGCAGCAAATGTCAAACATACCTACTTGCCTAATTTGTTATCATGAGAGAGAATTGTGACTCACATTGCTATCATTTTCCCATTGAGTGTTTCTTGTATTCTTATCAAAACTATGAAAATGAATCAATTATATGACATGTAAGTCTAATGGGTTTGATAATATAATCCTCTGTAGTACTAATGTTCTGTTGCTCTTCTATCTATTCAATCTGCTGCTGTTCAACTTCTGTTTTATTTCTAGTACATGCTTAGCTTCCACAGGAAACTCAGTGTGGGTAAAACAGCATGTACTGCTGAGGAGAAAACTAACTAATGTGCTGGCAAGATTGTTGTCTATAATCTTTGACAGATTGTGGAGATCCAGGGACTTCTCAATGTGTAGAGGAAGACAGATCTTGTCCATATATTCAAAATGAAGGCCAAAAGGGTGATCTGGGGACCTTTAGGCCATCAGCCTCACTACAGCGCTTGGGAACGTCTTGGAGCATGTCCTCTTTGAGGTCGTTTCAGGGCACATGCAGAAGGGAAAAGTCACTGGGAAGAGTCATCATGGATTTACTAAGGGTAAATCATATGTGGTTTATTGCCTCCTGAGATTTATATTGTCTTTAGCAGAGGTGTTGCAGTCTGGAGGACTAGACAATTAGGTGAGTAAAAAACTATGTGGATAATTGGATCCCAAGAGTAGTGGTTAATGGGTCATATGCAACATCTTTGGCAAGTGGAATACTATGGGGGTCTATATTGGCACCTTTTTTGTTTAGTGTCTTTGTCAACAGCCTGTATTTTTTCAGCACAGAGTCACTGAACCAGAAGTGGGTTTATAAATAACGTTAATTTTATGGGTCAGAGAACATGCACATTATCAATGGCCAGTGTCATCTCCAGTAGATGTGGCAAGTGATTTTGGAGACTAATTTTACTGCAGGCTATTAAGGTATGGTGTCAGACTAATGGGAGGTGTCTCACAGTTCATAACAAATAGACGAAAGTCAGAAAATCCAGCTGTTGTGTTTTCTTTGCCCCATATCTCTTTTGAAGTGTAGTAGTTCCATCTATGATTTAGTGGGTTTCAGTGAAGTTAGTGTTGTCGTATAGGACATTTCAAAGGGTGTAGGTGTGCTTCTTTTGCTCATGTTTGTTTATTAACTGAAAATAAAATTGCAAAATTCTCAGGAAGATGAAATTGGTGTCAGTGTCTTAGTTGTCCATCAGTGTAATGTGCCCAGACCTGCACCCTACAGAATTTTTTTTTAAATGGGAATATATTTTTCTTCACTCCTTTCTTTCTTTCTTATTGATTAATTTTAAGATAAATTACTTTTCAGGTGCAGTCTGTCAGTACAGTGTGGTGAAAATGAAGCTGGTGCAGCCAGCACTAGACACTACTGAAATCAAAAAGATAAATTAGTTAACAAACAGAAGGTCTTCTTTCTTTTCTGGTTTTCTAAGACAGAACTACATGACAGTCCAAACAGATTTGGATAAATTTAAGGCATTTATTGTTCATGTCCTATGTTAACAGAAAAATAATCAGGAGACCTATCCATGCAAAAGAAATTTGAGATAAAATATTTTGTTGTAGAGGAATGATTTTAGGCTATTTTTTTAAATTCTGTATGAAAACTTAAGAGTCATTGGCTTTGTACAATGCTTAGCTACAAGTACAATGACCATATTTTGCCTTTAGTTATTTTGTTTTGTTTCCTCATGAATTTTACAGATTAAAAAAAAAGGCCTTTAAGGAAGTTTTAATTCAAAGACCCCATGGGTTTAAAAAAGATGGAAGATATAGGTGGAAATTCACAAATCTAATTCAAATCCTGTGTTGTAACTGTGCACTGCCTTTAGGCAGTATATAATTTCCAACAAAATAGGTTCTTCTACATGCTTAATTCTTGTCCTTTAAAAGCTGAATTGAGTGCTACCAGTCTCTTCATGTGGTATCATCCATTTTCCATCATTGGAAGACTTCCTCACTACTCCTAAGAGTTGTCTTTTCCACTCATGGGAACGAAGCTGAACAGATACTATCTTTAACACTGTTTTGGTGCTATACTTATAACCTTGTTCCTGCTTCAGGTCACTTCCACTGACAAAAACTTCTGCTTCCAGTCTATGGAAGGTATTCTTTTTTTCCTATCTCTCTCCAAGTTTTTCATTGTCCTAGACCTATTTTACTGCACCACTGCTTCAGACTGTTTTCCAAATCTGGAAAACAAAAGGTCCAAAATACCTTTTAGTGTCTTTTCTTCCAAGGTATATTTTAGGAATGTTAAGGCATGATCATCAGGTTTTAATAATGAATACTATATATTCTTGTGAGGCTGTTCATAACTTCCTTACTTTTTCTAAGAGACACATCATCTGTAGTTCTCACATGGATAAGGAAGGATATCAAGAATAAGGATTTTCTTGTCTTGCTACCATGTGCAAATGATAAAAAATATTACTGCGATTTACCTATGGTATACCTTCCATGGTGCCATTACCTGCAGCCACTGGAGAAAAGCCCTGTGCTGCTTGACCATACTTACCTTTATTTTGAAAGGCCTTGCTGGCGAGAAAAGAAAACTCTGTCACTTACTAAATGAAGTAATATAGAGAAGTTCCTTCCTTGACCAGATGAAGTTTGCTTTGTTTCTCATTTAAATCACTGAAGCACTCACACCTTCTGTGTCTATTTAAAACTTCTTCTCCCAGTATTTCCAAAGAAGCAACTTATGGCCTTCTGTTAAATGCTTACTTGTTAATTGTCATTGAGCAGTGGAAGGTTTTCCCAGTAAGAATTTCCTATATTAAAGTATGGACCATCTCATTATGACTGTTGCCCATTTCAAACTGGGATTTTAGTATGATTTATGTTCATTCATCCATGAATACCTGGTAACTGCAAAAGTTAACAGAGTGTACCAGCAGAAAGTGTTTTCTGCAACACAGATGCCTGTATAGTCCACAGAGATTAGCAGTCTCTTTCAGAAAACATCCAAGCAGTTTAACACAAAAAAGGTGCCAGGAGGTCATGGCACTGCTGCTGATGTCTGACACTCTAGGTTATTTCCTGTTTAACCTTTCCTTACCGGCACTATTAGAACACCTTAAGTTCTAAGATTTCTCCATCTATTGACCTATTTTTCATGTGGATAATGCTCAACATCAATTCAGTGGGTGAAGAGCTCCTATACTTATATAAATCTTAGACAACGTAGCTTTTTTTTTTTCCCCCTTAGGACAATTCTACATCTTCAAGATGAATTCTGTTGTCACAGAATAAAAAAGATCTTCCTCCTGCCCTTGACCTACAGAGGCATATTTTTTGAAACTCACATTCCATCAGGCCTAGAAACCACATATAATCTCCCCTCTTTATGATTGTTAGTTCACATGTAGAGATGCTTGAATATGTCCTGATAGAATTATTTTTTAGTGTTAATGCTGCAAACTGCTACAATGAAACTGAGATATTTTGTTGACACTACTAAAATAAATGAATAAAAAATTCCAGACAGCTGAAACAATTTCATCATTGTGGAACTGGGATTCTAAAGAAATAAATTGCCGAGGTTGATCATGGGTTATTCAGGTCAGAGAGAGAAAGAAAGTCTTCATCTGTTGCAAAAAGTGTTTATTGTAAGGCAGCATGGTCAGTCTCGCAAGGGTGAAAAATAGCAGTTCATAAGAGTATAAGGCAGGAGCAGCACAAGCAGCAGCTTAAGCATCTAGAGGCAGTGTTCTTCTTCTTCATTCTTCATTCTTCTGTGCATCTCTCCGTGGAGTTTGCTGCATCCCTTGGCAAAGTTTGCTGCATCCTAAAATCCTTTAAGAATTCTTAGGCATTATATTTGCTTATTGTCCAATCAGCTACAAACACGGTTCTATATTGATACTTTCTGCAACTATGCCTGTAAAGAAGAGAAGTGCGTATTTTTTACATAGAACTTATGCATGTGATTATTGTGTTCTATCCTTCTGATTATCGTGTTCCATTCTTCTATCTAATTACACTATGCTATGTCTGTGTTTTGACTAAGGGATAATCAACCTATGGATAACTGTATCATTCTACACATAACTGTATCATTAAACTTTGACCAGGAGAAAAGGACACTTTGGTTACTGACTAGTTCAGCTACCTATATGCTTAAGGCACTTTAAGGCATTTTCTACTTGCTAATAACTCAAAGATAAGGCTCTGTATTTTCTATGTCTCTGACAATAAATCAAAAGGGAAATTTTGATAGGTTATAACTTTCTGCTCACAGAAATAATAATTTTTACTAAATTTCCTCATCTGTGTAAACAGATATATTGGAGTGTTTGAAAGATCAACAAAGTTATTTGATTTTTAAATTACTTTATAAAATTAGAAATTAATTTGTATATTTTCCTAGGGCATAGATAATATTCTACAAGTGAAGTGAAATTAATAGCTTGTAGTGATTTTTACCGTTGAGATTTAAAATCTACCAACTTCTAATTTCACAGGAAACAGCTACAAGTAAGTGCAAAACAAGTGCCTCTGTTACCTGAATGTCATAGCATTTCCCAGTTGCTGTAGACATTGTGAATACTAAAAGTTCTTGGCTCCATTTTATTCTTAATGAAACACATAACTAGATTTTTGTCAATATTAAATACTCTGTTACATAACAAAAGGGAACCAAATTAGTCCATTTAATGGCTCATGCTATTGTTTCCAAGGAGCCTAGTTCAATGAAATTATATAACAATTGCTTCTATCTCGTAATATGTTGTTCTGCTTTTTAGTAAGTGACTAAAGACTGTTGAACAGTGATACAGTGTATCCACGTATCTATCCACAAGGAAGCTCCACTGTTATAGGTACAAAAGGATACATCAAAATGTCTATTTTTGACATTTTTCCCCTTCTGCATAATTTTCCCCTTCATTTGATTTTTATTGATTTTTCAAATTTTATGATGTAATTAAAGTCATATGCGACAGAAGAACAAATTTCATACCTAGAGCAACTACACTGACTTCCACAGCTTTCCAATAGAGATATTAATGGTATTTGTTGAATTTATGAGCATTATCTCTACTCTGACCTGTATTACTTTTTTTTCTATAAAAAATATCACAATTTCCCCAATTGTATTAATGTAACTTTTAAATTTGTACTTTTCATAGTACAAATGCTTAACAGTTCCATTTTATTCAGCTCTTTGGATTTCTCCAAGTTGTCTTGGGAAGTGACCTGTACATCAAAATAGTGAAGAGATTTTAAACGTATGAATTCTGTTGGATTAAGTCATAGTATTTATGGTATGACACAAAGTTGAATACCAAAGCAGTGAAAGAGCAATGTCTACACCTGTAAAAGAGGAAAAAAAAAGACCAATATTTGAACTTTAATTAAATTTAATAATAATTAAATTTAATAAAATAATGGTAAAAACTAGAACACTAAAGGAACTGAAAATCTTAATCTTTTTCAAGAAAATTATAGGCAGAGCTAAAATAGTACAAAATGAAGAAGATACGAGTTTTAAAAAGAGTACACTAAACACATGAAAGGAGCTCAAAGTGGTCTCAGGATTTATGTAAATGATTACAAAAATTTATTATGCATTTAAAAAATGTAAGGATGAGTCCTATTTAATCTCTTTGTTGAGTGCTTTTCTTCCACAGCATTAGTTTTAGTGTCCTCACTTGACTTGATGTTGTTTTACAGTGGTATTCCATGCTGACTTCTGTAGATTTATTCTGTTTCATGCCATGGTAAATTAAATCGAAATCTATCTCACTAAGCCTCTTCATTGCAAGTAAGGCTACTAAAGAAGCCATACCCTTTTGCAAGTTATTTAAAATTTTTATCTATCATCTATTATGTATTTCAGTAACTTTTTTCCTGAGTGTCACTGCTTATCTGTAAAAATAAATTAGGCATGCTGTGTACATTATTTTCTCATAATATTATTAAACTGACTGCATAAGATCAATATTGGCATCCATATCATGTTGCAACCTAGATTTTAACTATATATTTCTTCTTCATGTTTCCCTAAAGAACCTCTCTATACTAAGGAAGTAACTAGTTTTATTAAGCCTTTTTTTTATTAGATACAAAGAGGAAAACTGAAATTATTTATTTAAGTCCTATTAATTGCATGTTCTTCTTTTCTGATTATGTTGTGTGCCATTGCCACTTTTGATTTCTGATCCAATAGTAATAGTGAAGTAAGTAAATATTTGCATCTTCTAGTAATAACCATAAATTGCATTCTAATTATACTCTGCATTTATAAGACTTGAGAAGAATATTAATGCACGCAGCTACATCAGACCTGTTTCAACAGAAACTTTTCACCACACAAATAAATATTAGGTGACAAAATCATAACATTTTATTTATTTTGCTTTGGACAATTTTTTTTTTTTTTTTAATTATGATTAAACTGAAATAAATGAGAAATCCTGTTGGGGGTGTGTAGAACGATTCCACAACAGGAGAATTGATATTAGGAGACAAATTTTCACAGAAAGGGTGGTAAAGCATTGGAACAAGCTTCCTGGGATGTGGTAGAATTACTATACCTGGAAGTGTTCAAAAAATGTGTGGATGTAGCACTCAGGGATATGGTTTAGTAGTGAATATGGTAGTTAATGGTTGGACTCAACAATCTCAGAGGTCTTTTCCAACCTTAATGATAGTATGATTTTATGAAATGTACATCCAAAAGATCTTGCAAACATCTAAAATTGTGATAATTTTTATCATTTTGCCTGAAGACACAGAATAATTTATCAAATAATCTTGAGATTGATTTAGATTAGAGTTTGGCAGTTAATAATCATAAAATACTTTAGTATCTGCTTTCATTGAAGAGCCTTAACATAAGTTGTTCCCTCTAATGATTTGACTTAAAATTAATCTTAAATTACTAGTGAAATAAAGCTCACTATTCATAGTAGAACAACTGAAGCTGTTGCAGCTTATTTGGTCTTTTCACTAGTTTTTGTTTGTTTAGTTGGTTGACATTTTACTGGATTTAGAGCTTAAAACATATCAATTTATTTTTTTCATTTTCTCTTTATAGTCTTTGTAACATTACCCTTTGAACCATGTAATATATAGTTGTAAATAGCTTTCATGTAAGCCTCTTAGAAAGAGTGCTACAGTCATAATGACCTGTATTAATATGAAAGTAATCCTTATTAAACTGGAAAGAAATCATTAGTCCTTGATGTAAAATTATCTGAAATACAAGGAATTAACAAGATTTCCAAGGGCTTTTTCCAGTTAACTTTTGTGTCATATTAAATGTATAATTTTGTTTTCCTTTGCAACAAAGTGTTGGACTTTGGGGTTTTAATAGTTACTAAAGGAGTACTACATTTTCACGATGCACAAATAGCTAGGTATGTTTTGATTCTCCCCCCAGCAAAGTATTCTGTTGCTCCTAGCCCTGTGTCGTGGGTTGAGTTCACAAACTGGGCAGAAACACCAATTAATGTAATGACATTCGCCTCTTCATATCAGGCAATAGTCTAGTGTAGTGGTCTGAATTTAGTTACTCATTTCTGTGATGAGATAAGGATTCAATGAGAAATGCAAAGCAGGCCTAAAACTTTAAAGATAAAAAGATAGTTTATTAACAGAACTAAAGGATAAAGAAACAATAAGAATCAAAATCAACCCTCAGATGTTCCTTTTCCCTTCACCTCATTTGTCTTTCTTTACCAGCCACTCTCTTCCCATTAAGTTCTTTCCCACCAACAACACAAAGAAACAAAACCTAGCGATCTTTGGTCAGTTACCACTTTTGAAAAAAACTTTCATCAGTTCAGTTGGAAAGAGGAGTCTCTTCTGCCTCACCATGGAGACATTCCCACAAGAAACACAGTTCCTTCCTGGGTTTCAATGTCACAGTGAACTCCCGCCCAGAGTCTGTTCAGGTGTGACCATCCTTTCCCCAATACACAGCCTTTCCTGCGACTGTTTCGAGGATTCATGTCTGTGTCATGGGGTAAAATTTTATGGATGAGCAGTGCTAGTAGGAAAGCAAAAGTCTTCTCTTGCTGGAAGCAAGGTGTCTCCCATCCCTGGAACAAGGGTTCTCATCTCTCTCATCTCTGTGGCAAAATTCCCTGTCTCTCTCCCTCTGTTCAAGTTTCTCATAGACCATAGCTACTTCATTCAACATCTGCTTGCTTCAACAGTGGTGCCTTTGCTCAGTCTAGTTAGACTGCTAATTCCCCCAAATTGCATTCATGAATTACAAGGTTTGAACCAGTAAACATGGTTTGAATATAGTTCAACCATGGTTCTGCAGGAGAATTTCAGCATAAGAATCTCTTCTCTTCTCTTTCTAGATTTTCAATCCCTCTTCTCTGACGTTGATGTCTTTGTTGTTTCCTTCTGTGTCTTCATTCTCTGAATTCCTTTTGTGCACATAAAAGTTATACCCAAGTCTCTCTAGTGCACTGAAAGACAGATTGGCACCATCCTCCGAGAGGCGGGGAAGCAGGGAAGGCAGGAACAGTTGCAGCATTCCCATCCCCGGGAGGGAGGGAGGGGGGATTGCGGCAGGACCTCTGCTGGACTGCAGTGGAGTGGATCTGGCCCCCAGAGCTGGTAGGATTCAGGAGCCAAGCCGTAGTGGTACTCCCTCTCCCAAAGACGGGGAGAGGAGGGCAGCAGCAGCCATGGCAGTGGACTGGCCTCGTGGAGCCAGTGGGGAGGGGGGCAGCCCACGGCAGGAGCGGATGATAGTTCTGATAACTTCTGGGCAGCGGCAGCAGCAGCGGTGGAGCCACAGCAGGGGCTGTGGCGGCTGCAGGCTGATCGCTCCTTTGGCCCCTCCTCTCCCAGCGGAGCGTGGGCAGGGCACGGCCCCCTGGGGCCAGGTAGGCCCGGCCTGATGCAGCCCCCGGGCCCTGGGGCCCAAGCAGGCCACGCGGGCAGCACGGAGCTTTGATGTTACGGGTCCAAGGGCTGGAACTCTAAAGAGAAAGAATTCTGGGCTTAACTTACCTTAAAATGTGTACCACAGGGCGGATTTATTATTTGAGTGGCTAGAAAGAGTGCCTGTTTAAAAACTGGCCACTGATTGGTCTCTCCAAAGTGCAGGAACCTGCACTTCCCAGGATGCTGTAAAGGTCCCTTCCAGGTGACTTTTATCAAACCATGACACCCTGGGGTTTTTTTTTGGTTTTTGGGGTTTTTTGTTTGGTGGTTTTTTTTGTTTGTGTGTTTGTTTGGTTGGGGTTTTTTGGTTTGTTTTTGGTTTTTTTGGTTTTTAGTGGGGTTTTTTTTGTTTGGTTGGTTTTTTGGTTTTTTGGGGTTTTTTCGGAAGCACTGTTGTCTGGGCACACCTAGAGAAGCAGATGGAATAGACCAAGGTTCAGATATAAGGCAGCTTAAAACTTGCATGGAGTTCCTATTTTTCTTGTCCAGAAATGTCAGAAACACAAAGCCTACATACTTTTTATGTTTTTCTTCATTTTATTTTTTATGGCCATCTGAACCAGCAACAGTGCAGTTGGATTTACTGCATGTTTAATCTGATCAGGAGTCTGATCCTTTATTGTGTTTTAACCCCAGCCAGCTGCCAAGCTCTACACAGTTGCTCGCGCAGTTTCCCACCAGTGAGATCAGGGAGGGAACTAGAAGGGTACAAGGTAGAAAACATCTGGATTGAGATAAAAAACAGTTTAATAGGGAAAGCAAATGCTGCACACATAAGCAAAGCAAAACCAGGAATTAATTCATTGCTTCCCATGGTCAGGCAGGTGTTTAGCCATCTCCAGTAGATCAGGGCTCCGTCAGGTGTAGCGGTGTCTTGGGAATAAAATGCCATGAGTACAAATGTCCCCCCTTCTTCCTTCTTCCCTCCACTATATATACTGAACATGATGCCGAGTTGTCTAGAATATCCCTTCGGTCAATTTGGGTCACCTGTCCCAGCTGTGTCTTCTCCCAACCTTCCAAGCACCCACAACTTCCTTGCTAACCTGGCAGTGTGAAAAGCAAAAAAGGCTTTGGCTCTATGTAAACCCTGCTCAGCAATAACAAAAACATATCTATCTCTATTATGATCATTGTGTTGAAATCAAAAGCACAGCCCCATACCAGCCACTGTGAAAAAAATTTACCCCAGCCAGAACCAGCACACCTGTATAATATACTTGGAAGTAACCTCAGTATTTGGGGATTTACTTAGACATATGGTACATGCAATAATCCATTTTACAGTACATTTAGATGGAATTTATATGTATGGCACCTTTCTATGAAAAAATAGATCTGTGGGTAACTGTCATATGTAGAGAGAATAATGAGACCGTACCAAGGTAATCCTAGTAGGAAGAACTTTAGTCTGGATTTTCTCAATTAATCTGATAGAATCAGAGGATTTGTAACCTCTCTATAACATGATATTGAGAAGACAGTCGTATATAGTATAAATACCCTTTGACTCAGGTTTATTAAATGTTTGAAGTTGTGTACCGTTTGTTTAATAAAATAATTGAAAAATAGAACAAATCCATTTTTAACTAATATTTTCAGACTATATTTTTTCTCATTTATGTTAATGAATAAAGTGATGCCTTTGTTCTTTTCATCTCAAAGTATTAATAAGGAAAAGGATTACAGCTTTGTAATTTTTATGATGCCAAAATGGTTTTATCAATACTGGAAAATAATGAGGAAAAAACCCCTAGGATTATATAAAATTCCTGAACTATTGAAAAAAGTATGGGCATTTCCTGATATGTTTGACATCAGCATTTTGTGGAAGCAAATGAATGCATGCATATGCAAGAGCTAAGTCTGCAAAGTAGGTGACATTTCTGAATCTACAAAAAAGAGCAAGTACCAGTAATTTGAATTATGTATTTTATCTTTATTTTCATCTGCATTACAGGCAGTCTTGGCTGTTTTCAATTAATAACTATGGTGCTTGACTCATAAAACAGAGAAATTGAAATATTAAAAAGAAATATTTGGAGAAATATTTGTATACTAAACAGTAATGAAATTATTTAAATTACAAAAAACCCTTCTATTGCATAGTGGAAAGAAGTGGATCACTTTAATAATGTAGACATAAGATAAGCATTGTTTATTGAAGGAACCTACCTACTAAAAAATTTGTTTTCACTCTAATAGTTGCACACAGCTTTAAGCTCACAATGATGAGAGTGCCACTGAGAGATCTTCATATGGCAAAAATAATTGGATTTGCATGGACTTGAGATCCTCAAATAATAGTAAAATTCTCTCATTTTCAGTGCCAGTTTTCAGGTTGTTGACTTTGCCAAGATCAATTGTAATGTTATCAAATTATAATAGAAGTACAGAAAGAATAGTAAAACACCCTAGATTTAATATACATTACGTTGTAGAGCACAAGTAAAAATACTTTCATTACCAATTCAGACTTGAAATACTGGCTGGATTAAGTGTTTAGATATAGTGTGTATTTATGGACTCTATGTATATAATGTAGAAAAAAAGTCCAACTTCTCAGCAAGACTTCTTTTTTGAAGTGAAGATTTTTTGAACATAAATACTATTTAGTTGACTTCATTACAACTCAACTCACTTCTAATGAATCATGCTTTCATGTGCCGAGTTGGTCTCCCACCTTTACCACTACCTTTATGAGCTAGCAATGAATGTAGTCTCTTGACTCTTTCCATCATGACAGACCATCTGATTTAACTCTTGATGTGAATCACATCACCACTTTCTAAGTTTTTGCATGATTATGTATACTGCAACATTAAATAGCAGATTAATTTTCCAAAATTGGAAATTACTGCCTGCTTTGCACCATGTAAACATGTATAATGAATATGGATTTTGCATACATTATTTCGATTCTCTATTTTCTCTTGATCCTTGTGTTCTCATTTTAATCTGTTTAATGATCACATGAATTCATAGCTCTATGAATTGGAAAATCCTACTGAATTGTTTAAAGAGGAGAAAATAAATACAAATGGATTACTGCTGCATTCAGACAATGTTTTTTCTTTTATATTTATCCAATGTTAGGGGAAACTGAGTTGTTCAAATGAATTATTGAATATTTCAGATTAAGATCTTATAAATATTTTTTCCACTTTTATTCTGTGGTCTGTCTTTTACAGACTTGCAGCACTAGCCACTCTCTTGGTGGTATTGTCAAATCTACTATAGTGTGTGTTACATTAATAAATATTTAACTTATTTTCCTTAATTGATTATTAGGTATTAAAATAATAGTACCTCACTTAAGATTTGGTGAAACCACTAGGCATAATATTGAACTGTCATATCTAATTTTAACAAATACAATCACTATACGTTAGATTAGCACAACTTGAAAAAACATGTCCAATCTAAATCAGACAATCTGATAAATATACCTTGACTATGGAGCATTTCCTTATTCTCCATTAATTTGAAAATTTCTTCAAAGATTAGTGTTAGAATTAAAAGCATGGAAGATTTCTTTAAAAGTTTCTGTTTATTTCCTAATGAAGTTTAGTGAATTCAGGGCTTTTCTGTTTTGTTTATGTCTTATTCGTGAATAAATGAATGTTGTGATCCAGCAGTTACCACCACTGGAGGCCTGCTGATCTCCTGTAGCCTATGACAGTTACCAGATAACCAGTCATCAATTACTTGTTGTCTTTCTTGTGGAAAATCAACTTTTCTATAGTTTTTTGCTTAGTTCTTTTCTTCCCATGCTACAAGGCTGCCATGCTCCAACAGAATCAGTCACATCAGCGCACTTGTGTAGTTCACACTGAATTTGGAATTTAAGTGCTGCATAACAAAATGTGATATATGTTTCATATCTGCTGCATCTATTTTTTCCATAAAGTGATTTATACAATATTTGTAACACGCTTGGTCTCTTGTTCCTACATATGTCACAGGAATGAGTGAAAAAACATTTGAATGTCTCAAGAAAAAGCAGCACCAACCAACCCACCAATCGACCCACTCATCAAACTCCCCTCCTTCACCCTGCTATTATAGCTAGTGAAAATGAAAACTTTTTTCTGTGTCACAGAGGAGCAAAAAGAGCGAAGATCTCTTACTGCAGAAGGAATGCTAGGAATTGCCAGACTTTATGTCTATCTCGTGCATGGGAAAGAATATAAAAGTGGCAAATCAAGGTGCTCCTTATAATGTATTGACGTTGAAGTTTTTGATCTTAGCATTAACTTTCAAGATTTTTTTCCTAAGAGTTTTCTTAATGGAAGTCTCACGAGCAAAGTCTTCCTTTTCTCTTGCCTCCTTCAAAACAACGCTTGGCTTGTGTTATTTTAAAGTATGTAACAGAACTGCATAGCATAATCAAAACTATTTTAGAAAAGTACCTACCATTGGGGATCAACTCGAGCAGTGTGTTTCTGTTAGTAATTCATACATTTTTGCAACAGGCAATTGTATGTGAAGTTCATTTACACACCAGAAAGACTAACATTCCTTAAAGCTATTCCATTTTCCATGTCTTTCATATTTGTATTGTTATTATTGCACCCTGAGCTCAACTGGTATTCTGTCATGATTGAAATCACTACGTAAAATATGGCTATACCAAGGGTTTTTCATGCAATCAAGGGGATAGAATGAAAACATGCATCCAAAGGAATATAAAATAATAACTTGAAATTAACAAACTTGGAAAGTTTATTTTTTACAGTCTGAAAAGACTAAGCCCAAGGCATGCATTTTTAATTTATAAAATTCATTGAGGCGGGAAAGACATTCAACATGATTTCTCTCCTGACGCCACATAATCTCCAGGTTCTAGACCCCTTCAAACTACAACTGCAAGGTTGCCAGTGTGCATATGCCCCAGGCTTGGAAATATCTGAGTAAATTGGGCATACTCTAGAGATGAGGTTGCATGTCAAGTTAACTGTGAGGTTTCGTTATTTATTTGTGCTTGACTTGTCTTTGCTCAATTGCTTCCCATGCCTGCAGCCTTTGCTTCAGTTCTTCAAGGCTGATGCACCTATCTATGGTTTTTTTTAAATATACATATTTTAACCAGAAGGGGGAAAAAGTCATTTAGGAATCCGCCTCTGGTTTCTAACATTCTTCAAAAGCAAGTGTGAGAAATGTTGAGGAGATGCTATAGTGTGTTTCCTGCCTTCAAATAGGGAGGAGAAAGATTAGAGTAGTGCCCCATCCACAGAGTTCTCTCTTATGTGTTTGATGTACAGAAAGATATGATCCGTTGCTCTTTGTCAGCTGATGTGGTCATAGAAAGGGCTTCTGTAGAACTGCACAGAAGGCTTAGCAGTTAAGTATTCTAAGATACCAAATAAAAATGCTGTGGACATGGTAGAAATTCAGGTTCAGACTGAAGATTAGTTAAGTACCAAATCATGTGAAAATAAAATCACATGCATACTCCTTTCCAGTAAAATAAACTGGGTTTTCATCTGTGGTCTAAGGATCCAGCTTAGCGACGGGCTCAGAACCCTCAAACATTCCTTTGACTAGGCACCTCATCAGATCCACATGGCTGACGCATGCCAGCTTCTTGTAACCAGCAGCATACCATCAATATTTTCAGCATCAGGTATTTTTGCTGTCTGACAGATGAAGAAATTCACAAAAGTACATCAGCAGAGGAATGAATATGAGGAACGGTAGAGTTACAAAAAGCAGGATTCCCTATACTATTATCTTACTGCATGCTTACGCAAATAAACAAGGAATACCTTCACATCTCAACCTTATGTCACAGCACAAATACCCACAGGAAGGAGACAGAGAGGGAAAGAAAGGAATGGGAAATGATTCATTACTGCCCTAAGTCTTAAGGGATGGTCTTAAAATGCTGTTCACAATATATCTCATTTGTATCCCCAAGGCTACATATTTCATTAATTTTGGAAGTGGTAGGAGCTGGGAATATTGCTTTTTCCACATACCTGCTTTATTTTGATTCCCTTACAAGTAATTAATTGTTTAGGAGATGTCTTAAGGTATTTTTTGGCTTTTGAGGAACAAACCTATAACAATTATTCTAAGTGGAATTTTTTTTTTTTTTCAGTTTCATTTGTTCTATAAGTTCTCTTAATTTGTTAGGAATTTTTCTCTTGGTTATTCATGCTTGATTTATAAATGCATCCAACTTTATAACTGAGCTGTTAGACGTATTTACTGTCCAATACTGATAAGAAACTGTGGCCTGGTAAACTATAGGTCCTAATAAAGAAGTACAAAGATAAGATAGCACACACAGTCTGTGCATTAATGATACATTAGGACAAACTATTACAAAATTACGTACAATAAAAAAAAAAAAATTGGAACAATTCAAGAGCATTCAAAGATACACAGTTGGAGGGTTTAACCCTTTCTTCCCAGATTGCTGTGAACCTTCTCTTGTAGTTGGCCAGGTCCTGTTGAAGCAGAGAATGCTGTTTCTGGAGGGTAGCATGTTTCCTCTCTGCTTAGCAGTCCAGACTGCATGTACAGTACCTGAGGTTCTAAAACTGAGATCAAAACCAGGAATCACCTTATCCTTCAGGATTATGTTAGATTTTAAATGCTCGTATTTTAGCAGACCTGTTTCAGACAGTGTGGCTCCATAATCCTCCAATAGCATCATCCCAATATTTGTCTTCTAGTGAACTAATTAACTCTGGCCTAGTAGAAACCTGGGCTTTTGACTCTGCAACCTGTGCTGGTTGCCCATTCTTTTATTGCTGATTTCCCTAACACTGGCATTGGAAGATCTGTGCAAGCCTTTTGGTTAGATGGATCTGTTTCTTCACACAAATTCTGTGTGATCATCATATGTTTGCAGAAATAGCATACCCTTCTACCTTATGTTAGCTTTTCTGGCTGAGAAATGTCACTTTGCAGTAGCTGCTAGAAAAGGAAAATTATAGGAGTCCAAAACACTGGAAAGTTTTTATACAGGTTTTTGCTTCCACAGCAGGAAGCCTGGCACTCTTGGCTGCAGTGATGCTGGGTGTATTGGCTTTCCTTTGACCTCCATCCCAGAAGCCCTAAAGGTACCCAAACCTTTCCTGCTGTATTCTCAGTTCCTTCATGATGCCAAGACCATTTCACAGCTTTGAAAGGACTCATGGCTTGTGACTGGAGTTTCAGATGACAGAGGAGTGTTAAGTACAAACTCACTCATAGAAAGCTTCCATTTCATAATGTGTGTAGCCACACCTGGGAAATAGGACTCCAACCTGGACACATTTGACAAGGGCTACATCATGGTCTAGAAACAAGGAAGGAGAAACATCTGAGTTTGGGATTGTTTCAAGTGAATTTGTGTCCACACTAAATAATTATGATAGACAAGCTTTTATTTATTTCTTTTTAAGACCATTTTTTATCCCCATTTTGTATTGAGCTCTGATTGAAACAGAGTTGTTTGAACTAAGATTTATTAATTTCTGTCCCTTCCCACACATTTAAGATCATTAATGAGACTGAATCCTGGAGAAAACTTTGTGAAAGTATCTTTCCTTTCTAAAGCTAAATTTAGATTGGAGGACAGGCAGTATTATGTAACATCAACTTTATGAAAAGTATGCAAAGTTATTTTTGCACTATAACAACTAGGTATACTTCTATCCTTTCTGCATTGCCAGCATGAGTTGGAGGAATGAATGATTTGAGATGTGCAGAATTTTTTCCATAGAAGAATATATACACATATAACAAAGAAAAAACCAAGAAGATTTATAAAACGAATTAGTTTTAAACAATCATTACCGAGCATAAGTAAACTTCCTCCTCCATACACACCATGTTTTTAAATCTTAACCTTTTTGCAAATAATTTTGAAGTAGGTGTATGTAGGAGTAAAGTATGTTTGCATTTGACTGCATATGCCTAACAGAAACAGGAAATTATTTAGTTTCACTGATCTGATAATTATCTGCAAAAATAATAAAACTCATGCATTTGAAATACAAATTCCCCAAAGCAATCTTCTGGGACTTAGGCCAATTATAAGCTCATTAGCATTTGTCTTCAGTCTCATATAACTAAGGTGATAGGTAAGAAGTAGAAAAAAAAGTAAGAGGCAAAGAAATAAGTAAAGCCAAAAAGTTTCTCAGATGTGTGTTAGACTTGCACTGTCAAATTATTAATAATTCCATGCCTCCTTGTTCCCTTTTTCCCTGTCTCTCCAATAATTCTGATAACTCGTGATTATTTCTGTGGGAAGTCTAATGATGACAGAAATTATCTACAAAATCCCTTAGACCTCAGGCACTATCAGCAAAATTAATACTGTGTAATAAACCTTATTTCTCAGAGAATTAATGAAAAAAATTGTAAAGTTTTTAATAAAAAAACCATGAACTTTCCAGTATATCTGCAACTGGGAGGATAAGATTAACATTTGGTAAAAACCACAGATTATAAAAACTTACCAAAAAAATATTAAAAGTTTAACTCGATAGTACTATTTTAGACTAGTTTTTATTTTACTTTAGCAGTTTTGTCAGCTTGCAGCAATCGTGCCAGTTCGGAAGTACCTGTCTTATTTGCTTAAGCTAACTGACTAGCTGTGTGTAGATAGTGCCTGGCAGGAACGAACCATTTTCACATGGTTTGATTTCAGTCTCTTAATACAACATAACACGTTATTTCCCTTTGCAAGTGAAATACATTTAAAACTTAGGCCTGATCACAGAACAGTTAACTCTGAGAGATTTTATGATGCCCCAAATTTTCTTTGTCTGCATGGCAGTTCTCTCTATAATTCTGTGGTACAAAATATCATGTTACTTAAGAAATAATCCACAGTAGATTTGCTAAACCAAAACAGCAGAACCTTATCTTTGCCTGAACATGCTATATGGAAAAAATATAAGTGGAACAGAAACACAGTTTAAAAAATTGAAAATAAATTTCATCATGTGTCACAGAATATTTCAGCTGGCAGCTTAGTAGCTGACAACACATCATGCAAAATAAATGATTTGCTTTACAGAACTCTGCAAAAGGAGATATACCTTAGCCGAAGTTTGGAAGCTTCCTGCATTTTTATCTTTAAAAATGCAATGAGGTTCAGATTTTTTTATGTACTGGAATTAAATACCATTAAAAGCACAATTTCATAGCTTTCTCTGTTTAGAATCAAAGGTAAATGGCTTTGTAACATAAAGGTTCAAGATGCAGAGTGACTTTAATATTTCCCAATCAGGATTTGTTGAGAGTGATGCCAGTATATGATTTTCACTACTCAGATATTTTGTTGACTAAATAATTCACTCTTAAATCTCTCTACCTCAAAAGTGAGAATTATTCTGCTCCTATTGGTCTTCCTAAGTCGATAGAATTCAAGTCATGACTAATAGAGTCCCTAGGGATGGGTATGTAATTATTAACAGATAAACAAGACAAAAAAAATTCATGGGTAAATTGCTGTGGACAGAATAAGATCTCCCCAATCTGTGGCCATTCTTAACTGAAGTAAAATTCAGACATTTACAGGAAACAAATGTTTGCATGTGTTTAATATCTTTTACTTTCCATCTCTAAGTGAGCACTTCTCCTTCCTGAACACTTAGAAAAGTCAATCAGAATGGCAAACTATTCTGTTAGTTTAACAGTGTCAACCTCTTATTTCAGAACTTAGGGAGTTAATAAAGATAAATCAAATCATTGTCCACACAAAATTTAGTGCAGATTATCAATGTATTTTAAATTCAGTCCCCAACTTAATTCAGGTTGATTTTACCAAGTGTCCCTGAAGATAGTAGAGATGTTATGAATCTCAGTTAAGGAACCTGATCTTCTGATATTTTCAGCTTATAGTGAAACAATATGTTCAGGCAAAAATCTTTTGTTATTTTGACTGCGGTGTGAGTGTTAAATTTTGAGGGCCAAAACCTTTTGATCCTGTTTGGAAAAAAAACCAAAACCAAGCAACAAAAAAAGGCAAATTAAACCCTTCTAAGGCTATGAGACAATTTGAGACCATCTGAACATATAACCTTATTATTTTTTTTTGGTTTGGTTTGCTTTGTTTTTTAAAACAGAATTTTCTTTAATCTCATAGAAAATAATACTGGCCTCTTTAAGAGAGGCTCTGAGTATTTGCCACTTACTTGAGCTCTATAGACTACACACTAGAAATGAAAGTTAAGAGTGTTAGGAAAATTTAAACTCTGGAGTTCAACTGTTGTAGAAATATTCCTTTACATATGTCAATTATTTGGATTAGAAGTAACTATCCTCATTTTGATTTCTTATGTGCCCTTTCCCTCCTGTTGAAAAATAAATATTTCTGCCAGATACTATCATGTAAAAATAAATATTAAATACTGTTTTCACATAGGATTCACTTACTAACTTGGGAACAGGAAGACTTATAAGGGTAAGTTGCCAACTTAGCTGCAGATGTAACTAAAACAGATGTTTCTTTCCTAGTTTTGTAAGTGTGTTATAATTTAATTATTAAAATATGTGAGTAGGAGATGTTGTACATATAGGTCACACTTCAACACAGAAGACATAATACTAAATTCATCCAGGATTAATGCTCTAATTGTCACCTTGTGTCATCTGTATTATAGGACTGGATTTCTGGTTAAGAGAGAAAAAGGATGATTGCTTCCATATAGCAGAGGTGATGATGGAAGACGTGAATCAGCAAGAGGATGGAAGGAAAGTAAGGAGGTTGTGCTATCAGCAAATAGTTTCCTATCTGGGAAAAAAAAATATGCGATATAGCCCTAGAAATTGTGCCTCAGGAATATAACCTTTAAGTGCATAAATAAGAATATGATATTTTCACTGAATTTAAGGAACTTCAGGGATGTGGGAGGATTAGAAAAGTGAAATAAAGATGAGAGAAATAAGACTGATTACAGGTGTCATAGCATAACTGTTGTATTGCAACACAACTGTTTTTATGTTTTCATCTGCAAAGTTTCATCAAGACAGCAACAGATAACATAACCAAAGATACCACCTCTATACTATTATTGAACATTGACGTATTTGGTCATTTGATATTCTTTGGTCAAAAAGAGAAAGCATGAAAACTTTTATAGAAAACTCAATGCAATCTTTACAAATTGCATTAATTAAAAGAAAAGGCAAGGATAACTAATTTAGCAAAATACTCTCTATTAAGGGATATACTGTTATTTAAAGAAAAAGCGACATAATCATTGAACAAAAAATCATTAAACAAAAATACTAATTTATCCATGCTTAAAGTCTCAAATTTACGTAACTTCTGCTGAAGATGCCTTTGAAGAATCAGAGAAAATTTAATAATGAAGCACTTTGAATCCAGTGGAAAATTCCTAGTGAAATAATTATTGAAACTAGAAATGCTTCACCCAAGTTAAGACAGATTTGAGTAACCATTGCTCCAATAGTTGAAAGATGTAAGAATCAGGAAATATTAAGGCTTGAATAAATGATGTTTGCTGATACTGATCTTTTTTTAGTTCTGCTATTTACGAATATTTCAACAGAAAGCACTTCAGTATAAAGAGAAGGGTTTGTATTACTTTAGTTTTACTTTACTAGAATGGTGAAGATCTCCAAACATTAAAGTAGTAGATAATAAAGCGCTCTCTGCAACCACAATAGTGTTCAGAAATACCAGCAATCATTATGAATTTATAGTCCCTGTGTTCAGTGTACGAAATATAAATTTTATATAGCAGAAAATTGTTCATCAGTGGTATATAATCATCTTTACTGTCTGCCATAAACTTTGTATGAAATCACGATGTTTTTTAAAAAACTAAAAGAACATATGAGCACTGTGCAAGATTTCTAAATCTACTTTTGCAGAAAGCTCAGAAAGCTAGCAGTACTCACCTAGTCTTGACCACAGAAAGGTTATAAAATATAAAGCGCTGTTGGAGAATAAAAGGGAAAGGACATGAAAGGGATTTTTTTGTTCCTTTCCCTTTTCCTGGGTTCAGTAAGGACATATAGATTGGTACATAACGAAAGAGAAGACATCAGAATCAATCAATGATATGTAAATATATTTACACAATATCTGTTGAACCTGAGGAGCTGATTGAGTGCTCCCATGGCCTAGTGTGGAGTTTAGATCTCATTGCTTCCTGTTCTTTACTGGTCCTTTCCCATTGTTTTGTAGAAAGCCAATCCTACTGCACTGTGAGATGTCCCTGGGGAGTGCCTTCAGGTGATCAGCCTTCTTTTCTGAGGGTAAATCTGCTTTGATAAACAGACCCACCAGTTCATTCCCCTGCACTCTAATACCGCCACTACTACAAGAAATAAAGTACGTGTTCCAAGGGTACATGGATTCAGCCCAGACCACAAACTGTTGGCATTTTCATTTTCCCAAAGAAAATTTTTGGGTAATACAACTTTTGAAATTTCTCACACTGTATGAAACACAGAGTTTCATACCCTTGAGGTCTGCATAAGAGAAGACATCCTGAGAATACTTGAGATAGGGTTAGTGACTGGTAAAAACCCTGAACTTTTAGCAGATGATGATGATGATGATGTTGGGTGAGTGGGAGATGTAGAATATGATCTGGATGTGTGGACAGAGTAACGGCTGATGGGAATGGAGTCATACTTTGTGCAAAACAACAACAGAGAGAGAACTGATTTCAGCCATGGCTTATCATGGAAAATCCAGTGCTGTCAAATCTATGCCATTTGGGTTGTGTATAATGTCTGTGGTTTTGAAACAGCTTGCTACGTTTCCTGTGATGAAATTCCTTGGGAAATGAATAGAATGATTGTATCAGCACCCAAGGATGTGCCGGCACTTTATCTTCATAGCTGGATTCTTAAGGAGGTTCAAGAACCATTGCAAAGTTATTCTGCTTTATGAAAAACTATCAAAAGTAATGCAGCTGTAGTTTGTAAATGGTTGTTCTGAAAGGTTTGTTACACTTTGAAATCTGCATTCTGTTTTCTGCAGAAGTGTCTCAACATGACCACTGTCCTGCCTAAGGTCTGTCAATACTTTCTCCTTTTATAGCCTAGCAAATACCCTTACAGTCCATCATATCCCATCACTCCAGAAACATTAACAAAAGAACATTTTTATCTGAAAGAAACATGCAACATGCATGCTGGGAAATGGTGTAAAGTGCGGGGTAAAACATTTCTAGGTGGAACAATGCATATAGTACTACGGTTCAGTTACCAACTATGGTTCTATCCTGCGGAGGGTAAGAGAAGTGCCTTTGTAAGTAGACGGAATGAGAATGTGTCATGAGTTTCAATCCTAGAAGAAGAGTGAGAGTCCACCCATTCCTAATACCTCTGAAAATATTGATGTAAAATTCTCTGTCAAATATTTGAGTACAAATTTCTTCCTTTCTCCAAAAGCCCTTGTTCTCTAAGAACAGTGAGGTAAACTATTGTTTTCCCAATGACACTGAAAAGCAAGCTGGAGCGGACATGGCAGAATATATGTAATGGGAAGGAAGAATAAATGGGGGTCAGATGGTTGCAGAATGTGTAGGAGTTGTCAGTTTTCCATTTTACCTTTTTTATTCTTATTAATTACTATTATTTACAAAGTAGATGGATGTGAAGGAATCTGGACATAAGTTTGTTCATCAAAGATGTCCAGGGACATGATATTTGGAGCATTAAAGATTAAAATAATGAAATATGGAATAAAGGTCTGGAAAATTAGCTTATAGAAGGACTATTCAGATCAGCTGTCATGAAGCAGGAAAAAGAAATCCAAAATGCAACTAAGTTATTCTGGTTCGAGCTTAGCTACACAATTATTCACAGAAAAATATTAAAAAAAAAAAAAAGGTTTTATGAGGCATTTTGCACAGAGATTTGCAAACAGATTACTTCATTCAGCTAGCCTTAGCATAAAGCAAGTTGTTTTTCCATCTATCTAATGTCTAACCTTCTACAGTATTATTATTAATGACATTATTTTTAAGGTATATCTGGATTTGTTCAGTACTATGCCTGAAAGTAATTTTAAGTTTTAAATTGCAACACCTCCATTAGTATCCTCCATGTATCTTCTGGCCTATCACAGTGATAAATTTCTAACACTAACTTTTTACTTAATTCTGCTCAAACACTGTTTCTGTTATCTGTAAAACTGAGAGCCAACTGCTGTCCTGGAAAAGGACTAGGATTTATTATCCCCATGCAATTCAAAAAATTGTGTCATGTGGAAAGGGTCAAGGGGAGTTCTGCATACTTACAACTTTTCCTTTAATAACAATAAAAAATTTTTCTTTAGAAGATTAGGATAACACACAGAGGTGAATCTGGGATTCTTTTGTATATCACAACTGCTGTGTAATTCAGGTGCTGAGAATCTTTCCCCAGAGACATTTATTTCACTAAATATGAGAATATAAACTTTTAAACATTCTAGTGTTAGGCACTTGAATACCGCCAGAGTAAAACTTAGAAAAACCTAATGAGAATTGATGTAAAGATGGAAAAATGGTAGCAAGCAAAACTAAAATCTTGCTATGAACAGCATCATTTCACTCAGTAGCATCTTTGACACTTTAGAATTGAAATGTTCATCTGCTGCAAAGTCATTTTCAGAGTAACAAAACCAATGTTTGGTCTTTTCCCATCTGGAAGGGAACAACAATTTGTTCCTCTATCTTATCTCGTTGGATTAGTGCCCTGTGTACCTCACTGGAAACAGTTAACACTTTCAATCAAAGCTCTGTTAACCTCTGCCCAGAGATTCAATGAGTTTGATTTTTCTATAACCTACTTTCTCACTCTCTTCATCACACTTTACTAAATATGCACATCTTTCAAACTCTTTCTAAATATTTGTTTGGCTGAGAGGTGATTATAGTCATGACAGCAGTTGGAAGTCTTCTGGGCTTTGATACTATGACCATCTGTCTCAAGTAAGAATGCTTTCTGAGATTGTTCACTTATTCGTGCCATAGTACCAATCCAATTTTGAACAAATATTCAGAGAAGGCAGCTTAAGAGATATGCCAGTATTTCACTCACCGATTTTGATTGAAACAACAGGTATTCTCAAGAAGCAAATAACAGAATGAAGCCCAGATTGTGCTTTTATTGTTTTAGGTGAGTTTCCAAAACAGTAAAAGTCTTCTGCTAGTCTGGAATGCTATAATAAACAAACAGCCTCTTCACAATGGTTTGGCTCCAAACTTAACTGAAAAACTGAAAGAAATACTGAGTGAGTGAGCAGTAGAAATTTAATCAACAAACAAATTTAGCCACCATGTGAATCCAATTGCCAATCTGTATACATCAGAGAGTTAATTAGAATATAAGGGATAGAATGACAAGAATGACATAGGAATTGCTTGCAATGTCAGTTTTTGAAAATTAAAAAGAATAGAGTAAGAAATATTTATGAAAAACACAGCTATAAAAAAAGAGTAAGTTAAAAACTTTATCTAAAGACTGGCAGAGATGAGTACAATTTAAGGATTCAGAAAGTTTTGTGCATGTCAAAGGTGATATATCCCAAAAAACTAATTTATCTTTCTGAAGTAATTTTAAAACTACTAAAAACCTAAAAATATAGAATCATTGCCTTTTTTTGTCTAGCAGCTAACAACTGGTGGACTTAGGTTTCTAAAACAATGTACCCACAAAACTAAGTGGGATATAAGTGATACGAATAGTAGAAATTTCTAGTTTCTCTGTGCAGATAGCAGAGAAACAGACAGTGAGTAATTCAGTACAAAGCTCCATTTTGGCATTGTATCCTGTCTCAAGTTTTTGAATTGTATTTTATTTTATTTGTTTGTAAGTTTGTTTAATTTTTATTTGCTTTATACTGCTTTTACATTGCACCTAATTCCTGTTGAGTTAATGAGCTAGATACCCATGAGAAGGCTCCTGGGCATCTAGGAGCCTACATGTCAATCCACCAACAGGTTTTACCTTACAGAATCCTCAAAGAGTTTTCCAGTTCAGAGCATAGCAATCTACTTATGCTATGCTTTTACACATGAAGATGGAACATTTCAGTGTTTGGGGGATTAGTCTGGGGTTTGGGAATTGAGCTTTCAGTTTCTTCCTTGATCCTGTTAATATCTGAAGCAAAGCAGTTGGTCTTCCTGTGACCCAAGGGATTAAAATATCGTCCAGATGCTACACTCCAATCCTTTCATATTTAAGTGTCTCAAAGAATGAAGCTATTATATTGTAAGGATAATTCAGCACCAGATAGGAAGAATCTCATATTTCAGAAGAATCTTATGATTTCCTGCAGAAATTTTTCATGCTATAAAGAAAGATGCAGACTTCCCTTGTAAACCTTACCTTCTCCTACCCTTCTTCATCTGGCAACAATATGAGGGGAAGTGGTTGGGGGAATCCAGTGTGAAGAGAGAAAACAAAATGGTAAGCAGAAAAATTATTTTAGAAAAAAACAAGTGTCCTTGTTTGAAGGACAGGTGTCTGCTAAGGAAGGCAGAAACCTCCTTTGGAATGGAAAATGTAAACCCCTTTCCCTCCAAATTATTGTAATTTTGAAATTAAGGGGCTCTCAGGCAAAGATATGGGAATAGGAATAACAGTTCTTTACTAGTATTGATAATAAAGCAAACAAACAACAACTCTTATGGCATTAACCACAAACAGAACCAGGAACCTGGTCCCAGCCCTCTGGGCCTGCAGGCACAATCCCCTTGGGTGCAGTGATGGTCACAGCCAGCAGGGGGCGCTGGTGGTGCTGGGTGGGCAGGGCAGGTGCGATGATTCCCCCGCGGCTGCAGGGGGCGCTGTGGCGCGAGCTTCAGCAGCACGTGGCAATGGCGGCTCGGCCAGGACGGGTAGGGAGGGAAGAGAGAGAGGCTTTGCTTCACAAACCCCCTGAGGCTGTCGATCCCGGTGCCCCAGCAGGACTCTCGGAAGCAGCAAGCTGGGCGGGCAGGATGTCTCGTCAGGCAGGGGGTGCAGGGCTGCAGCGCAGTGAAACCCAG
>WEKY01059670.1:8858-39453 GCA_013390045.1 Picathartes gymnocephalus | reverse complement strand
GAAGGGCGATGCCGACACAGCGGGACGGCGGCGCCGGCAGCACCATGTCGGCTCCGGGCGGCCTCGGAGGCAGCCTCGGCGGGGACGGCGCCCACCAGGTCCGGGTGAAAGCCTACTACAAGGGGTGAGTGCGGGCGCCGAGCCCCCGGGGGCGGCCGGGCGGAGAGGAGCGTCTGAAGCGGTTCCGTGGCTGTTCGGGGTACCCGGCACGGGCTCTCCTTGACGGGCTCCCGTGGATACTCCTGGTTCAAGCCCTGGGTATCCCCTGACTTGCAGGGGAGGAGGGAAAGAGTGCTAGATAAACACTCCACGACCAAACAGCCATGCTGAAATGGATGTCCAGTGTAGGACTGCTGTTAGGGTTCAGGGGGGAAGCCGGATCCTCCCTTCTCCTGGGATGGCCGTCCCGGTGAACAAGGATGTGCCTGAGCAGCCTTTGCCCTGCTCACCCTGCTTCCCTTCACCCTCAGGCCCTGGCTGCCAGTAATAAGTACATATTCCTTCATAACACACGCCAAAAGTCGCACTTGGTATGTTTGGCGTCCAGCTTTGGTCCTGGTCTTTTTATGTTAAGTGATGTTCAGGACTAAAGGATGTTTGTATGAAAGTGTTTCATGGATTTTTAGGCTGTTTGCCAGGGACCGAGCGATTTCCAAAGGAGTCTGTGAATGGTAACCCAGATGCATCTACTGTCAATTATACTTCTGCTGTTAAAAAAAAAAACCCCAAACTACCAGGTGTCTGCAAAACAGAAATCTGAATTTTGTGGGCCTAATTCAGTGACTCTCCAGCAATAACACATAAAGCAAAAGAAACGTCCTGCCTTGGGTTCACAGCCCCCTATTAAATAGTAACAGTTACAGGACTTCATAAGTTTCAGTGGAAGGGTTGCCAGTGGTTCATTGGGCCATTAAGTTTGAGGGGAGGTGATCTAAGCAGAAAACAATGTAGGTTGCATTTTTGGATTAAGAGTGAACACGATGTCCTTGATAGCCTCCTTCCAGTTTTATGTGCTAAGCACAAGAAGAGGTGTATTACATTTTCAGTATTTACTCTCAGCTATCTCTAGCTGTGTAATTTTAAGGAGAGGTATAGAAACTGCGCTGAGCATTTGGTGTTTGCTGCTGTGTTTGGTTTCTGGCTTGTGTCTGCTTCGGGGCTTTTCTTGACAGAAGTGTGGAAGTTACTGTAGAGACTGGCACAGTCTGTGGCTTTAAAGGACATGTGAGACACTGTCAAAGTATGTGAAATTCTGAGCTCTTTGTTTCACAGTCCCTTTAATCCACTTTTTTAAGGAAGCAAAGATGCCACTGGCTGTCAGCTGGTAGAAGTGTTCATTTGGTCAGACAGTGAACTAAAATGGGAACTCTTCTGGGTGAAAACCATTTATTTTTCTTCTGCTGGGTCAGTTTTAATCTTGATATTTCCACATGCAATCACATGGATTCTTGCTTTAGTACAGGGAGGCTGTGACACAAGAACAGGGAGGAAGTAGCCCCGGGTTGTGGGAGTGAGGAAAAAATCTGCTGCATTGGACAGGAATGCTGGCTCATGACACTGGTAATAATTTCACAGGCACTGGAATGTTTCTTTTGAGTCCCATCCATTGACTTTTTATCTGTTAATGCAGTTATCAGTTTAATAATGGCACTGAGTCATGGAGGGTGTTGGTTAGCCATTTTGAATACCAACAAACTAACAAGCTGAATGCCTTAGTCATGATTTATTTTGAGATATAAGTAAATTATTCTCTCCACTTCCTTACAACAGATAGTCTCAAGCCCCTTCTCAGACTTGCACTATCAAGTAGATATCAAAGCCAAACATTTTACCTGCACTTACCCTGAAATGACTTGGAGACTGAGGACTGAATGCTGATACCAAAGGTAGCTTTTCCCCTATTCTTCAAATAAACTGTCTCAGAGTTGACAGAAGGAATTAATGGAAAACAATGTTAATCAGGAAACGTTAATCTCTCCTAATTTCCTTTTAATGGAAGCATTTAAGTGGGTTGTAGAAGTTATTGGGAAAGTCTGGCTGGGAGGGTCTTTTCATCCTCCAAAAAGAGTTTCTGGTTAAAAAGAAAAAGAAACAAAAAACCGCCAACCCAACCCAACCCAGCCACTTAGAAGCACAGATTTGTTCTTGAAACGTTTGGGAATCTGATGGAAACGATACTTGCCTGGGGCAGAGAGCCGAGCCTGAATCTCCAAAACTCAGCGGGGTCTGGCCAGGAGCCCAATTGCTTTTCTCAGCCAAGACAAAGACTTCACACAGGACCCTTTGAAGAGTCTTTGTTTCATTGAATCGTGCAGTGGTAATTCTTTATCTTAAATTCATGAAATATGTTAAAACAGGACGGAAAATTATCCTAAAAATGAACACAGATCATGAGAATAAGGGGATGGGGAATTCCCAGAGACTTGAGAATTAGGGCATTAAGTTGAGTTTTTCCAGGTATTTCCTCCTCTCAGATAAACTGTGCTTATCTTCTACACAGGACTGGTTGCTTAAAATTCTTAAAATAGTGTTACATATTTTAAAGAGTTACTGTGATCTGTTCACTGTGCGTAACAGAGGTTCCTGAGGGGGGTTTTAGGATCTCTGTTGCTCCAAAGGTGGATTTTTGTTGATGCAATAACAAAGTATAGCAGCTCCCAGTGTATGGCACTGATCAGCATCTGTAATTACAACCATTTCAGCACTCTGATGATATTCAAAGTTTGCCTTTTGTCTTACCTCATTTGCTGGAGATGCTTTTTGTCAGGTCAGTACAAGAAGTTGTTATTCATACATATGTTGTAGGAGTAGAGAACAGGTAGAAATAATTCACTGCTTATGCTCAAGGAATCCTGTGGAATTTATGCTGATTTTAAAAAGAAGCAAAACCAAACAGCTATAATAATAATTTTTCTGTCACGATTAGAACTGCTAGCTTGTATTCTTTCAGTGCCTGACATAGATTTTATGCTGGTTTTAACTGTGTAGGCTGTAATGTAGGTTAGATTTTTAGTAAAAAGGGGTTGATATCAATGCTTTGCTCGCCTTCAGTTTGATTTGGTTCAAATGAAGAACACACCTGATGGTCCTCTTAGGATTGCTAAACCTACTTCTTTTCTTGATTTTAATGTAGTTACATGAGTGGAAAAAATGTGAGGAGAAAATAAATTTTAATTCTAAAATCAAAATATACCTCCATAAAGATTTCCAGGAAATTTATTTCTTAAGGATTGTTGAATTCTTGCATAATTTCTTTTTATTTTTATTTATTTTGGGTACTTTTTGATCAGTTCTTCAACAAAGTGTCTTCTGTTGTCTGTTGACAATTAAGTTCTTCATAGGAGAATGTTCAGCTTAAGAGAACTTTGGACTAAGCCTGTGAATACATTTTCCTCCTTCTTGCAGTTTCAATATTGATTCAGCTTTTTGACAATATAATTTTTCCAGAAAAACAGACTTGCACAGGGGAAAGCAGTGCTTGAAATGGCTGTGAATGGCAGTGGTAGCACCTCACAGTACAGAAATGACATTGACACAGCAGAATTTCCCAGGAGTCCTATGGGGGTTCATTGCAGTGAGCTCTAATTAGACATTTTCAAAAGCCTTAATGACTGGCCCAGGTGTGTGACACATGCATGGATATGTAGGTAACATGTATAATGTATCTGTATGTTTCCACATACACAGTATGGGATATATGAGGCTGCAGGTGGAAAAGTCTAAAACAGTAGTGTCTGTTCTTACAGGGGATTGCTTTTATAGGAGTTTAAAATCAGTGAAAATGAGGCACAGAAAACGAATTGTATTTAATTCTTGGTATTTTAGGGTTTTTTTTGTGTTGGATGGTTCTTTTTTTGTTAAAGGGCATTACAACCGTTGAATGATTTGTAAAAGAAAGTGAGAAAAGCTGTTTGATCTCAGGAAAGGTGGGGAAGATAGTGATGGGGTTTATGTAGATGTATTTAAAGTATGTTCTCTAGTGTGTTTAGGTTTACCATTTGCCTTTTCTCAGTCTTCCTAAAATGTATGTTTTACTGATTCTGATATTTGCAGGATATTGATGCAGACAGGCCTTCTAGTAGTATGAATAAATGATCTTTATTAATATTTATGAAAGATAGGAGTGATAGCATTTTCAGTGAATGTAATTGAGGACAAGTGCTGTCTTGTTTATTTGCACATTTCCTACTCACAGGTCCCTGATTAAGGCCAACTATAATAGTGCTAAAACAAATTGTAAAAAGTCTGGTGCTTCCATAGTAAGAGTTCATTGGCATCTCCAGATGTAGTGGTGCAAAAGATGTGCTTAAATCAGATTTTTTTCTAATTTCCTATGTGTGCCAAGAGGGGAAAAACAAGGATATTTATTTCACCTTGGAATAGCTTTATGACAAACATGCTTATTCCAAGCAGTGTATAACCTTATCTTCATCACAAGGAAAGGCCGATTGTCAAGAAAATTTTTCCCACATCTCAGTAAAAAAAACCATTTTTTATCTTTAATGCAAGTCAGCAGGCTATGGTCCATATTAACTTTCCTTTGTCCCTTAATTTGGCCTACTAACGTTTATTTAAAATGCAAAATTTTTTCTCACTAGTTTAACTACTTCTTGGCTTGAATGAATCCAGCTTTTTCCTGGAGGAAGGCATCATCAGTGCTGTGATAGGGGCAAAGTGAGGAGACACAAAGGTGTGACAACAGAACCACTGTGGAAGTGAGATCTGTGTCTGCAGGAAATGTCAGGGTCATCAGTAGAGTTCAAGTGGCAAAATAAAGCAGTAAGGAGACCTGTAACCTTTCAGTTCCTGTGTTATGTAGATATTGCTTGTGGAACTTTGTTTATACTTAACATCATAATTGTCTTTTAATATTGCTATTGGTTAGAGTTCTCTGAAAGACTGTCTAGTGTCTGTTATAGCAGAAGAGATACTGCAAATTATTTAGTAACTGTTTGATACATGTCCTGCTAGAGGTATTAGAGCAGTAATTTAGAGAACATGCTTAAATTCTGAAATAATTAAACTCCCCTTTTTTTCTGAGGGACTACTGGTTTGCTACTTAAAGGTACCAACAAGTAGTAAGACATTTTTTTTATTCAGTTGGCACCAGCTTTTACTTTAGAGATATGAAGAGATTCCAAGGCTGTTCAGTACTTCTTAACATTGTGACTTTTCCTATTTGCTGGAGTACAGAGAAATCTATTTTAAGGGAACTTGAATCATCACATTTGAAAATGTGCTGAACAGTTTTTGCTAATATATATATAATTTAATCTTTCATTTTTGCTGAAGCATCAGTGATTACAGTCTCTAAAAGTCTGTAACTTTCTGCTTTTCTGGCAGTAATAGTCATTTAACAAACTCTCTGCTGACTAGTTCAATCCTAAAAAAACCTGCAATGTAAATATACATAAATCAGAACTAATTTTTTGTTTAAGAACGTTCCGAAGTGAATGTATCTGGGCTAAAATGTGAATAAATGAAGGGATGGTAAACTCTAGCACCAAATCAGTGGAGCTGCTAAGTAAGCAGAGCCTTATTTCCTTCCTGGAAAAACAGGAAATACAGGTTAAGGCTTTTCCTCCTAACACAGGGTTGCTGCATGGTGACTGCCCGTGTGTCTGTGACAGTAACACGCTGTCACATCCACCTTGTTGGCATTGGATTCCCAGCTGCTCTGTCCATAGAAGATGCAAAGGGAGACCTCTGTGTCTGGGAGACGAGTTTGCTGTGTTAGATGAATGCGATTGGGGCTTTCAAGTAAAGCCCCATTTGCCCCAAATGACTGTGCTGTGTCTGAATACTGGGGTCCAGTTGTTGTTTGCTTTGCATTTTGTCTCACGTGAGAAATGAAACAGGAGCGATTCCTCTACCAAATCATGTAGCAGCTTTTTGACTGCCTTATTCAGATTATTGAAGAGATACTGTGTTTATCCTAGGCACACATCTGCCCTGTTTACTGGAGTCTGTCCCCTAACTAAACCTAACCCAACTGATGATGCTCATAAATCCAGAAGCAGGCTCACTGTTCTTCCACAGTGCTTAGAAATTACCAATTAATTTTATTCCTGCTGCAGCTCTCAGAGGAGTCTCAGGCAAGCAGTTTGGGTTTTGTGTGCCCTCTGCCCCTCCTGAGCATGGTTCTGGTTCCATGACCACAGCATTTTATGTTAAGTCACTTTCTTGATCCCAATCTGCCTGTGCACATGATGATTTAAAGATATTTAACTTGCTGTGTACGTACACTTCAGTCTGGTAGGAACCTTGATGGAATTTCTGACCAGGTAAAATAATTGTTGCTTCAGTTATTTTTTTTAGCTCCCCCAAACAGTCCTGGCTACTGGCATCAATCAGGGCAAAGCCAGCTGGCTGAGGTTTTTATGGGAAGATTAATTTTGTACCTCAAACATGGACCTTTTATGCCATGTTTGAGGAGTGTGTTGTAAACAGCCTTCCTCTAACTGTATCTCCCAACTCCTTTGGTTAAGGGACTGAGCCCTGAGTCACCTGTTCCCCTTTAAGGCCCAGCCAACACGGTGGGCCAGCAATTTTTGCTAACTTATTAATGCCAGGTTAACTCACTTTTAATTGTAATCATCACAGAAATATGCATTCTGCATAACAGTAAAACAGTACCTTTCAATTCTAAGTATATGGTTCTCTGTCAGCCTTCCCCTTCATTGTGTGAAGCACCACTCTTTTTTTAAAGGCACTTTGAATAATTGGCACATGCCCCCAAGTCTGCTAGGAAATCTGTTTAGTATTTGTCATTAATTTTTCATAACATCTACACTATCAAAATTTAGTTGGTGTAGATGCGTATGTTTTTACATTTTGATATCTAATAACAAAATAACTGTTAAAGAGGAAGTAAAACCAGGAATATGTTATGAACATCATTTAAAACATTTGTAACATTTCATTCTTGCGTTTTCCTGGTCTGATTTCTCTGTGTGGTTAATGTCTGCTGCAACTCACTTCAGTTATTTGGACCTAAAATCTGAGTTTTTCCGAAGCAGATACCTGTAGGATTAAATGTCAAGTAATAAAAATCACTTGGAGCCTGACTTTGCTGTAAGAAGGGAACTTACGTACTTTATTTTACTTTAACATTTTGGAGGGAGCTGCATCAGGGATGGGGTGGTATATGAAAGGTGTTACAGATGATGGTCAATGTTATGTTTTGTGGAATAGTTTCTGATGTTTATTTTTCTCTTTCTCAGGGACATAATGATAACCTATTTTGAGCCTTCCATCTCCTTCGAGGGACTATGCAGTGAAGTTCGAGACATGTGCTCCTTTGACAATGAGCAGCTTTTCACCATGAAATGGATTGATGAGGAAGGTAAATCAATGCTCACCAATTGCTCAACTCCCCAGCTCTTCTTTCCCTCTCATCTTTTCCTTTCCCTCTGCCTGCATAAGATAAGCTTATAAAACATAGAATCTGACTCCAAAAATAAGTTATCCAATGCCTTCTTAAGTAGAGCTTAATGAAAAGGTGTTTGTTTCACACTACTTAGTGGGTAGCTTGTGGTCTGGCTTTTTAAACCAAAAAAAGACCTCAGTGACTGAAAATGTTAATTCAGTGTTAGGATTTCTTGTGAAGGCAACAGAAAGTGTTCCCTTATACTGCTGAAGATTCCCTTTATAGCTTATATTTTTTGAAAGAGTTAAACAGACATTAAGTTACACAAATTGCAGCATTTATCTACGATACTGATACAGTTTAATGTATGGTTCAGTTGTATGTGTAACCAAAAACATTTTATCTTAAGTGTTCTTATCAGCGGTTACTTTAGCAACCTAAAGTCTATTAACACGTAGCTACTAATAAAACTTCTTCTAAATACTAATGATGTGTAGTAACTTTTCACCAAAGTGCAGGGACAGCCTTGGCTGAGAACTCATCTCTAGTGCTTACATTATCCATCTTAAAGTTTACCTTAGGTGAAAAACGTCCAGAGTCTGTTCTCCCTGTTAACAGATGTCATCCATTGAGCTGTGTGTGTACAGCAGTAGTTTTTTTTAAAGGTTATTTGTAGGTTCTGTTTTCTCAGTTGAATTAGTTAATTCTACACGGAGGTCGTGAGCTACAGCGAAGAGCCCTCTGAATTATGAGATTGCTATGGAGTTATTTTAGCTGATGCAGTATATAAAAGGCTGCAGTGTGCAGTGATTTGTTGGCTGTGGTTGGTGTTTGCATGCAGCCATCAGCATAAATGCTGCTTATAGAACTGTTTCCTCCCGTTTAAAATTGGGCTACTGCCAGTTTATTCAGAGCTTAAAGCTAAACGTGGAGCAAAGCTGATTTTTGGAAGTGCCATATAGGTAGATGTGTTGAAGATTGTGCTCTTGGGAGTCTGAGCAGGTGGGGTTTTTTCTTCCCCTCATCATTCCAAAGTTATTTATACCAGGCAGATGCAGTACAGTAAAACGAACAGTGTTTATGACTGAACTGTGCAGCAGAGCTACTGGGAGTTGAACATTTACTTTATAATAGGCTGGCTGTGTTGTTTTATCATCAGGAAGATAATGGACTCCTCACTGCAGAGGAGCAGTCTGCAGTGTCAGTCATAATAAGAAGTATATATATATTTTAATAAAAATTTTGTACTGGCTCAATAATTTAACCACAGTTTGTTCTGTCTCAATTTCTGCTCTTTAATTAGAGATATGTTTATGAAAAAAAGGAAGGTTGCAGTTTGACTGAACTATTTTCATGTGTAGGAATTGATTTTCACAAGCAATCCATGTTTGCTTTAATCATTGACTTACGGTTTAATGTCAGTGGAGAAAAAGTTAATCTGCCAATGAGGAATGTGTCCAAAGCAAATCCTCCTGTCTTTATAGTGAATAATTCTTGCATGTACAATGCATGGCTTCTTGCCAAGCTCCCTGCTTCCTCTCAGCACCACTCTGTAGTATTTTCAGTTGATATTCTTTCTAGAAACCTGTTTTGCTTTCCTGGAAAATTCCTGTATCACATAGTCTTCACCAAAACTGAAGTTCACTGTTCAACAGTAGCATGAGGAAATGTGTGTGCTGTGGGCTGGTACTTGTTACACTATTACTCATGCTTTTTATAGTCTGAGAGAAGGTAAGGGGTCTGGGTCATCGCTACTTCCTGACTAAACTGGATTTACCTGGACACAAACGTTTTATTTGTCATATAGTAAATGCCTTTGCAAGATGAGGACATCATGTATAACTACTCCTATTTCATAGAGGTAATGGCACACAAAGACAGATCTAATTTAATTGAGTGGAGTCATTTCCAAAATCCTCACATGCAACTGGAAAATAGAATGAACTTGATTTCATTTTAGACAAATTTCTACTTTTTCTGTATATGGTCAGTTCAGCTTTACTCTGCCTTCTGAAACATCCTGTGGGATGGACACTGGCCTTGTGTCTGTCTTCAGTCTATTGTTTCTCACTATATAACTCAAAAATAAATATTTTCCTGTGTCCCAGCTGTCTTTGACTGCAGAATTTGTACTACTCAGGCTTGTTGAGAGAGATGTCTATAAACCTTCTGTTCTGAGTTTGCTTGTTCTTGAGACCCTCTGTTGCTTTTGCCAAAAGGAAACACAAAACTGTTTGCACAGGTGTCAGAAACAAATGAAGAAAAACTGGTTTGTTGATTCTCATAGTGAGTCTGAGTAAATACAATTGTTGCTTCTCCTCCCACCCTGCTCTGCACAGTGTAATTTTGTGCTGTTGGTGGGCACTGTGGTGTCCAGGTGTCCAGCTGCAGGGGGAAATGGTTTGGTGGCAAATAACTGTAGGTGGCTTCAGAGACTCACCTGGAGGATTTTGATGTGCAGGAAACAATAAAGACAGAACACTGAAAATGGACCATTTACATTTATTATTTATATTTTAGCAATAGATTAGAATGCATAGAATCACAGAATGGGTTGGGGGGGCCATAAAGATCATCTCATTCCACCCCCTGCCACAAACAGGGACACCTTCCGCTATCGAAGGTTACCCAAAGTCCCATCCAGTCTGGCCTTGAACACTCCCAGGCATGGGGCAGCCACAGCTTCTGTGGACACCCTGTACCAGGGCCTCACCACCCTCACAGGGAAGAATTTATCCCAATATCCAATCTAAACGTACTCTCTGTCAGTGTGAAGCCATTCCCCCTGTCCTGTCACTCCATCCCTTGTAAACAGTCTCCACCTTCCTTCTCGGCTCCTTCAGGTACTGGGAGGCCACAATTAGGTCACCCCAAAGCTTTTCTTCTCCAGGCTGAACAATCCCAATTCTCCCAGCCTTTCCTCATAGCTGAGTCCTCCATCCCTCTAATCAACTCAGTGGCCTCCTCTGGGCTGGCTCCAGCAGGTCCATGTCCTTCCTGTTCTAGGGGAAGATACATTAGAGGCAAATGCATGGTGATACTTTAGAAACAAAGCAAATTCTCTGGAAAAACTTTAGAGGGGTGAGTTGAAATACCCCTGCTGCTGGGTGTGTGGTTCCACTGAAAAGCCTTAGCAGTACCTGTAATAATTTAGATACCTTGCAGTGTAAAACACAAAGATAATAGTTAATGGTCTGTTGCTTGTGAACTTTCTAACTGTGGTATGGACTGAGTACTCAAAGCAGTAAAACTTCCAGACTGGATCCAGTTTAGCCAGGATGGAAATTGTTCGGCCTTCCTCCAGTTTGGTTACCCATAACCGGTTTGCTACTTAAAGACATGGAAAGTAGTATTTCTGTTAAAAATTAAAAATGTGGGAAGGCAGACTTGCTGTATGGGATTTGGGCTAAAAAAAACCTTCTGCTCATGCTGGAGGACAAGCAGGCAGAGATAAATCCCTTGTTCTTGCACAGAACATATTGTGTAGATGAAGAGGGGGGAAAAAATTGAGCTAATAACTAGAAGTATTTTCTTTCTTTGGGGCAGTGGTGATTGCGACTCAACATTGTTTCTAAAATGTTTCAGTTATAGTATTATTTTGAAAAAGCCTTATTCTTTTAGGGGGCTAATTTTTTTATAATGTTACTAATCTGCATTAGACACCAAAGAAAACACAGTCTTGTTTGAGAAACTTTATCATCAAGGATTTGGTATGTAATTTCGTCTGCACCATCACAAATGGTCAACAAAACTGCAATTGTTTTATTAAAAAAAATAAGAAACAAAGCCAGCCAGCTCCCACTTTTCTTCCGCCTTGGCGCCCTTTCTTTCAGGGATTTTATTTCAAATAGTCCTGTGAGTGTGAAAGTAGTAGTTACAAATCAGAAAAATGGGGTGTTGCACTTAAATTACGTTATTTGTCAAAAGTTTCCATTGAGGTTTGAGGAGAGACTCGAGCTCTAACTGCTTTTGCAGCTCCTGGTGCAAGTCTTGGCAGTGCTGAAGCAGCTGTGAAAGTAGAATTGACTCAGTTCTAATTAAAAATCCATGAAATAAAAGGTTATCTTAGAAGGTTTTTAGGTGTTGGAATATAGCCTGCATCTCCTGTACTGAAATAATGTGTAACCATGCTTGTAGCAATGTTGTTTTGTTACTATGATCTGCTTGCCTCTTGGGAATATCCCATATTTTTATTTTCCCTTAAAGAACTCAATATGACTATTTTCAGGTGTACTCTTTGAACAGTGTTAAAAAGAAATACTACCACATTTGAGAATATTGGATTTTTGCTACACTAATTATCTGGGAACCAACTGTGAGGGAACTACTGAATGGTATGGAACTAATTGGGTTCAGTTTTGTGTTGTTCTGTTTTCTTTCCACAGGAGATCCATGTACAGTTTCCTCTCAGCTGGAGTTAGAAGAGGCCTTTCGGTTGTATGAATTAAACAAGGATTCAGAGCTTCTGATCCATGGTAGGTGAAATTTGCTGGTTTTCATGTTTGTACTTGTGAATGAGTTGAATTCTTACCTGGCATTCCTATGCCTTTCACACCCTTCTCCCCTCAGGCCCGTGGCCGTCCTGTCAAAGGATGCTGGTGACCATTCTCTGTGCTTTTAGCTCTTCTTTATTAAACTAAGGGAGAAAAATATACTTTGCTATTAGTTTATTCGTGAAACCCAGCCTCTGTCTCTTCATTCATTCAGCCCAAGTGCCTTCAGACACTTGATGGCAGTGAATGGTAGAAGGGATAAGTACAATTTATTTATTTATTAGATGTGCACATTATCCTGAAGTTGATTATGGATAAGTGTTTTAGGGCAGCATCTCTATTAGCAAAAAAAGTTAATGAGCTTCATTTTTGATGCTAGATTAACGAAAAGTTTGACTTTTCTAAAATTAAATACTTCAGTTTTAAACTTAATATCATCTTGCCCCTGTTTAATGTGTAATTGTTCAATNTGTCCTTCAAACCAGGACATATGCCTATTTTTGCAGCTTCTCCAGAATATTTTTCTAGCTATTTGTAACTTTTTACCAGTAGAAGGTCGATCTTGGTTTATCAGATATTGGAGCAGTAAAGTGATCATTATGAAGTGTTGGTGTATTACACTACAGTATCTTAACAGGCTCCTGCTCTTAAAAAGATGCAAAAAATCTAGTTTGTCATCAGCCCTTTTGAAAGGAAAAGACAGCTTTCCAGCTTCCCACAGAGAGTTTTAAAAAGGGGAAGAATATAATCCATTTTTAGATACATTTCACTGCTTCTGTATATATTACTTAAATTGTTGATCTGCCTTTTCTCCATTATTTTCCGTGATAAGCTTGTGATTAAACTGGTACTGGGGCTGTCTGTCCACAGTTGTATTTCTCTTTGATGGTTCCTGAAGCCAAATAAACTGTAAAAGGTGGGTAGTGTTACTGAAGCTAAATAAACTGTGAGGGAAAAAAAAAAAAAGACTTACAGTAATAGTCAACATCCTATGTAACTGTTAGGACACTGTCATATAATACATTTATAGTATTTGGAAATCTTGACTAACTGTGAAGATTGGTCACATGAGAAACCAAAATCGTTACTTTTTATAGTTACTTTCTTAAAGAAATAATTTATTGTGCTTTTTGCTTGTATTTCTCATACATGTCACTGCTGTGCCCAGCAGAAGGGGTTTGTGGTGGTTTGCAGCTTGCCTGCTCTTGCACAAGGTTTTGTTGAAGTGCAGTCAGTGCTGTTCTCTAGATGGTTGAATGCCTTTCAGGAGTGTTGTATTTAACCCAAAGATTTATTTTCTGTCTGAAATGAAAGCTAATCAGAAGTTAATGTCTTTCTTGCAGTATTTCCTTGTGTCCCAGAGCGGCCTGGCATGCCTTGTCCAGGAGAAGATAGTAAGTAGGCATTTTAGCTAAGAAGTACAGAAAATCAGTTCAGATTTCCTGTTTTAGCAGATTTTGATATTCTTTGGTACTTATGAATATTAATAATGCAAATCTGTACAAATCAAATATTTAAAAGGAATAGAAAATCTTGCTAAACGCAATGTTTGTCACTTCTGAATCATTGTTAATAAGCATTTACCATTCCTGTTAACTACCCATGTCACTCTGCTTTACTTGCTTTTGCCTTTTCTGTCTTGACAGTTTTTTTATCCTATTCCTGTCTTTTGGGGAGTTGCCAGATTGCTGGCTGACAATTGTGAGCAGAGGCTTATAACCAATGATAATGACTTGTGTCACCATTTACAGATCTGTGGTTAATTCGTTTGAAATTGATGTTTAGGTGCTATCAGGAGGATTCTCCAAAAACCTCTGCTGTGTTAATTAATGTTCTAGACATTAAAGAGGTAATAACCCCTCAGTCTTAAAGTTTTATAAAAGTATAAAAGAGAGTGTGTTTGTTATGCACACACACATCTGTCAGCTTAGTATCCAAATCTCTGACAAATGCAAATGTGCATGTTTAAAAGTTAACTTGGGCAGAATGGGTAATGCTGGTTATCTGAAAAATGAGGTTGCAGACTGAATCAGATTTACAGTTCAGTGTAGTTTTTCAGTTTTGTTTTCTGACATGCCTCAAGTAATGAAAAATAAAGTAATAGTTAAAGAAATGGAAAAAAAAATAATGGTGGCAGCTGTGAATTTAAAACACTGGAGGATTTGTCAAGCAATCTCATAAATCAGGACATGCACCCAAAATTCACCGTCCTTCCTCCTTTCCCTTCCCTACAGCTCCTCCCCAAGTTGAGCTATGTGTATACTTTGCACACAAGTATTTGTATTGTTTGGACAATTTCCCTTCTCTTGACTCACTGTTCCTTCTAACTTTGGGAAATCAGAATTAACTTTGCGTTGATCAGGATATTCTACTTCAGATTTTCTCCAAAACTTAAAAAAACCCCTAAAAAGATACTTGGAACGTTCCTCTGTTTCTGTAAGGTGCAGGAGTGAAACTTTACTCTGCAAGTCAGTCTACACAGAAACCTCCAGGAGAAGATGTTGTAGTTCTGTGTTTGTATTTGTCTGGATATAATCCTGTGTTTTTCCTCTTAGAGTCCATTTATCGCCGAGGCGCCCGCCGGTGGCGAAAGCTCTATTGTGCAAATGGTCACACTTTCCAAGCCAAACGATTTAACAGGGTGAGACTCTTGTTGGGTACTTAAAGCCATGATACAGGGATGTCTTATTTTCGTAATGGTGATGCCACTGCACTGAAAACTTATCAGGTAGTTTTATTCTCATTTTTGTTGTTTGTCTGTATACTTCTGGTAGTCCTGTATTTTCAGGAAACTTAATCAATATGAAATCATCAGGAACTTGAAATAGAAAAAACCAAAACAAATTAGTTGCAATTCACTTTACATATACTCTGAAAACATAATATCAAAGCTCCTGTGTTCCCTTAAAATCTTCCCAGAGGGAAAACTGGAATGTATTCGATGGCTAAAAGTAGATTTTCAGTTTTTCAGCTTCTGGGAATAAAATGGTCTGAACTTGCTTATGATGCACAGACTTTTCTTTCATGACTTTTAAAGGAGAAAGCAGAGATGTTTCTCTAGGCAGCCTGTTTCTGGTGCCATGTAATCAACTGAAAATAACAAACCATTCAGAATGTTTTCAGGAAGCAATGGTCAAATATAATTAGCTAAGGACCAAGAAGGCTTTCCTGGGTTTAAAAACAGCAACATCAAAAAACAAAACCCAAAATATTTGAGTAAGTCAGGCCCCTTGGCAGTTTCAATACTCTTTCCTTCTTCTCTAAGCTTAGTGTATTGTGTGCTTAATGCTTGAGATTGTCTCCACTAAACTTCATCTTGAGCATCCTCATGTCTAACTTCAGCGTTTTTTTGTTGTTGTTTTTTGACCTCATCTGGGTTAAAGACTGTCAAGGCACTGTCGTTAAACCAGTTTCCACTCTTGCCTCTGTAGGCACCCTGTTTTCATGGATCTTTGGAGTTGTTCTGTGAATGTCCTTCAGCAAGTGGTGATTTTCCCATTCGTGTTGCCTGGTTGTTCAAGGTGTTGAAGCTTTTGCTCTCCTGCCTTCCTCTGTAAGGACTCACCTACAGAGAGATGAGGAGATGGGCTTGGTTAATGTTAAGTGTGGCTGGATAGTTTTTGTGGTTTAGTTTTGCTCTTTAATGAGTTTTGTTGGTTTCTGATTGCAGAGAGCTCACTGTGCCATCTGCACTGACCGGATATGGGGCCTGGGGCGCCAGGGCTACAAGTGCATCAACTGCAAACTCCTCGTTCACAAGAAGTGTCACAAACTTGTCAACATTGAATGTGGCCGACATACACTACAGCCAGTAAGTGAAACTGACCTGATAAATTGTCTTGAAAAAGCAGTGACCAGCCAGTCAAACAAACAACTCCTCCCACCATTTTATACTGTTGGTTTTCAAACTGCAGCCTGCAAATAATGGCAGTAGTTGAAACATCATTTTTATGGTTACTGTGACTTTTGCAAGAAAGTTTGGGATTCACTGAGCAGAGTGGCAACTTAGTAGCAAGACAGGAGTCTAATCTGCACATCTGACCTTTTATCCGTTGTCGCATGTAAGCATATAAAGGACGTTTATCCCGTCCTTCACAGCGATGTTGCACAGCATGTATATATGTACACACTATTTTACATCGTCAAAATGGAGTACAGGTAGAGTAAATTCTCTAAATATCTGATACTTTATTGGATTATTTCCCATTTACAGCAAAAGAATACGAAGTGCAGAAATTTTCTTTTCTCCCCAAGAAATTTAATCATCTTCTGTTCTTAAGTCACAAGAAAAATTGAGATTATTACTGTTCCTGGTTTAATAAAACAGAAAGCTACAAGTCTATATTTTGTGAAGTCTTTTGATTAATATATATACTGTTGAAGGACTTGAGTTTTTCTATCTCACTTCTCATCTTCTGTATTTCTTGCTCTCTTATACCAAGTTGTCACTTCTGCAGCTTCTGGAAACATGTAATAACTTCCAGAAAATAAAGGATGCAGTTGTTATTTCATTGTATATGTTTTAGTAGCTATGTTGACTAATCAAGTTAAAAAGTAGCTAGATTATATTCCTCAGGGGTTATTAATTTCGTTTATTGACTCTAAAATAATGTCTGATACTTTGACAGTCTATCACAAAAATCCTGCCTGTGTTTGCAGGAACCAATAATGCCTATGGATCCATCATCAGTGCATTCAGATAATGTAGAAACAGGTAAGAACAATAATTTTTTTCTTTAAATTACAGTAATTTGTTGAAAAGTGAACTTTGAAGTAAAATTATTTTTAAAACCCTTCTTTACTTTTTCATGGAATAAGAAAAGTAATGCCAAGGGGGATATAAATATAAAAAAACCCAGTTTTTCACATCTTATGAAGTTTCAGAAACTTGACTAAACAAAGAAGAATTTAGGCTGTCAGTTACATTTAGTAAGCTGAGTACTTCAGATGCCCTGATTAAGCAAAAAAACCCAAAACCAAACCCTTAACAGCATTAGCAGAGCTTCTGCTGGAGTGGTGGCTAAACATGTTTATTCTTGTGGCAGAGTGATGGTCCTAATGCAAACCTATCAGTTTTGAATACTTGCAATAGAAGCATTTAAACTGTGTTTCTCTGATTGTGGAAATTTTAAGGCGGAAGAAAATCCTGTTGTGTTGCATCAGTCTAAAAAATTTTTCTTGCACCTCCAGTGATACCGTACAATCCCTCGAGTCATGAGAGCTTGGATCATGTTGGTGAAGAAAAAGAGGTAAAATATCCTAACCAGGCTAACTCTATACATAGAATCACAGAGTATCTGAAGTTGGAAGGAACCCATGAGGATCTTCAGAGATCTTAAAGCCTGTGCATCTCAGTTTCAAGATTTTAGTAATTTAATTTGCCACAAACTGAAAATTAGCACAAAGGGCACATTTTCGTTGCTCCTGAGACGTGTACATGTGTGGCTTGCATGCTGCTTTATTTTGAGCCTTGAGTTGAGATGTGCTTTGATTTAGAAAATGTTCCAAATTCTCCCAGTTTGGTTTGTTTCTTATCTGCCAAGATTCCTTTTCCTTCTTTGTCTCCCAGCACATTCCTTTCCAGGACAGTACAGTCTTAAGATAACAAGTGTTAGTTGAATTACTTGTTTATATTAATTTTGAAATGTTGTTTGAAATGCTGACTTTTGCAGTTGCTGACAGGGGCAAGGCTGCTTCCTCATTTCAGTGCATCTTTATCCACAGGCAATGAGCATTAGGGAAAGTGGCAAAGCTTCCTCCAGTCTGGGTCTGCAAGATTTTGATTTGCTCCGAGTCATTGGAAGGGGCAGCTATGCCAAAGTGCTGCTGGTCCGACTAAAGAAAACTGAGCGCATTTATGCCATGAAAGTGGTGAAGAAAGAACTCGTCAATGATGATGAGGTGGGCAAGGTGTTCTCACTGAATTGGGCAGCTCTTCCAGATAGCTCCAGTGTCCCCCACGAGGTGGGAGCCAGGTCTGGGCTGCAGCACTCTGGAAATTCTACATGTAGTTTCTTGTACTGCTCTGTAGGAGGTTCACCAGGCAGGTAACCAGGTGGAGTCTGATTTTTGTATGTTCAAGTCTGGGTTTTTGTCACAAAGATATCTCACCATGTTATTTTAATTGCTTGTTAAATCAGACCCCCATCTTTAAAATTTTTGCACAGTGATTAGTGAAAACGTGTCAGAAATTGCACTATAAACTGCTAAAAACCTCGTTACTGAGGATTTCCCTTCGGTTTCTTTAGGCTACTCTGAAAACGTTGGTGTGACTGTGGCTTGCTGTCCAAGAGCTTTTGCATTTATTTCTCAGTCTACCATTGATTCCTTCTGCACTTCTTGGTGCTACTTTACATTTCCCTGCACCAGTTTATCTGTTGTAGATCAGTGTGGTTTCATTCCCAAGGTGGTTACACAGTGAAGCTAAAAGTAGAGGACATTAATGAATAAAAAAGTGTGCTGTCAGCTATTGCTTCACATTTCAGAACTATAGAATATTTAATTTCTTGCACGTAAAACAAGGACAGCAAAACCCTTGGATGTCTTTCTGCTAATTGTCATTAATACTTGATATAAGAAGTGCAACAATCCTTTTCTGAATGTCACTTTTCTTCAAAAAATAGGATATTGATTGGGTTCAGACGGAGAAACATGTCTTTGAACAGGCCTCAAATCATCCCTTTCTGGTCGGGCTGCACTCCTGCTTCCAGACAGAAAGCAGGTAAAGGTCATAAATTAATAATGATAGTCTTATTAAAAATATTTCATCCTATCAGGCACCTCAAAAGCCTATTCAAAGCATAAAGTGTTAGGTCGCAAAGTCAGTGTTTTGTAAATCATTGTGGTATTTTATGATCCACATGCCATGTGCATCTAAGGTTTTCAGATGGGGAGAATGCAGAAGAATGTAAAGTACTGGTAGATGTGGTAGGAAGGATTCTGGACAGGAAGAGTAATGCAGCTAGTAGGAAAAAAAGGATTGAGATTATATGGTAGAAGAGAATGAAGAATGGAAGAAAACAAAGGCTTGGGGAGATGAAAATCAGAAATACAAAAACCGAGGAATAATTGTCTCAAACTTGCCTGGATTCTCTGAAGATGAATCTGTGAGCAAGACTCAGGAAATAGAATCTGAGTTTTCAAAAGGAAAACTGAGTAATAGAGGTGAAAATGGTTATTTTTCTATTCTATACAGTAATAACTGTAATAACACAAAGTACATATAAAATCCAGTTATTGTATATTTAAGCAGTATCCTTGCTGTTTTGAAAAGGTGACAAGCTAAGGGAAGGAAGTGAGAAGAAAGAGTCTTTGTAATACACTGATAGTATTAACCACAAAGAAGACTAAAGAGATCAGGAAGGAAAATTAGATTTTAAACTTTTTTTACGGTTTGTGCATAGAAACTGATGTGGCTCTATATAGTCACGTGTCATTCATAATGACAAGCAGTACCTGTAATGGTTGAGGAATAGGTAAAGGATTACTTACATTCCTTTAGCAATGAAGGAATTATCTAGAGACCAGGTCTGGGCTGCAGCACTCTGGACGGGAATTTATTCAGAATGCGGGGAAATGGTGAAACCAGCCTGGTGCCAGAGAGATGGGAGGAGTGGAATGGGCACTGTTCTACAACAGACCTATAATATCTCACACCTCTTTCAGCCGTGCACACAATCATTTGTAACAATCCTGTGTGTTCCAGGTTATTCTTTGTTATAGAGTATGTCAATGGAGGAGATCTGATGTTCCATATGCAGAGGCAGAGGAAGCTGCCAGAGGAACATGCCAGGTGTGTCTCATTCCGGATTTCTTGCATCAAAACAGTGGTTTTCTGACACCGTGCAGCAGTGCAGAGATTATGAGCCAGCGAATCCTCTCCAGATGTTAAGGATTTAAGAAATGTGAAACGGCATCCTCCTTTTGCTGCTGCAAGACACCATGCTTTTGTCAAGAAGGAGCTGTAATAGGAGGCATTTAGGTGTTGTTTGCATTGGCATTACTCTGTATGACTTCAGTCTGCTATTTTTTTCTAGAAAAACAGTTTTGTGGTATTTTTTTTTAATGTCTAATGATATCAATGCGTTTCTCATACAACAACCACTACCACCTGTCCAGGCAAATGCTGATTTCTTGGTGCATATGCTTAATCTCAGATGGTGAGAGAAAAGGGATGATTGCAGTAGACATTACTATTAACTAAAAACAATTTTTGAAGTGCATAGAAACATTTGTATGATTATAAACAATTTGCCACTTCTCTGTGGAAAAATAGAGTACTTGGTATTATGTATAGAAAATATCATACTACCAAGACTGTGTTATTTTGCTTTGGGTTTTGATTACTTGAGTAATCAGTATTTCTTTCTACACTAGGTTTTATTCTGCTGAAATCAGTCTAGCATTGAACTATTTGCATGAGCGAGGGATAATCTACAGGGATTTAAAACTGGATAATGTGCTCCTAGATTCTGAAGGGCATATTAAACTCACAGATTATGGCATGTGCAAGGTAAGATCTAGTTTCTTGCTAACCAGGAAAATCAACAATTAAGAAATTGTTATAAATTAAAAGATGCGAAGACTTTAAAAAGTGAAATTTTAAGGTATGTCTTTGTACACAGTGCACACAGGCCGTATATTCATTTCACTTCCACACGTGGAGAAAAGGCAAATGCCAGAGTACACAGACTACACTTACATGTACTGTTTATATTTTCATAAAGCTGCTGGATCAATTCGTCTGGGAGGAGTTAGCTGAAATAGACAGGATAAGGTGATTTTCAAAGAGGTTGAAAGCAGTCACTCACTCCCGTTTGGATTCTGTGGCACTGCCCATTTCCTCTGGGAAAGTTTTTTGTCACTGCAAAGACACTGGAGCACGAGTTTGACTTTGCTGTGGAATTGCCATTATGCTGGTTATTCAAGACTTAAATTAATTCAAAGTGAAGCTCTTAACAGAGGAGTGTGGGATTGTCAGTTAACTGTAATGTATTTTCTTCCCATCTTTTCCTAAAGGAGGGTCTGAGGCCTGGTGACACAACCAGCACGTTCTGTGGGACTCCAAACTATATTGCACCTGAAATTCTCCGGGGAGAGGATTATGGTAAATGGAATTTCTTGTTGCTACTTTATAGCTTTCACTTGTCTCTTCTTACTGGAGTTGTTTAGCAGTAGAAAGTAAAAATCTCCCTTAGACACATGATCAGTCTTAATTCAACATCCTGTCCAAAAAAGTGAATAGAGCCTTCAAAGGAAGAGCAGAAAAAATCACACAAAGGAAATGAGATGCTCTGTGTTCCACATTTTAAATTCTTTTGACCAGTCTTGAAGAATAGCTTGAGTCTTCCAAATTTATTATTGTTTATAACTATTTTAGATACTACTACTGATACACTTGCAGTCTGGAATTGTGTTTGGTTTTGGAGCTTTGGCAGCAATGATAGATTAGATATAAATTCATTGCAAAAGGCTTAGATAGTAGATGTCCCTTTACATAATTTTTTTAATCTACCATCTTATTTCAATCAAATGTATCTTTCATACTGGCTTCAGATATTCCTGCTTATCACAAGCTTGCTAGGCCAGAAAGTATCAGCCCCAGCCTGGCTACTGGGATTTCCTTTAGCAGTGAGTAGTAGGGGAGATATGCTTTGTTCCATGAATGACTCGCTGCTATTAAGACTCACACAGTTCCTCCTTGCCTTTATCTCCCACCCTGGATATTGCACTGTTGGTTAGTAATGACGAGGCTTAAATATTATCTAAACGTTTGTTAAGGGCTTAACACCAATCTTTAAACTCTTTGCATTTCCTCTGTACAGCATCTTCTCCTGTTGTGTACATAATGATCCACATAATGTTTGGTATAGTCGTTATCTCTCCTTTATTCAGCTAATAGGAAAGACTGGCAATGCTTACATTTTTGAAGTCGTTCTTCTCTGTCTGTTTTTAGCCCCAGAGGTGTTGGTGTTTTTGTTGTGAAACGTCTCCAGTGGTGTTTTCTCTCTTGAATTCTAGGCTTCAGTGTGGACTGGTGGGCCCTTGGTGTGCTGATGTTTGAGATGATGGCGGGCCGGTCGCCGTTTGATATCGTTGGGAGTTCTGACAACCCTGATCAGAACACAGAGGATTATCTCTTCCAAGGTAAGTAAGTACCATGAGTGTTCCTACGCTTCAGTGCTTTGCTTCTAGTTAACCTTTAAACTAACTTCAAAGATGCAAAGGCTGATAGGAACCTTGTTTTCTTGCAGTAATTTTGGAAAAACAGATCCGAATTCCCCGATCCCTCTCTGTGAAAGCAGCAGGTGTTCTAAAGAGTTTCCTTAACAAGGTAAGAGCTGATGTACTTTATCTGCCATATACAGAAACAGGGTAGAAAAGGTGAGAGTCTAAAGCAGAATTCCAGTGGGGCTGGGGGCCCTATTCTAGATACTTCTCTTAAAAATCTGGAGCTCCTGGTTCTAAGGCTGGAATTGTGAGTAAGTTTCAAAGTGAATGGCATAGAAATGCTCCAAGTGATTCCTTCAATCTGGAGAATTGAACAAATTTACCAGATTTATTTTGTTTCTGAGAGAAGCAGCTTAGCAAATCACTTGGACAGCTTCTGATGACTTCCTGGAGGGAGATGCAGAGGCAGGATGTGCTCACTGCTTGCTGGGGGCACTCTGGCCTGAGAATCAGAGGGTGCACAGGTGGTAGTGGGTGATGAGTCCAAGCACTTGCTGGCTTTCAGTGAGTGTTACGTGAGTGGGAAGAAAGAAATAGGAGAAACCAGATTTGATAAAATTATTCTAAGAAAGTCACACCATTAACTGCACACTGTTATAGCTCCCTGATAGTGTGTGCATGTGTGTACATGGAGATGGAATTATCTTGTTAAAATAAGCTTCTTTCCACAGTATTTATCAGGAACTGCAGTTACTGCCCCAGTGGGATTGCCTGGCATAGTCTGTTCAGGGAAGAGCAAGGGAAGATGGGGGGAAAGAATCAAATTCATTAGTAATCTAACCAAGCCTGCTCTGAAACCTATGGTATCTTTAAACAGGTCTGAATGAAAATGAAGAAAAGCAGCATAGTCATGTATATAAAATTCAGTTAAGGGCTTCCATATATTCCTGCCTATTTCAGAGGGTAAATTGGACCAGTTTTTAAAATAAATAATGCTAATTTAGTTCTTCAGTGTTCCTTGTAACTCTGGTGTTTCATTTCTCATGGGATTTGTAACATTGGTGTTTTATTCATGTCTAGGCTGTGGCATCCATTTAGAAATATTTTCTGCTTCGTACAGGATCCAAAGGAACGCTTGGGCTGCCATCCTCAGACAGGATTTGCAGATATCCAGGGACATCCCTTCTTCCGCAATGTTGATTGGGATCTGGTATGTGAATGCCCCCTGCCTTGGCTGAGTTTCTTTGCATACAGTGACAAAGTTTTTTGAGCTTGACAAAGTTGTTTTGAGCCTAAGAGAGGACCTTAAGATCAAAAACTTTAAGCTCTTAATTTATGTTGTACCAGAATTACAATACACAGATTATTGTACAGAATTACAATAATCTTTTATCCCTTTTACACAGAGTAAGTGCAGTAGATTGTTAGAATGATTGTAGAAAGTATAAAAAATAAACGTAGTAGTTTCCAGCCTTGTTTAAAAATAATTCAATAGGTTGTGACTCCTTCTCAGTGTGACTAAGTGCATTTATTCTTAGATGGAGCAAAAGCAAGTGGTGCCTCCATTTAAACCAAATATATCTGGAGAATTTGGTCTGGATAACTTTGATTCCCAATTCACCAATGAACCTGTGCAACTCACTCCAGATGATGAGTAAGTAATGTAGAATTTTAAAAGTTCAGATAAGAGAAGATGGTTTTTTTTGCTTGTTTGGGTGTTTTACATTGTCAGTAGTCAGGTGAGATTATCCTAGCTGAAAAGCCTTTATAAAATGCATGATAGTGTGCTTGATTTTGGTAGTGGATTTGTGGTTCCTTACTCTTGAGAGGCCCTGACTTGGGATGATGAGGGAAGGACCTTTCTAGTTTGATTGAGCCGCTGCTGTTCACATTTTAGGAATTTTTGTAGTTTTGTATAACATTCACATAGTATGTAAACACAAACAGTGACTATTAAATGCTACCTGTGCACCTTGATCAGGTCTGAAATCCAACTTCCTTCTTCATCCCTTTCTAAATGCAGACTGTGCCAATAAAATTTGGAAAAGTTGCTGATGCAGGTGCAGTATCTATCACATCCTAATGTTTTCAGGTCCTTACAAAACTGACTGTTTAGGGCAAGTTTTAAAACTGCAAACTTTGCTTTGTGGGAGAGTGAGTGCAGCCCAGTCACTGTTTTTGAGGGGTTTTATGTTTTGGTACCATTATTGGGGTTAAAATAACCCAGTGGTAACTGCAAAGGTAGAGAGGGACGAAAGAGGAAAGGGAAATTTTCTCAGTTGCTGTCCACTGTACAGGTTTAAATTTTAAGTCAAACTATCAGTTAATGTTATCTTTCCAATTTTGCTGAACTAATGACTGTTTTTTAATCCTAATAGTGATATCGTGAAGAAGATTGACCAGTCTGAATTTGAAGGGTTTGAATACATAAATCCTCTTTTGATGTCAGCTGAGGAATGTGTCTGAATTCTCCATTTCTGAACTGTGCCAATTGTTACTCCATTTGTTTCTGCATGGATAAACATCTCTCCATTTGGATGCACTTGCATAAAATGAGTAGCTCAACATCCTGCCCTTGCCACCTAGTGTGAATTTTCTTTTTGTATTGATTGTTGTCCAGGACAGTTGTTATGCTGAACCTTCAGCTGCAGATTTAAAATGTTAGAACTTTCTAACAATTTTGCCAAATTTGAATTTTAATACAGGAGTTGGTCTCTGGGGCTCCTGACTGAACAAAGGGTCTGGCTGTATAGTTTGCCAAGTACAGTGTTCTGAGCAAGGAAGGGTTTTCAGTGCTAAATGAACACAAATTGCATGAGGTGATGTAATAAATTATCCTTCAAGGATTTCAGACTTTTCAGCAAGATGAATAAGAACTTACCACTTCTGTAGTTGCAAATCTCTTCTCTCTAAACATCTGATTTCCTTGTTCTAGACATTGAAATTAGAGCTATGTTAGCGCCCTTCAGACTGAAATGACAGCAAGGAGAGCAGATATTTACACTGAATAGGTCAAGACTGGCTGCTTTCATGGGGAATATTGATCCTACCCTGAAGCAGACTATTAACTCCATATGAGAATTGGTAGATTTTGCTCCAAAACTCACACTAGGAACTGTACACTGATATAAAGAGTGCCTTTCTAGCCTAGCCCTTTCAGCAAGGGTTGAACATGGCATCAAGTGTCAGTTTAATTAAAGAATTCAGTTAACACTGAGAGAAGTTAAAATCTATACAGGGTAATTCAGCAGTAATGGGCAGCTAGTACTGAACCTCATACTATTTATTGCTTTTATACTTGCTGTCTTAACTGCATCAGAACTGCACACGGTACAGCCACAGCCTGGAAAAGGGCATCAGTTCCTTTTTTATCTTACTGCCACACTGCTGGGAATGAGTTCCACTTTGCCAGTGGAAAAAGCATATCTAGAATAAAATAGGTGCTGTCCACAATGACTCCCTTAACTTCTGCCCTTAGAGATGGTGATCTGTACTCAAAATCAAACCTGAAATGTTGGTAGCAGGCTCAAGGAAAGCAATTGAAAGAATGGTTCTAACTAGGACTAGGAGGTGTGTTTCTTACATTTCATGCTAGTAAGCAGTGTAATATACAGCACAGATAATTCTTATTTTTAATGCTAAAGCAATAGTTATGAATGTGTTGGGCTGAAGAAATGCCAAATGTACCACTTTTATTATTATTTTGGGGAAAAGGGATTAAGAGACACTGAGGAAAGGAATCTGTGTTATGTAAGAGCTGTAAGACAAGCTAAGTGTCACTGAAAGCAGATCTGAGAATCTGTAAGCACAAGTTGGCAAACATTACCCGAAGCTTTTAGTAGACTTTTGCTTGGCCAGTGTCTTTCTGTGAAAATCCTTGTATAGCAGCACTAATTTCATAGCACAGGTTTTCTTGTGTATGTCTGTTCACTTCCATGTCAGCTGCAAGCAGAGAGATTGCACAAATACTCACTGGTGTCATGGTATGAGATTTAGTTCATGTTTTTCTTTGCAATGTGAATAGGAAACTCTTTAGTATTGGGCTGAGTTTTCAAAACTGGGAAGTGATTTGAGGGGCTTCAGTTTCAGGGAAGCGTTGAACCTCCTCACTGTTAAAAATCAGGTTTCCTTAAATTCGAGTTGTGTCTTTTCAAATGTAAAATATCAGAGCAAACCTTCCTTTAAAGAGCAGCTAATGACAGTTTGGGTCAAGTGAAATGCCTACGTGCAGTTTTAAAATGGTGATGGTTTAGCCTCTGACTCCTGCACCCACATGATCAGTTTAGACATCAGGGCATAACTGATACTGAACCTGGGAATCATTTAAAGCAAACAAGAAAAGCCTTGTCTCTACAGTGGCATAATTTCCTACATAGTATTAAGGAAAATGGCTTTATGTAAGGAAGGGCATTTCTGCCATTCATCACAGAAGAGTAAAGCAAAAGTTAATTTTTTTTATAATGTCACAGAAAAGATACTTTTTCTATTTACATATCTAACCATTAAGAATGTTGCAAAGTGACAAATATCTTAAACTACTGTAAATCCATTTTTAAACTTTAATTTTCTCCAAAGTGCCACGATATTAACTGTTATTTTTCATTGTTAACCATACAGCAACTGTCATAAATATTCAGAAGGGACATTGGGTGTAAACAGTCCAGTCGCAGTAGGTTTTGTTTTTTGGAGAACGTGTCTGCATCAGAAGCATGATGTATTTATGTGGAGTAACCTCCTTTTTGTACACGAGTTGGATTCCTATGGGTGCTCTGCTAGTTAATATTGTCACTACTATTTTCCTGTTTCATATGGAATATGGTCTTGAGCGTCGTTGTGTAATCATCCCCTTTATTTGTGTATACTTTTTACTTTAAATAAAACATTTATATTAGACCTCTGTGTGTTAAAAATCTCAGAGAAATACTGTGAAATGCTGGTCTTTGCTTGGGATCATCATCTGACCCTTTTAAACTATCCACATCCCATGGGAGCCTTGTTCTAATCTTTTCATTTCTTGTAGAAAATTGCAAAGGGATAGGCCACAGCAACCCAAGAAATGCCTTTCTCACCCTGCATTTACCAAACTTGTCTGAGAACACAGATTCTGCTCCAGCATCATTCCCCAGCCTCAAGCTCATCTTGTCCTTTGGAAAAATACCATCCTTGTAGGTTCTGTCTTTCCTTCCAACACCAGTGATGAAACAAAACCAGTGAGGTGTCAGTCCTCTGCACAGAGATGGAAATCTTCAAGGAAAATACAAAATGCTACTCTAGCCTGCTCGTCCAAGGGCCTCTTTCAGCTGGAACTCGTACAACGTCATCTCAGCTGCCAGAGCTGGGATTTGGAGTTCAGAGCAATGCTCTCTTCTGCTGCACTTACTTCTGCATGATTTATTTCTTTGTTTCTTCAGCTCCTCCCCTGCATTCTCAGATTTCTGACACAGAGCGTGATGGCACTTAGCTCATACCCTGCCACAGATGCAGTGGTTTAATATCTGTATTTCAGTATCTTTTAAAAGAGATTTTGACTTGCCTGTTAGCACGGGTGTGTGTGAATCCTGGCGAGCGCTGCAGATGGCTGCATATCTTACATGCTTAACCTCCCCCCACGCTCACTCCCTGTTTCTGTTCAGTTGGGTGCCCAGCTGCTCTCGCCTCAGTCTGAGCAATTGTTTATGCTGAGGCACTCTATGAAGGAAGCTAATAGCTTGGATAATCTATATATACACTCAATAAGTGCTAAGCAAGCGTCCTCACTTCAGCATGGATGGTGTAAGGCATTGAAGCAACAGAGGAAACTGAAACTGGCCACAGAATAATGATGTTTTCCTGGGAAGAGAGAAGGTAGGGATTGGAGCCCCTTTGAGAAAGAGCAGGTTTTACCATATCTTGCATTTTTTTGCAAAGCGTTCCCCAGGGGTTTAAGATTTTTTTTTTTTCTCTGCTTATGACAAAGGGATCTGGACTGCATACTTGAAAGGTGGACTCTTACCATTTAATCACCATTAATTAAAGGCAGAGCAGCATCTACATCCCGGGTCTCTGCAGCTTTTGTGGCTTTTTCAGGCATAAATAGAACCAGGAATCTCTTGTGTCCACATCTGACTTCTAAGGACGAGCAAAGTGTCTGGGCTTATACCCCTCTTACACCAGAGGAATAGTTCAAGTTCTTTAGGAGCTGAAGTATTTTGTGCACTGTCCCCACTGTGACTTCTCCTGTAGGCTGTGGTGTCTGCCAAAATCTATGAAATTTTTGTGCTTAAAACACAACCTGTAATAGGCTATCTATTTTAGAAGAGTGAAACCTCCTATGACAGATTAGCTAACAGTCTGAACTGTTACAATTTACTATTAAACATTGCTGCTAAAGTGATTTTTTTTCTTTAAAAAGCACGATCTCATCAGAGAATAAAATGCACCATTTTTGTTCATGGTTAAATTGTGCTCTCCAGTTCAGTTAAATTGTGTATCTTCAGGGACTGTATCAGGGAAGTTTGTGAGTTTCCCGAGAGCTTTAGCACTTCTTGAAAATTCAGACACTTTTTATTAATCAAAGCACGATTCCTCCTGTGCTGTTAGTGCACTTTTTTACCACTTGCAAAGGTCTGTAACTCAGGTTTTAGTTGCACAGTGTCTTCAGAACTGCTTCTCACAGTCCACAGTAGAACTTGTAGGCAGTTAACATCTTTTTTTAGACAATCCTCTACCTACAAACTTTGTCTTCTGTTGCCTGATTGTTGTAGCTCTATAGCAACACTACCATTACAGCACAATAGTTACCAGAATCTGCTACCTGAAATGGAACATTTCTGCAGCAGAACCTGAAAAAAACCCCAACAAATTAAACAATGCTACTGAATCCTAAGCTTCCATGACATCAGTAGGTCTAATAAAAGGTGGAATATCTGCCTACATATATTGCCTTCCTCACAGACATCGATCAGTCCAGCTCTGATGTTAGACATCTTGCATTTTATTCAGTTAATTCAAAAGGGATTATGACACAGTGCATTTCACTTACTGGTATCTGAAGATATTTTTTTAAGAATTAGATCCTAAAGTCCAAGGAGGTGAAGCAGACAGGAATGTCTAGAATGTCTAGACAATTTCTTCACAGGTCCATGTCTTTCAGAATCAGCTCCACAAGATGGTGGATTCATAAATCTTGTTTAATTCTGCCATATTGTGGTGGCTTTTAATCAGACCTTATATCTGCTTGATAAATAAGTACTGGGTGTTAGTATTTTTCACAAATGTGTTTGCTTTTCAATAAAACCCTGATTATTTGGGTTGGAAGGGATCTTAAAGATCACTCAGATCCAAGGATATAGATATTGTTGCAGATACTGCAACTGGTGTGGTGGTTTAAGTGCGAGTTAAGAGGTGACTCGTGAAGCAGCTTTGCAGCGATGCTCAAGGGCCTCTCCATCAGCGAGCCCGGCTAGCCCAGAGGAAACCTGAGCATATCAAAGGTGCGAAGTCAAGGATTAAAGAGCACCAAACACCTCTCTCAGATGATCAGCAGCAGGGCAGGTTCTGTGGCTGTGCCATAATCCCCCTAGGACGGCATTAGGGAACAGCGCGGAAGGGATCTCGCCGGCCGCGGGCAGCGCGGGCCGGTGCTAAGCGGTGCCTGGTGGTTGTACAACTGCCCCATTTTCATGTGCTCTGCTTTTGTACTCGCATCAAAATATGTAAGTGTGTGGGATGAAAGGAAACGGCAAATGGGATTGCGCTGTAATCCCAGCTGAAGCGCTGTCTTCACAAAGATGTAAAGTGAGAAGCTTTGGGCTTCTTGCAGGCAGAAGAAACTTGTAATACGTGAACGAGTTGTACAGCGACTAAGCTGAAGAGCATCTTCCCCCCCTCTCCGCGGTTTGATAATTTCCCAAAACATCTTCTGCGCTTCAGCATCTCCTGCGAGCCCGTGGCTGGAGGGAGCGGTCTGTGACACTCCTGCGGGGACAGGCACCATCACGCTGACCCGTCTTCGCCGCGGCTCCCCGTTCCCAGCAGGGTGTCAGAGCACAGGGACCCTCGTGGGGACCCTCGCTGCGGGACTGTCACTGAGAGACCCTTGCTGAGGGACGCTCTTTGAGGGACAGTCACTCAAGGACTCTCACTGAGGGACCTTCTCTGAGCGACCTTCTTTGAGGGACAGTCACGGAGGGACTGTCACTGAGGGAGCCTCGCTGGGGGACAGTCACTGAGGGACAGTCACGGAAAGCCCCTCGCTGGCCTTAACTGCCCGCCGCGCCTCAGGGGAGCGACACACCCGACAGCTCCCCGACAGCGCCTGGGCCTCCTCCCGCCCGACTTTTCCCCTTCTGCCATGGCCGCTCTCCCTCCCGTCCCTCAGCCGGCCTCTCTCGGGCGCTGACGGGGGAACGGCGGCAGGGCGGCGCGGCGGCGGGTCTGACCCTGGCGGGCTGAGGGGAAGCCGGGCAGAAACAACACTTTTCCATGTATATTCACTTTTTAATGTATCTTACACATATTATTTTATTTTATTGTTAATTTCTCTTCCTGCGCTTTCCCAGCCGGCGGCAGGCGGGGAGGCCGG
>WEKY01059668.1:138223-199564 GCA_013390045.1 Picathartes gymnocephalus | reverse complement strand
ATTTGTCCTCAAATGGTACTATAGTCCATTGGTATTTTTTTGTGAAGTACTTGTACTTGTCAAGTACAACAAATGCATATAATCAGAAACATCTCCTGTTTCATGTAGCAGAGAATCATAAGTATATATGAAACACAGTGTTGCAAAAAAATTATCATTCCCACGAATGGCAGAGTCAGATTCAGAAACAGATTTCTGCAAGAAAATTAAATCCCACAGNCTATAAACTCCTACATTAATTTTTTGGTATTATATTTGACTGTTCCTCCCATATTTCTCCTTTTTATGCATCCTCTGATACAGAGAATAAAAAGAACATTTTCACTTCACTGAAACACAGTTAGAAATAGTAAAACATATTTGTCCTTTGCTTTCAACTCAGGCAAGTTACAGCTGTCATTACAGGCTATTTACTTACAGGCAAGAGTGAATAACTGCTGTAACTCAGAGAGCAATTTTTGAGTTCAGTTAGGTTGATAATTTCTGCCATTTACAGGCTGTGTAATAAAAGAACTGAAAACATGAAATATTTTAGAAAACCTTTTTCTTGTCACTGATTCTTGCTGGCTTTGAAGGCTTCTGTCCCTCTTTTCTCATCAAGATGGCTTGAGAGCATGAGGACTAAATGCAACATAAAAATCAGTATCTTACAGCTCCTTCTTTCTTTACACCAAGTGACTGTCATTAGTCTTAGCAGCTGAAGGCACTTGCTTTGTCACGAGAAACAATCATTATATGGCACCTTCCCAGCTATCAGTATTCATAACATGAGTAAAGATCCCTCTCAACTTTTAGACGTACATCGAGGATAGCTTGTTCACAGAAAACCAAGTATTTTCTTGTCGACATTATTTCTTTGTGCATATTCAGCATATTTACAGCATAACGTAAAATAAATGCCCAACCAACAGCCTAACTCAATTGTAACTTAACAAAGGAAACATTCAGTACACACACAAGAAGCAAAGAGGATGCAATGAAGAACATACAAACATATAAAGATATGAATGCCTGTCTGAAGTGAGATGCGACTGGACTTAAAGCTGTTCTATTTTAACTCAGTTACAACGGAAGACCAGAGCTACCTCACCAAAACTATTGCCAATCACATTTGAACATTGCTAAGAGCACCTCTGATTCAAATAGCAATAAATGTACCTCATGTCTACAGGGAAAGTGTGTGTGTTTGTGTCTGCCCTCAACAGTGGAGACAAAACAGCAGACAAAATTCAAGTCTTGCAAAAAAGTGGCGTTTTTCTTCCTTATCATTACACAACTCAATTTTGTTATGATTAGGTCACAAGTCTCTGCTTTAAAAATCTTCTCAGCATTAATATCACGAAGAAGGTAAAGGAAGTTGTACTATGTCTACTTAATACATTTCAATAATGCTGACTACAGCTGCTCAGTCTCCCTTACAACATGCAAGAGTTGATGCACGTCACTGATAAACGTCAACAGTTTGGGGGTTGGTTAGCTGGCGTTTTTTGTTGTTAGTGCATTTTTTGCTGTTATTGTGGTAGTGGGTGGCGGTGGGGTGTGTTTTTTTATACGTACATTGGTGAGACAAGAAAAAAAGGCATTGATTTAAAGAGACTATTCCCATCACACTGAGCTCATCCTAACAGACCATTTTTTGTGTGTTATATCCTCAATTATTTAAATTTGCACAGGAATTAACAGTCTATAGTTTTAATAACAGAAATGAAAATAAAATTAGCTTATCCCTGCCAGCCAGCTGAATCTGCTTTACAGTAATTTTTTAACCCTCCAACAAGCATATGAAGTAATTAAATAAATATAATTTCCATTTTTTGAGATGGAGAAGGGGTATGATGTAAGCAACTGCAATTGTTTTCTAATGTATGTCTCCATAATACACAGAAAATTTTAAGCCATCAAAATTATGTCTGTAATTAAACTCGCTTGAGCCACAGATTCTCCTTTTCTGATCAAGTGTTTCATCTTTATGATTCTCAAAAATACTTGGAAATTCACATAAATGCCATAGATTTGAAAGGCTGCTGTTGCTTCTATTTCTTTTGATCATGAGGCTGCTGATAGGCTTTCTGCTTCTGCTAAAAGTCCAGAAAAGACTGAAGTAAATAAAAGAACAAAGAAGCATTAGGTTAGATCCCAAAACCTTCGGGAGACTGGAATATGTAGTTAAGTGGCAGCCTGAACAGTAACAATTGGAAAGTAGTGTTAGAGTAGACAGGTATACATCAAAACTCCTCAGCAGGCTGCACTAAGATGGCAGAAAAGTGAGGGTGTTTATTTCCTAAATAACAGTTTGATGAGGAATTTCAGAATTCAAACACTTATCTAATAGAATTGGAAATAGTATTAGAAGGCATTAAGATTCTGAGCACAAGTATTTTCAGTAAAATACAGTAAGTGTAATTAAAGAAGTAACTCCTCTAATGAAAGATTTTTATTAGAGTTTGTTCCCTTTACATTTCTTTAATGGCTGGATATAGCTGATATTTAAAAATACATATATACAAAATACAGAATAAAAACCTCTGAATACTCATTTTCACTGGAATACACCTGGACATTTTATGTTATATAGTAGGCATGATTCATGTACAAACTCAGAAAAGGTCCTTTCATCTATGAGAAGCTGTATAAAGGAAAAAACACCAACAATTCAAAACAATGGGAGAATTTTCAAGGAATGCGGGAATAAAGTGTTCTTGGGTATACAGGCAGAGTTATGTGTATTATTGAACAAGAACACAAAAGAAAATTGAGAGTCATTAACTGAATTTCTGAAGGAGAGAAGACTCAGGAAACTGAAGAAAAACAGAATTTTAAAAGCCAGCAATGTTCTGCGAAGCATGAAACAGTAAGACAATCCATGCATGAATGCTGCTCAGAAGCAAAGTTCTGGTATGTGTTCTGTCAATGGAATTCTCTGAACACTTTTCACTTTCAGTAAGATGGAAAGAGTGTGAAAGAATTTAAAAACGCAAAAACAGACATTACGGCTATCCCACTTATGAAGGAGGAGTTGTGAAGATATATTCAAAATTTAAATAAAATGAATCATCTCATCCAACTTTACAGAAATATCTTATAATTTATTTGTGTCTACAGTGTAAAATTTCCTCCACCCATCAGTCCTTTACAGTCTGGGGATGCAATTGCCTGCCAAGGTCTCTGTTTTCACAAGCCATATTAGTAGCACATTTTTCCAAAAACCAGTTAGGTAAGAAACTTTTATCATTAACAAAGCTGCATTTTTTATTTATATAAAGAATCAGAAAAACTACCTGCTGGCAGAAAAATTAAGCATCAGACAACTAAAGCAGTAAGATAAGTAATATATAATCACCATCAGAAAAGTTTGCAGTTAAATGTTTAACAAAAGTGTCTTCCCATTCCTTCAACCAAGAAAGAAACTCTTAAATTACAGCATTATCTTATGTTAGAGTGTTTGCCAGTGGAAAGCTCAGAAAACAATTTTAACCAAATATACCCCATGTATCAGGCCCATGAATTGCCCCTAGGTAGTTTCTAGCTATATGCACATAAGAAAAATTCATTTTGTTCAATAAGACACATTAAAATATATGCAAAATCCTCTGCTTTTCACCCGCCAAAAAACCACAGCTATGATAGCTGATGACAAAGATAAGATAAAATGACTGGAAGCACAAATAGCATTGTTGCATAGCAACTGTTGATGTACATATGGTGATGTTTATGGAACAGAATGTAGTTCATATTTAATGCAGAAATAATACCAAAACCAGCCTAGATAGCAAGACCTAGACAGCAAGAGACAAGTGTGCTTTGGATCCCTCTGCAGACATGACGGAAGCCATGCTTGCCACCAGCTTTGCTACACTCATGCTCAGGAAGGCCACCACAGGCCTCTGTTATCTGCCCAGCAATGAAGACAATGCAAGTGCAACAGCCTTGCAAAGCAAGTAGGGAGATACTTCGCAGCTAAACACTTTCAGAGTACTCAGTATTACACACTGGAGCTATTTCAAAATACAGAAAAAGGAAAAGAAAATAAATGAGAGAAACCCCAGAGCTAACCCAAACAGAAGATGCAGCATGTGTGAAAGCCAACACAGGCCAGATTTTTAACAGTATGTGGGATGGGAGCCACTTTACCCAGCTTCATATTAACTCAGATACACACTGCAGAAGAGCAAGAAACTGAAATTCATTACATTTTGGACACAATAAATTGCACCTTAGAAGAGCCTACTGCTGTCCATTAACACATATGGGACCACCAGAGATGCAGACATTTACAAGGAAAGAACTAAAGGTTTTCTTCCAATACTACAAGCAGGAGAAGCAAGTTCAGTTAAGACAAAGCAAAACAAAACCCAAAGAAAATCCATTCAGAAGACTAGAAATTACATCATGCAGAAAATATTAAATTACTCGTCAAATTTTATATTCTTTGCTTGTTCTAAATGACCTGATGAGTCAATGTGAAGTACTGAATTATCCAGAATATGTAAACTCTTTACAGCATCTTCCAAGCTCACAGCATATTTCAGAAAGGCCATAAAAAAGACACTCACTACAACATAAAGATCGCAAGGTTAAAGGACTACACAGAGAATAGATCTTAGGTCATTCAATGTGCTCAAAAAAAATGGTGGAGGGGGGAACAAATCACAAACCCACAATCAAAACTCCTCCACCCTGTACAAAACAAACCCAACTGCTTTATGCCATTTGCTCTGGTTTATTTAAGCCAGTCCTCAAGACGGGTACTGACTGAGAGCAATAGTGCATGCAGCAGTTTTTTATCCATATTTCATTTGCCTAATTCCTCAGCTGCACCCTTCTAGATACATGACATCTGTAGTTCCATACCAGCTTAATCTTTGGCCCATGGTTCAAACTGACATATTGCTTGTGTTATGTGGTGCAGTTTAAAAAAGGAAAAGGAACAAGATGCTTTTCAGAAAAAAAAAATGCTAATTATAATGTGAAGACTAATACTGTTCTGTGAATCTAGGAATGAATGAATTTCAATTTCCTATGATTACCTCACTGTGGATTGACTGATGTGCAAAGATATGTAAGTTCTTATTGAGTGTTTTTCCATAGTCAATAAAGTGAGTTTTTCCCAAGGGGATTTTCTGGCATCAAATGGAGTAGCAGCCTTTCTTTCAATTAGGACATCCGTATAGTCCACTCTTCAGATACCTGTTTTCCCACTAGCCATAATTCACTTTGAAATTTGTTGAAATTGGACATGAAGCTCAAAACATGCCTACACATTTAAGCACATGATTGTGACCTCAGAAACATGGTGCCTGTAAGGAATCTGACTGGAATTTGGAATACTTGTGTCACTTTCATTTTTAAAAGCAAAAAATAGTGAGGCAAGAAAAGCACAATAAAGTATATTTTCGGTTGTACTGTCAACACCAACTTAAACACCACCAAAAAGATTTTAGCCATTTTGCATTTAAATCAGTTTCAGGAAAACTCATTGACTGCATGTTATGCTTGCTAATCTCAAACAAAAACAATTCTAACAGGGTCTATGCTTATTCAATGCTTCATTCCAATAATTTCACATGTAACTAACTACCCTTTGCTCCCAGTTAATATAATAACTTCAACTCAGTAGATCCACGGTCCTTGAATATTTTTTCCAGTTGGTAGGAAATGCAAAATTTTTAATTGATCAAAGAAAAAAAATGGACAGATGAAAAATCAGCATTCTTATAAAATTATATTCACAGCAGAGACCAATTCAAGGAGAAAAAAAACAAATACTAGTTCATACAAAAAATACATGGGAACACAAAAATATTTTTCTTCCAGTGAAAACCCTAAAGGAGAACGTACACAATGTACTGCACTCTGCATTGCATTCCACATTCCCTCTGTTCTCTCCTGCTGACCCAGAGCTGAAATGCACATGATAACCCTGGAGAACTTAAATCAGTTGCTTAATCACACCAAGTAAACAGAGAGACACAAAAAAATTACAACAGCGTTATCTACACAGAAAACAAGAAGCAGCCAAAACCTGACTTCTGAATCTTCTGTCTTTTACAGCATTGAGTTTATTGAAAGCAGACATAATGGAGTCATAAGAACTTTAATTCTAACTTACCTACTGAAGTTTCTGTGAACACTGTTAAGGTCTGTCCTCCCACACTTTGCAGAAGAAATGGATGTTCCCTTGGTGCACTCACTGAAGCAGGCTTTCCTCCAATATCATTGATGCTTGCAAGCTCTTCATTCAAAGTAAATGACACCTAACAGTCACAATTGCCACAGTGTTACTAAACAGACTCAATTACACTGTTTCACAAGTTATGGGGAAACAAAAAGAGAAAAAACACTAGTATAGCATATTTCTATTTCAAAAATAGTGATATGAGTCCTTCCACACTGACCTCTTGTTGAAATACGGAATTCAAAGCTTTCATGTACTAAATAGTAATAAAATTTATTCAACTTTTAGAAAGTTTTAAATTACTTCCTCCTGAAGTAAGAGAACAACTTGATTTTATTTATTAAAATATAAGGCATAATAGGTTTTCAGCCATTGCTTAGTACGAGTGCTTAAAAATGTCTCACACAGCCAGGTGAGTTCCAGAGAAAGTGCTGAAGTACCACAAGTGTTACTAGCCTGGGGCTCCTGAATTGCATACGGCCCAGAAGAGGTCTAAAGCTCCTTTGCCATGTTCACATTGTATGCTCAAAACAGAAGCTGAGGAAGGGGGGACTGGATAACCAGAACCCCTAGACACAGGCCACAGCCAGGAACTCAAAGAGGGATACGTCACACCAGCACTGTGTGCTTTTCCTGTGCATCCTCCTTAGCCTTTCGTACCAACACATCTCAAAATGTTTGAAGAGAAGGTCACTGCTATGACTGCTGCTTTCAGATGGGTAAACAAAGTGAGGGAACAGAGAGACCCGACGCAAGTCCACAGGCATCTGTGGACGGAGCTACTAAAAGAATTCTCTCCTCCTGATTCTGTGGTACAATGCTTCACCAGAGGTCTAACAAAAAGTATGTGACATTAGAAACCAGCATGTTCTAAACAATTTGTAGAATTCAAAACATAAACTTTAGCAATTACTTACTTCTGTTCTTCCTTGATTTCTGAAAAAGAAAATATTAAATATTTAATTAATATATAAATATTTAAAAATATTTAACAAGGTTTCCATAACCTAATTCAAGTTCAGCTTTCTTGATAAAAAAGCAAATTCAAATTCTAGTTTTGTTATTCATCCTCACTCCTGCGCTGCTCAATTTTTTGTTATGCTGATGCCCAAGAATGAATGGGAAAATTCAGCATGTGAGAACAGAAGCAGCAAAATAACACATGTAAATAAAAGGAAATTCTGCAGTTAGGTTTTCTTAAACCTAGAAAATCAAACCTCATGTAATGGGACAGAATGACTCCCCAGTATAATTTTGTACAATTTATATTCCTGACCACTACAGAAGCAAATACTGTTCATGGATCAGAGAAATATGCACACTGTTGGCAAGAAATAGAATTCTGTCTTAGAACAGGTGCAACATATTCTTATTTTACTGCAGGTAACTTTTAAGAAATGCAACAAGTAAATGTAAAGGCTTACTTGACAATCCTTAGTTTTCCCACTTCACCTCTTCCTGAAGCTTTACTCCACTGTTGTGACAAGTATTTGGGGACCTAAGAAAAGACAATAGATTTCAAGAAAAGCAGATTTTAAAATTCTATACAAATTGTATATATGTAAATACTTTAAATGCTTTTACCTGACCACTTCAGAATAAAGTATGAGCTAAATTAGTAGACAATAGACAGCCATAACCCATTTCGGGTGGAAGGGATCTTAATGGTCCTCTAGTCCAAACCCCCTGCAATGAGCAAAGACATCTGCAACTAGACGGGTTTGCTTAGAGCGCCATCCAATCTGATCTTGAATGCTTCCAGGGATGCCATATCCACAACCTGTGCCAGTGCCTCACCACCCTCATCATAAAACATTTCTTCCTTACATCTAGTTTAATCCACCCTCCTTTCACTTAAAACCATTACTCCTTGTCCAACTGCTATAGGCCCTACTAAAAAATGTGTCCCCATCTTTCTCATCAGCCCCCTTGAGGCACTGGGAGGTACCTGTAAGGTCTCCCTGGAACCTTTTCCTCTCCAGGCTGAGCAGACCCAGCTCTCTCAATCTGGCTTCAGAGAAGAGGTGTTCCAGCTGTCTGACCATCCTCATGGCCTCCTCTGCACGTGCTGCAGCAGGTCCATGTCCTTCTTCTGCTGGGGGCCTCAGAGCAGAACACACCAATCCAAGGAGGGTCTCACCAGAGGAGCAGAGCAGAGGGGCAGAATCCCCACCCTTGACATACTGCCCACACTGCTTTCGTTGCCGCCCTAGACAGAAGTGGCTTTCTGGGCTGCAAGTGCATATTGCCAGGTCATGTCCAGCCTCTCATCTACCAGCACCCCCAGGTCCTTGTCCTCAGGGCTGCTCTCAGTCCTTTCCTCCCTCACCTTGCAGTGATACTGGGAGATGCTCCAACCCAAGTGCAGGACCCTGTGCTTGGCCTTGTTAAACATCATCAAGTTCATGTGAGCCCACTTCTCTCAAGCTGTATACATACATACATACATACATACATATCCTGTTAGGGACATCGAAGAGAACAGTGTAGCACAAAAATAACACCAACTAAGAGTGTCAAATGAGGGAAAAATCTTAATAACTTCAATCTCAAATACTACTATCCAATCATAAAAGGCAGAAAAAGATCAGCATCATATCCTTAAACTAAGGAGTCTCAAGATTTTATCTGGTAAAACTATACTTTTAAATATTCATTAGAAATTATCATCTCTGGGAAAAGAAAAAATCAATCAACCAATCACAGTGATGAGAAGTTAGGCAATTTCAAATCAGGGACCAGAAAGTGCTGTGAAGGGAAGGCTTAGATTCTGGGAACCTCAGACACACGGAGTAGCAGACCGCAGCCTACTGCCACCAGAACCACCCTAGGCAAACCTGAGTGCCATTCTCATCTCTTCATTGCATTAGGCAAAGTCTTTGTGCAGCTGGTCAGTACAGAGAAAGAGCAGACTGATCTAGCTAGGAGGAGTGGGTGACTTCTATGTTTTAGCTGTGCTGATTTTGTGTTTAACATGTGGAACAACCAAAGCAGCTCCCCAACCTTCCCCATTTTCCCTGGGAAAACAGCTGCACAAAGCAGTGATTAGTCCAGGGACAGGAACAAGACCTGCATGACATGAGCTGCTGCAGTGATGTCAACTCACCTACACACAAATTCCTTCAGTTCCAAAGGTTGTGGTATCTGCAGCATCGGGTGACCTGTGCTCAAAATGGACAATAAAGGCCTCTGGCAAGCAGTGCACTCTTCAGAACTTTAGAGCCATGATCTTTACTGGCACAGCAAAGTTTGTCCTGGCTTACAGAGTCCACAGCTACTGAAAACATGCCCATGTAGAAAAATGGTGTGAGGCACAGCCAGTAAGAAAGAGAAATGCACTAAGCTATACCTGGGGTATTTTCTGCTTTAAGCAGCAAAGAAGCACTTTGAAGCCTAATTTTTGTCTTACATAGAGTAAAACTAAGCCAAGCTGGGGAGAAAAAGAGTCTGTTCCAATAACTTGCTGACAAAGAGCAACCTCCTAACTTCCTAAAGCTCAAATTAAATTAATACTAACTTTGCATTTATCTTTTCTTCAAGAACTCCAGAAGATATCTTGGAACTGGTGCTTAGTTGGCACTTACCTTTAGACTCACAGCACACAATGAAGTACATGTGGAATAACTACGAAATCCAGATGCCTTCCAACTGCTCAGACAAACTAAATGGCAGTCCAGGTTCCCAAAAAGTTCAGACAATTTTGGTCAAAAATACCACAAAAGCACAACAGAAAGCCATTTATTGATATGCATTTTTTCAGTTTTCAAAGTGGCAACTTTCTACAGCAGATTCCATGCCAGATCAGATACATGCTATGACATGCTCCAGCTGACTCAACAGAAATATTATTACATGCTTGCCCCTCATCTCTATTTACACTGCCAGCTAATAGGGTAGATGCACACTCAGTATGAGTGGACAAGGAGTGAAGGGCTCTCATGGTGTTAAAATCACTGACTTGCTATATAATACATTCAGACTGGGAATTTAGTCAGATTACGAGGTTGCAGATCAATCATACTCCTTTCAGCTGCATGGGAAGGTCTCAAAGAGCGCATTTAATCATCCTTCAAGTGGCCTACCTGCAGTCAAGAGCTATGCAGAGAAAGACAAAGGGTTATGAAGCACTGTGATCAAAGGATTACTTCCAGCTATCCACAGGCGCTTCAGATAAAACCAGGTGCTACTCACAAACCCACATGCTAATGACATAAACAATCAGGAAAGATTAGATAAAGTCTTAAATGCTGTAGACATCTTATTTTGCACCTTTCTTTTAATTTTAGCATAATAAAAGATTAACTCATGGAAATCAGTCAGTTTTCGAAGTCTTAACAATCCTTGAAAGAACACACAAAAAACAAGAGCAACCTGTCTTATAGGGCAGAATTTTCACAGATCCCATAGCAGGATTTTGAAAACCACATACCCACAGAAAGAGTGACCTGTGGACAGAGGGCCTGCCCGACTGAAAGGCTACTGAACGTAGCCTTTCAGGACAAGTGGCCTTTATTCTGGGAATTGTAGGTAAGAACACTCTTCTCTTCAAAGAAGAAAAAATACAATTTAATCACTAGAAGAAATCTGACATACTAAGGAGCATCACTTCAAGACCTCTTCCCACTGCTGTTCTCCTCTTGGTACTCTCATCACACAACCGGCCAGGCTGCAGTACACGACGCACCCTGCAGGCAGTGTAGGACATAAGAGCCCCTGCTCCACTCATCTTTCAGCCTGGGCACAGCTTTCTCCCCTCCTTTAGAAGGGAACACACAAGCAGCCCCTCTGTGTAACAAACTACTTCCACTTTTCTGCAAAAAATTAAATTACCTCTTTCTCTATATAGCAATCCACATGCAGTGCATACAACAGAAACTAAGGCTGATGTCAGGTTCTATGTTTTAATTTTTCTTTGAACATACAAAAAATAAATAAAGATATCATCTTTCTAGCTATAGAACAATGCAGCAGATTAAATTAAAAAAATCTGACCAAAACACACAGGGAGGAAGAAATTAACATTCTAATGGCTAACACTAAATGGGCTTCACTTTACCAAAGTACATAACCAAATGTTCCTACTATTTCTCTACCTTAGCTTTCACTGAAAACACAGAAATAAAAATCCAGTTGCTTTCTGGATTTGTACTAAAGCAACGCACTCTCTTTTATGGTACCTCCTTTTACCGCTCATGCTTCTAAAACACTCATCACTATACTGTTTTACTGCCTGTTAAGTAGTCTCTCTGGAATACTTCCTGTGCTAGCACAATGCATGCTAAAAGGAAATCAAATAAACCAGGTTTTTTATTCCATCAGAACTGAATGCTCTCTCCCTCAAAGGAAGGATAAATTCAGCCTCGTTGTCCTACCTAGTGAAGATGAAAAGTACAGGTACTATGCACTGTCTTGCCTCTGAGTATGTTGGAAGTCCTACTAACAGAGGTGGCTGTTTACAAGTTCAAGTCTGAAGGAAATCAAAGGATAAAATCCTGCATATCCCATGTTATGGCCTATCAGTGTTAGCTTATTTTCAATACCTTTTTACTATTATTAATATACAAGAAGACAGACATAAGTTCAGAACATATGCATGAAGGACTACAGCAACATTTACTTGGAAGAGTAATATTTAAGTTTTCCTTTCAGTCCTGTTTTCTCATTAAACAGAGTGGCACCAACTGTAAGCACATGTGTCTGAAAATTCCTTGGTCCAAGAAACATCTCACTGTATCAGACTAAAACACAAGCAAGCTCAGGGTCCTGTCTCCAAATGCAGCAATGGCAGTTACTTCAGGAGGAACATATGAAGAAAATATATTTCCCCAGCATGCTCTTCTAAATCCTAGGATGTTTTAGCAGACATGGGGTATGGCAGTATATTAATTTTTAATCTCTCAATTCAATTTTCTTGCCTGAATTCAACTGTGTTTGAGCTTCTGCGAAATTTTGACATTCAGAATTTATTGCAAGTTCCAAAATTTAACTACATACTGTGCAAAAGAGTACCTGCTTTGCTTGTGCCGAGCTCCATCAATGAATTAATCTGACATGCCGCTAATTCTTGTGTTCGAACTGACTCTCTCCTGTTCACCTTTGGCTATTCACTTCTTCCTTATCCACCCATGACATTACTCATCACTTCAGGTCTCTACAATAGATTCCCAAATTAATCCTCTTGCCTTATGTACAGAAAAAAACACTTTTCCTGAGTGACAACAACCAGCAGAAACCCAACTGGTGTGTACATATAATTAGGATAGTTTTTCTCTAGGCATACCAGATTAGTTCTTTCAACTCTTAATTTCATCTGCCATTTTATCATCCTGTCACTCAGTATGTCATTACCTGCTTCTGCAGCTTTTTGCTGTCAGCATTCATTGACAGTGCCCTGGATAAGATACTACAGTTAGAGCACTGCACAGGGGTCATTGTGGTTTTGTGACACCACACACTCAGGTGGCAGTACAGAAAAGGACACCAGATGCAGCGACCTGCCCACCAAAAATTCTGCACAGCAAAGCAAGTCTGAAATCCCCAACCAGTTTCAAGGGCCACAGTAAGAAGTTTTAGTAGTTGAAGTATGATGGTTTTACACCGCCCTCACCACCCAGGACTAGTATTTGGGTACCACCCTGTCCCCACAAGTTCTTTCAAGTTGGTGGTCTGAACCTATTCCTAAAGAAAGAAAGGGAGGAAGCAACTGTTTCTCCCAAGACAGAATAAATACAGGTCTAGAAAAAGAGGAGCACGCCCAGAGGTGACTCGAAGCAGGCAGGGCACATGCTCACCCATGGGCTTCAAGTCTCCTCTTTCTGACACAATGCTTGGCGTTGGCAGCAAAATGTCTTGGCAGCAAGACACTCGCTCCAGGGAACAGAGCAGTGCCAGCCTGTTAGTGGCGGCACCAGACTGCAGTGTGGCCCTGCACCAAACAGGTTTGATACCTTCGCTACCTTTTCACAGCCCCTCCACTACAGCTGTATTTCACTAGCACCAAAGGCAGCTGTAATGACAAGACACTGGCATTCACTGTCCTTGTTGGTTGTGGATGGTTTTTTAATGGGGACGTGAATCTGGGCACACTCAAAACTTTTTCCAACTCTCAAAGTTTTGGGGAAATAAGTTCTACTGCCACATTTGTTGCTCATCACAAACCACTAGCAAAGACAAGGAGGAGATGTTTTACTGTGAGGGTGGTGAGACATTGGCACAGGCTGCCCAGGGAGGTTGTGGATGCCCCATCCCTGCAAATGCTCAAAGCCAAGCCGGATAAGGCCTTGAGCAGCATGGTCTAGTGGGAGATGTCCCTGCTCAACGCAAGGGGGGTTGGCACTGGATGATCTTTAAGGCTCATTCCAACCCTTCACACGTTGATCCTGCGATAGCTCCCCGGCAGCCCAACTTTCCCTGCCCTGTCTCCTTTAGTCAGCAGGCATCCGGGCCCAGCCCCGCGCTGTCCCCGAAAAGTGGAACAGTCACAGTGGCTGCCCTGGGCCACGGGGCGAGCCCGACGCGGGCAACCCCGGCCTCACGGCACCCACCCCAGGCACGGCGGGGCGGGGACAAGCGAAGGGGCTACCACAGGCCGCGCTGGGCCGGGCCCGAGGGCGCGGCAGCGGCTCCTCACCTTCACCAGCCACATGCCCGTGTTCTGCTTGGCGCCGGTGAGATCCAGCTCGCCCTTGTCGCTCATGGCGGGGCAGTGGGCTGGCCGGGCCGGGCGGCGGACGAGATGAGGAAGGGGCAAGCGCGGCAGCGGAGCACACCCGGCACACGGCAGCCCGTGAGGGACAAACCTCCTCCGCTCGCACTGCACGGCGGGGCGGGCCCGCGCTACCTCGGGGCCGCCGGTTCGGGTCCCCGCCGTGGCGGGGCCGTGGGAAGGGGCGGGAATCGGTGCTGGCCGCAGAAAGTTCCAGTGTCACAGAATATCCTGGGTTCGAAGGCACCCATAAGGATCATCGCGTCCAACACCCGGCCCTGCACAGGACACCCCAAGACTCACACCTTGTGCTTCAGAGCATTGTCCAAATGCTTCTTGAGCTCTGCCAGGCTCGGTGCTGTGACCATTGCCCTGGGGAGCCTGTTCCAGTGCCCAACCACCCTCTGGGTGAAGAACCTTTTCCTGATATTCAACCTGAACCTCCTCTGACACAACTTCAGGCCATTCCCTCGGGTCCTGTCACTGGTCACCACAGAACAGAGATCAGTGCCTGCCCCTCCTCTTCCCCTCACGAGGAAGCTGTAACTGCAATGGCGTGTCCCCTCAGTCTCCTCCAGGCTGATCAGACCAAGTGACCTCAGCTGCTCCTCATAGAGCTTCCCTCCAAAGCCCTTCATCGTCGTCATTGTCCTCCTTAGGATACTCCCTAACAGTTTAATATCTTTTTTATGTTGTGGCACACAAAACTGCACACAGGACTCCAGGTGAGGCAGCATCAGTGCAGAGCAGAGTAGGAAGTTATTCCGTTCCTGTACCAGAAGAGTTATCCCAGCATGCTGAAGAAAGACAGCAGCATGCAAATAATCCAGGGGAACTGGAGGAGGCAGCCTGGAGAGAGGAGGCACTGTGCTGTTCTGTGTGGGAGGCAGATGGTGGCTAAAGGAACAGCTCCTGCAAAAGGGGTCAGAGCATCACAGCCACAAAAGTAAGGAAAACACAGCTGATGAATCATTTACTGGGAATAAAAAGTAAAGAATTAAGCTTAGCTTCCCAGAAAGGGAGCTCGCGAGGAAGTGTTGGAACAGGCTGTCGGAAGATAGGATGGCATCTCAGACACTGAAAATGCCCTGGGTCAGAGGAGAGAAAGCACCTGCCCATCCTACTTTGAGATGGGGGTACTTGGCTTAGATAAACCTAAGTCTTTATTTTACGACTGTCCCTATCCCTGGGGAAGCTTTCCCCCTTTGCAGTTTAACCTTGTTATTTCCCTTCTATCCATTGTGGGCACAACGGAAAGAAAGTCATGGAAGTGCTGGAGACACTGGCACAGATTGCCCGGAGAAGTTGTGGGTGCCCCATCCCTGGCACTGTTCAATGCCAGTTTGGATGGGGCTACGAGTAACCTGGTCTAATGGAAGGTGTCCTTCTTCATGGCAGGGGCATTGGAATTAGATGATCTTTAAGGTCCTTTCCAATCCAAACCACTCTATAATTCTATGACATGGAAAGCATTTTATTATCTTCATTTTGTCTTTACTTTGTCCTTTCACTGAGGTGTAGCCCTTTGATTTGTCTCCTCTTATGCTAAATAACTTCAGTTTGTTCAATTCTGTCTCATAGGTCTATTTTCTAGTCCTCTGGTTATGTCCGTTGCTCTCTGAATTCCCCCCAGTACAAGTTTACAACTTCTTTGAAGTCTGGTTGCTCAATGGTGAAGGTTATACTCCATCTGAAACTGTACCAGCAGCAAGCAGGGGTTTTTTTCTGGTACAATATGCAATAAATTGCTCATCTGGCTCACAAAAAATTATCTCAGTATTACATCTCAGATATGATAGTCTGCCTTTCTAATTATAGGCAAGCATCTAGGTAACCAAGGAGGACAGTATTTTTATACATATCTGAACCAATAACAGCTAACACTGAACTATGAGGATGATTAGGATTAGTTACATTTAAAATTAATTACATTTACAAATTGCTTTTGTTTTTACACTGGAACTATGTTTGTCTGCAGAACTCATCTGGGAGGGTGGATAGATTGTATATTATCAGTCAACTTCCACGGGAAAATTCAGTTTTCTTTAAGACAATCTTACACAGACGCACTAGAGGCCCTTCAAATGCTAATAAAAATGGAAGTGGGTGCATCTCAACAGTTGTAAGACCAGCCCCATTTTCTGGGACTGTGCCACCCCCAAATATTGTAGGTCTAAGACCCTTTGGTTTTGTTCACCTGGAAAAAGGGTGGATCTACACAGACAAACATCCTGCTTTACAGTCTGCTTTGGATCCTGCTCATAGAATTATCAGCATTGCTTTACAGTCTGCTTTGGATCCTGCTCATAGAATCATAGAACAATTTGGGTTGAAATAGACCTAAAAGACCATCTAGTTCCAAAATCCCTGCCCTGGGCAGGGACACTTTCCTCGAGACCAGGTTGCTCAGGGTTCCATCCAACATGGTCTTGAACACTTCTAGGGATGAGGCATCCACAACTTCTCTGGACAATTTGTTCCAATGTTTCACTACCCTAATTTAGAAACATCTCTTTCTGGTGTCCAATCTAAACTTACCCTCTTTAAGTTTAAAACTATTGCACCTTGTCCTTTCACTACAGGCCCTGGGTAAAAAGTGTCTCTCTTTCTTGTAAGCCCCTTTAATGTAGTGAAAGGCCACAAAAAGTTCTCCCTGGGGCTTCTGCTTCTCCAGGCTGAACACACCCAGATCTCTCAGCCTGTCTTCATAGGAGAAGTGCTCCAGCCCTCTAACCATTTTCGTTTCTTTCCTCTGGACCTTATCCAATGCGTCTGTGTCTGCCTTGTGCTGGGGTCCCCAGGGCTGGATGCAGTACTCCAGGAGGGATCTCAAATGTTCCCCTAGGATGAACATTGAATTAACAACAAAGCTGTCCCTCTGCCACAGCTCCCAGCTCAGTCTGTGTACTCAGATCACACGCACCACCAAGCTTCAAAAAGAAAAAAGCAGTGGAATGGATGTTTCTAACAGGGGTGACATTTGCAGTAAAGCAGTGTCATGGGGGTTCAGATGAGCCTGTGCTCCAGTGGATAGGCCATGGAAGGAGAGGGGCTCCACTTGCAAAGAGAACAGCAGCAGGCAACAGGGGCATGGCTGACCACCTCAGGACTCCTTAGAGAGAGAATCCATGAGGGGTCATCACTCATATTCCAGGCGTAAATGACAATAGCAAAAACCTCTGTAAAAGCCTGACAATTGGGGTGGCTCAGCTGACAACCCAGAGGGGAAGGCGGCCAGGCAGAGATCTCTCCTGGCTTCCTTCAGGCAGCCTTTCCATACCTGTTTCCATGGAAACTGAATTTAAAGGGACAACAAGCAGGAAAAAGAGTGCATTTTCATTAATTCCTCATTTAAAATCTCAACCTTGTGTTTGCCAGGGACACATTTAGCGCCATGGAGGAGGATTCAGGGGCCAACTGCTGAGCCGCAGAGCTGTGTGTTAGTCACCCATTTTCTTCTTGCTTGCATGGAAACAGATGTGTCTGAGAAGAGAGGTGGCCAAATTCAGACTTGCACAACCTTTCTGTCTTTATTTTCTCCTTGTCCAGCTAGGTGAGATGAAGAGTCAGCAGTGTCATCAGCAATTTCTCTTCATCCCTTTTAGGAACGGGCTAATTGATGCAGCCTGGTGGTGCTGGGTGAAAACCAGCGCAGCAGAAGATGCAAAAGGCCTGATGCTGCCCTGTTGAAGCTGATGGTAATTTTGCTGTTAGGAATCTGTGTGCTTTCCTCAATGCCCAGCAAGAACTGGGAGAGATGTGTTCCTAGGAGCTGGTGGTCCCACAAGATATTAGTGAAGGACACCATCAGAGAGGTTTCCGTGTGCTGGAGGAGCTGAGTCCTGCCCACATCTGGATGGTCCCCGAGTTCGGCTCTGTACACCAGAGCTGTGCTGGGCCTCTATGGGGTCAAAATATTTGGGTCTGGAGCCAGAGCTGAGATCTGCGAGACACAAAGGGAAACTCTTGCAAAAGCTGATTTTGATTTGGGAGCATCGAGCCAGGAAGACTATTCCACCAACAGCTGATGCTCTAACTTCACTCACTCCTGCCTGCCAACCTCCTCATGAACAAATTAAGGTGACCAAGGAACTCGCGATGGAAGAGGAAAACTAATGGAGGGAGATTGTTACAGCGTTGCTTGTCCTGCTTTGTAACAAGTACAACACAGCAGCAGCAGAGCTCTGCTGGCCAGTGGGGATCTCTCCTACATCCTGTATACCTGAATTTTCAGCCAGCAAAGACCTCATGGACTTACAAGAATGCAAGAATTAAATCTCCAAACTACCATTGATGCTTGAACTGCTTGAGTAAGAAGAAGGCAAGTTTTTGCCATCTTCAACTTTAATCCATCATTCTCTTGCTTGCGGTGCAGTTGCTCTGTATAAGCTGGAAAAAAGAGAAGAAATAATCCGGAAAGTTGAAAAGAACGTCTGGGAAGATCATGATCATTTATTTGGAATAAGAGAAAAGAAATTCTGTGTAACTTATTCCCAAAACAGGGCATGGGCCATCAAGCTGCATATCTATTTCCTGAGGCAGCAAAAAATTCTCAGTTTGTCTTTTAAGACAAAAATATATGTTGGAGCTTTTGTGTTTTCAAACTGCTTTTGAGCAGCATGTTAATAACAGACTTGTTTACTCCAAGCTGTTCTGTGGCAGAGAGTTGGAAAACATCAAGCACAGGGCTGAGCTCCTATTTCAGTACAATCCTAGGCAGTATAAAATCTTCAACATGGCACTTCTGCCATAAAACACAACACAAAAAGGCAGTTCTGAACAGAGGGCAGCCTTCATTAATTAATTAATAATTTTTGATTCTTTCTATATATTTACAGCCGCACATTTTTATCTATGCTATGTATTGGAGAACATAGCATAGATAAATAATTGTATTGGTTTTCAGGGTAGTGGCACTGCACCTCTGCTTGCAGTTCCAACCCATACCATGTCTTCCATCATATTAACAGTGTGCAGTAAATTTGACTGTAGGCAGCTTGGACTCTTGCTTGTTAGGATTTTCACCATATCAAGGAAGGAGTGGGAGGGGGTGAAGAGAGAGAATTGAAAGACGCAACTGCAAATTATTTTTTTCAAAGGAAGAAAACACTTGTCAGAGAATTTCAGATACTTGGTTTGAGCGTAATTTAAAATAATTTCTTTTAAAATGACCATAAAATTGGCATTATCTCTTTAACTCAAGGTACTTTTTGTACCTCTCAGGCAATAAAAAAGTATTATCTAGCCTTTTTCACCAGTGTCTCTCAAGAAGGAGCTTTAAGCATGCAGGATTTTCAACCTAGTAATAGTACACAGGTAATGTGAGGTCTCAGCAACTTATTGCTTTCTAAAGTGCCTTTTCATTGTAGGTGTGTAGAAAATGTTACATAGACCTGAGTTTTACCTGTTCTCCTGCATTCCTTGACATTTTTTCTGATCCTCTTCTCTGGTGATGTACTACCTCGGCACAAAAGGGCAGCAGCATCCACAGCCACTCATCTCCTGGACTTTCCACTAATGAGTTGGTGAAGAGCAAGGTATTTTCTGTTCAGCTACCAAAAAACATTGTTTTCAATGGATCTCTTTTTCTTATGTTATAATTTAACAAACTTGATTCTATGCCACTGATACTCTCTTTATTTTGAAGGTATAGACAATGCACAGTCACCAAGGTATGTTATTGATGCATAAATTATCTCCTAATGTACTATTGTTTTGCAGAGGGAGCTTCCCAATGAGACTAGGAGAAGACTGTATGACTAAACTGAGCAAAAACAACATTAGTGACCAGAAGAACAAATCTACGTGGCTCCTAAAGAAAAACAGGACACTTCTGTTGGGAAGCCTGCCAGCCTGGAAGCATAAGCAGGTGTATATAATTTTGAGATTGTGTGTGTATATATAAATGCAACAAAGGCATCTAGTTTGTGGGTGTCACTGCTTCAGAGTGATCACTCTGGGACCCTTCAATGCCACCTGTGTGAGTGCTATGATTAAAGGAAACGAACCACATGCATTTACATCCAACCCTGTGTCCCACCCTTGCACCTAGCTGCAGCTCAGCTACAGCAGCACCTCACAACAACCTTTCACTGAGATAATTAACTGGAGACATCGGAGGTGTCTGCTTCATTACTGCTGTGTGCTGCCTGCAGGTTCCCTCCTAAGTTTTTCCACCTAATGGCCCTTGCTGACAGCTCGCTTCTTTCCCTATGTGCTGCTTGTTGGCACTTCTCTAAAACATTGCTAATGATCTAATAAATATGATTATGCAAGAGTGGTTTTTCTCCTTGCAGCATAAGCTAACAATGCTATTACAGACCAGAGCAAAATACATTCTCTTTGCTACAAAAACCAGCTTTCCCACTAAATTGAAATTAATAAACTGGAATGAATAGAAAGGGTTAGAGGCCTACAGCTGGATCACATTTTACTGGATTTCTATTGATAGATGAGGTTAAATAAAGTCTGAAGTTTTGCCTTCTAGTTAATTGTTATGACTTAAACATGAAAAAAAAGGAAGAAAAATGACTTCCCAGTCAGTGGGAGGAAAATAGAAGATCCAATAAGAACATAAGGGTCAAATGATCGTGAGAGGGGCAGAGACCACAGCTAGCCCTGATGGCCTCATGTTGCTTCATTTTATCTTCTGGCAAATGACACATGGGGCTGGGGAAAAGAAATAGTGATTCTAGGATTTTTTATTATCAGAGGCCATTTCTTGATAGCCTGCTTCTTGTTGAAAGCCACAGACTGAGCACTGAGAACACTTTCTTCCAGAGACTGAGCATTTGGCAGCAGCAGCCCTCAAATCAGCACTTGGAACTTGCAGGATATGTCCACCTCCCTCCTGAAGCTCACCCCCTGTTTCACACACACTTGTCCTTTCTGGAGTCACATGATCAGGTCAGTTCTTAATTTCATATACTCTTGAGGATGAGTCACTGAAGCTTTTTCTAACAAAACTGAAGGCTAACCTCTTGGTTAAATTACCTGAACTTTCTTTGTTCACATGGAGAACTTCTGGGGTAAAAGAGAAGGTATCTTTCTAACAATGCTAGGAATAAAAAAGTCTGCTTTCTCTTCCACTTGAATCTCATTTGACTGACTTTGAGTCCTTGCTTTGGCTGAGATAGGCTTTTCCCTCATTATTAATCTCAAGTATTAATACTATGTTAACACTTTTCAACATGTAGAGGGCTGAAACTGAAAAAGGGAAATATGTAAGGATTTTCTCACCACGTGGAGAGATGAGTAGCAGACTCAAAATTAAATTTCTTTGTTTAGCTTTCTTTGATTTTTTGTTCTGATCTCGGTGACCTATCAAGCATGCTTCTGCTGAAGAAAACCCAGACAAAAGAAGTCACTTGTGCCTGCCAGCTCATTACGGGCATTCAAGGCATACAGAATCCTTAACAGAAAGGAGCTCACTGCTATATTAGAAAGGAGAACAACACAAAATCTTTGAGATGACTGCTCAATAAAACTCAGCTTTTGGAAACCAAGGCAGGTCATGCAAGGTGTCCTCACACCTTGATGAGTTGTAAGTTTGGCATGACATCTGTTTTGAGCACTTGTGATGAAGTCATTTTCCCTTTCGTAAAACACTGTTGATTGAATCACAATTATGGTTTTGATGAGGGACTTTGAACTAGCCTGTTGGAGTAGCAGGCGATTTCACACAAGGAGAAGCAAATGTACAAAGAATGGGTAGCAATTTCCTTTGGGTGCAATATATACTTAGCTGACATGCCAGTGCAGAACAAAAGGCCTGGATATTAAACCATCCGTTGCTTCTGCTGAGTGACAGTGCAAATTACTTCTGACAGCCATTAAGAGGTGCTTCAGTCAAGCACCCATAACTGTACAGCTCTTCACTAGAAAATTTGCTGGTATTTTGAAAACATTGTGATATTTCACTAATCTCAGAAATCCTTGACAACTTGTCAAAGATAAGAGTCTAAGTTTCCAAAGTAGTAATTACTCCTCTAACCTGCTAGAGAAAGTGCCAGATATCCACCTTCCTCTTAGGAAATGTGAAGTCTCTGGCAGCTAATAACATCTTTTTAATTCAGAGCAATTGTCCATTCTGATCCTCTCCAGTAATGTAGTTTCTGTAAAATACTTTGGAGAGTGCTGGGAGAGTGCTGGCTGGTAGCGGATTTCCATTCTCCCACTGTTGTTAGTCTGTACTTGTAAACAGTGACCCAAAATAGAAATGTGAATGTTGTTTGAATGGCCAGTTGAAGAAAGTGGCTCAACAAGTAGGGGCAGATCCCACAGCCTCTGCTCAGGTGAGTCATCTCCCTGCATTCAAGTGGTGCTGTCAAGTTCAATAAGCCTGTCTGTGCAAGGCTCGAGGATCAGACTCATTGGCCTCCTGTCATCCATGGCATGGGGACAAGGATGTGGATGGCTTTTGCTTTGCAGATCCTCTGCATATTTGTGCACGTGTTTGTGAATCTTCTGTCAGTGGGCGAGTGTGAGGGAAAAATGCAAAAAAAAGGTGAAAATCAACTGAAAATTACAAGGCATCTTCCCCCACCTAAAGAGTCCACCAAAGTTAACATGCCATTGCACAAAGTACAGCATTGAATATAAAAACTCTTCCTTGAAAGAGGCATTAAAATTGCAAAGTCGAGTAGCCAAACATTAAAGAAGGCCAAAGTTTAGGCTGCTCGCACCCCATTATTTATGTAGTTCTATCTTTCTGCATTCTAATAGGGCCTTGAATGTCATGACTACACAGCATTTAGCTTGTTTTCCCATGGGAAGGAAGCCCTTGGAGTCACGTTGTCTCTGTAGGTGTCTGCTTGACAGTGGCTCCCTCCCTAACTTTTGAAACCATCCACCAGTTTCAACCAAAACCTAAAGACATGATACTGCCATAAATCTATGGAAATTAGAGGCCCAACTGAGGAAAGAGATGCTGCTAAGGATGCAGTGAGAGCGAGCTAGAGCAGTGTAAACCCAGCCCTTAAGAGCTAACAGAGAAACCTGAGGGAAGAGAATGCTTAAAATACTCCAGGTATGAGGAAAGCCTCAGCTGGTCGCATGCTTTATTAAAACCTTGGCCACAGTCAAAGTCAAAGTTTACCTCCTCTGTTCTCTGAATGGGATAAATACATATTGTGGTGATTCTCCTTCGAAAGGTCACCCTGCTGGCTGGGTTCTTGCTGGTCCTAGAACTACTCACTCTTCTGCACAGCTCAGTCCCACACTGTCAGCACTTCCCATGGGGGCATTGCTGCAGCATTGGGTTGGCCCACACTCTTGGGATTCCCTCAATCTCTGCCCTGCTTGCTGCCTCCCACAAGCAGTGCTCCTTCTCCATGGGATCTCCAGCACCAGCTGCTGCTGTAGCCAGGCAGGATGCCTGGCTTCAGGGAGAAGAGATGCAAATCTCTCCCACTGTGGAAATGTACAATAGAGTTATTATACAGCTGCCTTGGGAGGAGGTAGGACACACTGTCCCTCTCATGCAGCAAGTTGACAGTGAATGTACAAACCTCTGGGGGAGAGCAGTGCAGGTGTCTGGAGAGAGACTGGGCATGGTCAGGAGCAAGCACAAGCAGTGATGGATAAGCACTGGGGGAGACAGCAGCCTGGAGTAGCTAAGCCTGAGCCTGTCTTCCCAGAACTGAGGAAGACCATTACCTCATTATTCTACAGATGGGAAACTGAGGCTCAGTGAAAGGGCAGCTCAGATGCTGCTTCCCTTATGGAGAGGAGCCTCCTCAAGGAGTGCAGAGGTGTTTCTTCCAGGCAGGGGCTGAAGGAGTGAAGGGGAGTCTGATCTTCAGAATATGTAGCCATGGATCTTTGTTGCTACGCAAAGGTGAGCACCTGTTTTAACCTGGTGCTCAAACCCCACTGTGTCCTGTGAAACAGAATTTAAGATTTTCTGTGAAGCACATCATAGTGTCACACCTCTATTCTTTAGAAACCAGACCCAGTCACATGCTGCCCCTCCTATTTGCAGTCTATGAAGCCTTTTGGCATGCCAGTATTGTAAGATCCAGGGATTTAAAGATAAAGATTTTTATGTAGGTCTAATACCTTTTCTGAAGTCAGCTAGTATATCTGAAGAAAGCAGATGAGCTTTGGGGCATGTACGCTGCTCAGGAAAGCTGAGGTGCATTTCAAACCTAACTGCATCTCAGGAACGATTGTTCTGGGTTTAATTAGACCTCTGTCTGAGCTAGGCATCTGACAACACCATGGAACATAAAGACTATATTGGTGGTTATATCCTAGGGGGAAAAGAGATACAGGTAATTTGTAGAATAATAGTAGCAGGATGTAGAGCACTGGGAGATTGATATTTGGAAAAAGGTGCAGAGATGAGGATGGCAATGTGTTCTAAAGCACTAGTATTCAGGAAAGCAATGAGATAGAGTTCCCAGATTTATCTCACAAAGATATTGTACGATTTTCTTTGAGAATCAGGGCTCGAAGATCAGAAATGGAACAATTACGCTGTAAGAAATGTTGCCTGTTGGAAGCACTTCATCCCAGATGACTTTTGAAGAGTTGAAGATTGTATCTTTTGACAAGCTGAGAAATAAGCTTTCTTTTGCCTTTGCAAAGTTGTGCCTAGTTCATTTCAAATTCCCAAGCATTTGGCAGATCTTCACTGTCTCACATTAGCTGCTAAACCAAGAATTCCTCCTGGTGAAGAGTTTTTAATATGACTTTGTAACCAAGACTACTCAATTGCTAATTGAGGGGGTACAGCAGTCAAAATAGGATGCCTCAGCTGCCTGTGTCATCTCACTTGCTATTGCTATTTGGATGTCGGTTGGGATTCCTGCTTTTTCTGTGTGCTTAAACCCAGACGAGAGGTAACAAGTTCACTTGTCCATGTCCCAGAAGGTATCCATTTGTTGGCCTGTGCCCATCTTTGAGGGCTAGAGAAAATCACCACCAACTGGTACGTGATCAGGGAGCTTCCTCCACACTCAGTTTTCCAGGACCCTGACGAGCAGGATTTGACAAATAGGTGTGGGACAGAAATTTCCCTGGTTGCCTCAGCTAACGGTGGTGATACATCATTTCATCCAGAAGATGACAAGGCAAAGTGGATCTCCACATCCTTCAAGAGAGCAGGCCGCAAGATTCCTACTGGTCAGCTGAGTCACACAGATGTAGAAGTCTGATCCTCTGGGGTGGACAGGCTCCCTGCTCACAGATCCACTCATCCTGGCATTGCTGCAGCTGCTGCATGAGGAAGCAGACCTTAGCCAACCTCCTTGCCTGGGGTACAGCATTGCCAGAGCAGGTCTCAGGGAGCTGCTTCTTAGGCACCAACACATTTCTTTTCAGCATTTGTCATCTGAGGGTTGAAGAACTGTAGTTGGGGGTATATTTGGTAAAAAAAAAACCAAAAAACTCCTTATGCGAGCAGGAGTCCCAAATTTGCCTCTCCCAAATTTAAGTCCATATTCCAAAACAGAGCTTTTTAGCACACAGTGCTAGGAACTCTTCAATATTGACAGTGCTGGCGTTTGTGTGCTGAAATACTTCTAAAAAGTCACATTAATGTGACATTTTATGATACAGTCTTGTGGGTGAATCAGAGCTGACACCTGGAGAGGATAATGCCAGCTTCCAGGAAAGCTGCAAATACCTGGAAAGGAGGGCCTCCTGCTGCCAAGTTTTTCAGATAGTGTTTGCATTCAGTATCATTGCAGATCCCCTTCTGGTTCCTGGCCATGAACTTATTCCTGCTAGAGTATCAATACTGGGCAGAAACCTCCTCAAGAGGGTCCCCCCATAACCCTCAGCACTGTGGTGCTGGTCCTGTGCTAGATTCTGCCCTAACAGCTCAGCCTGGCGCTTGCGTCCCTCTCACCGCTGAGGTCTCTGTTCTGAAAAGGTGCTGGAGAGAAGATGCTGGACCAGGGGCAGCAGCAGCGCCACACTCTGGGAGTGTGTCCTGGGAGGGCTCTGTGGAAGGCTGGTGTTTTTGGTGTGGGCTCCCTGCCAGTGCACAGCATGATAATGACAGGAAGAACTGCACAAAGTCTTCAGTGATGGCCTTAAGTTTCTCTGCTCTTGGAAACTCCCTTTGTGGACAATAATGCATACATCAAAGGATTAAAGTATCACACTCAGTACCTGACTGTGGGCACATCCTCTCACTCCTCTTTTCCTCTCTTGTGCTGGTTTTGAAGAGGCAATTAAAACCCAGTGACTTTTGTCACAGATGGTGCAGAGGTCAATAGCACCTGACCCGTGTGACTCCATACGAGAAGTGCCACTTGGTTCTGTGACAGCAGTCCCGCTCTCTCATGGTTGCCGCAGAGATGAAGTCTGAGAAGCCTTCACTCCTTTATTTCCCTAGAAGATCTCAGGATGGCTTTGAGGCAACAGCCAAGCCTAGCTGGTGCCGATGAAACCTGAAGGACTCATGGATCCTCTCAGATGAGCATGCAGGGAAGGTCAGATCTACGTGGTGTGGGCACCAAAGAGCTGTGCATTGATGAGGTTCCTGGGGTCTTGAGTCATGACTCCAGTTGGAAAACCACCTATGGTAATTCTGAATTAGCTGACTTCCATCTGGCAGCAAGTCATGAAGGTTCAGCTGCAGTGGATGAATTCCTTGTTCCTGCCACTTTGCCTCAGTAGGCTGATGTGGAAGGGTGGAGGATGAGAAGCCACTAGCAGAGCAGCTGGGGTAACACATGGTGTTTTGTGTGCATTTTGTTTTCCACATCAGACCCGTTATTTGTATTCTGCTCACATGATGATAAAGGCTGAGCCTCACCTGGGTGGCAGAAGATGTAAGTTACCTTGGTAACCGCAGGAACACCTTGATGTCTTCTAGACAGCTTCCTCCTGGCTACAGGCTTTGCACACACCAGCAGCCAGCTGGTCTCCTTTCCCTGAAGTTGCTGTTTTTCCATTGTGCCTTTTCTCCCTAGATGGGCACTGACAACTTTGATTTACCATCTCATGGTGCTTTGGGGCGTCAGATGGGGAGTGGTGCTGCACTGGGAAGCAGCAGTAGGAGCTTGGCTTGCTTGCTTTCACATAGCTCAGGTGTCCCTCTAAGTCAGGCTAACCCTTCATTGCCCTGACAGGAGAGGGACAAAGCAGCCAAACAGAAAAAAGGGAACTCCAGGCAGTGGAAAGGACCATTAGGCTTCCACGGCCTCAGTGCCAGTGGTGTGTGAAGCCCTGCAGAACAGACACATGACCCTCTTGTGGGTCACAGAGAAACACCTAGAGGTATTTACAACAAGATGATGGGTATAGGCCTCATTGAGGGATGTGGTGGGAAAAGCGTTTTTGGGACTGTCTACAAATTGTTTTGGGCTGTTTCCCAAGGGCCATGGGAACGTACAAAACTTAGTTCAGGATGTTGGGGATGGATTAAAAGTTGAGAAAGGAGCAAGTGTGGGAAAAAAAAAAAGGTATAAAAAAGGCAGGTCAGTGTGGTCGCCTGAGCCCTGCCTGCACTTGATCACTCCAATCTGTTCTGTATTCTCATTAAAACCTATTTTTATCTGGTTTAAACCAGAGCGTTCTTTCTGGTCTGAGTGGGTGTGTGTGAGCACAGCCAACGTGATGCTGGACTGGTTGGCGAGCAGCAGAAGAGGGCTGAGTGGTGCAGCTGCAGCAGGGCTGCGAGCCGGGGGCTTGCATGTCCACGTACCAGCAAGGGTCTCTGAGACAGACAGACAGGTAAGGCCAGAGAGAAGATGTCGTTTGCCCCAAGTTGTCAAACTCCTGACCAGGTGTCACAGGTGCAAGGACAAGTGGCTAGAGCCCTATTAAATGAAGGAAGTGATTGCAATGTTAAGCAGCTGAGAGCCTGGGTCAGCCACTTCTTCTTTTCCCCCCTTCATCTAAATCTGTTTATGAGAATTGTTTTTGAATATTTATGTTTGGAATAATTATTTGGAAGAAGTCACAGCTGCATCTGCTCCTGCTGAAGTGATAGTTTGTGCTGCTGTTTCCTAGAGAACTTAAATTCCCACTCTGAAAGAAAAGACCTTGTTTTTTAAACTAAGGCTTGATTTCTGTGCTGATTCGAAATGGGTGTAATTTCAAAGAGCAATGGGACTTATTACTGGTTTAAGGACCACTGTAAGAAAACAGATGAACTGAGCCAGTGGCTGTTTGTTGTTATCCAAAACACAGAAAATCCTCAAAGCCTTAGGTCTGCTTACTCTGAATATGAAATGTGTACTGCATTTGACTGAAAGTCTTAATGTAGAAGTAGTTATGGGATAAAGTAAAAAGTTCAGGGTGTGGCCGTGCAAGGTAAAGTAATGGTTTTCTATGGGACAGTACCTAATTGGATGAAAAATACCGCACTGCGACATCTACAAAATACAGGTATGATTAACTATTGGTGTGAAAGTAAAAACATCTGTATGTTGCAATTATCTATTGGTTAATTAGCTCTTAAGAAACCTTGTAACTTGCTGTCTGAACGTCACTTTTCACATTACATCTGACTTCTACAAGCCTCTGAAGGAGTTGGCAAAACTCCTGAGAGACTGTAGCAATAAATCTCAGTTAAAACCTATCTAACTGAAGGTGTCTTTAACCCAACTGTCCACGATAACTGTTGCTCCCATATAACCGCGGCAGCTGTCGCAGTGACAGCTGGTATGGGAGGATCCAGAAGTGGCTATGAAAAAATCAGCTCTGCATGGGTAATGCCTCAGCCTTCATGTCATGTTTGAGAAGAACAGAAATGCCACATTTGTGTGAGATACTGTTGAGGGTCACCACTTCCTATTCATCTGCCAGAGCTAGAAGCATCAGAAAGATGCATTTCAGAGGTGCACAACAACAGGGAGCCGCAATTGTGTTTCTCAGGTAAAAAGACACCATCTTTCTTTGTGAGCACATGAGAGAAGTCTGAAGATATTGTCTGAAAGACACTGCATGACTTGTTGGGTTTTTTTCTCCCCAGCATCTAAGCCCCTGCATGCAATTCATAAGGACAGGAAATCACATGCCTGTGTTTTATTTGAGAATTAGGTAATTATGCAATTTGAAACTATATACACTGTACGCAAGAAGGGGTGGCAGGAGTTGAGGATGCATGCACAGAAAGTTTTCACAGATTCTGATCTTTAATGCCATATGACGCGATTTTAAATCAACATGTGATTTGTAATTGGCTGGACAGAAATAACAACAAATTTACATTTCAGAAGCAAAACAAGTCCCCAAGTTCAGTTAGCCCTGGACGCTCATAGTCTTCTGGAGCATTTAAAATCTTTTATGTGGAAAACCCCCTTTCCTATTGGACAGAAATATATCACTGTTTCATCTCAATGTTTCTTTCCAGAAGAAAGCTATTTCAACAATGCCACTTTGGTGCTATCAACATGATGCCATCAAAGCCCTAAATAAAACATATATCTATTGCTGTTGATTTTTTGGGAAATGCAGTTCACCCCAGAAAAGCCACCATGCACAGGGTGTCCACCAATATCCATTCTGCAACAACAAAAGCAAAAACTATCTCCACAAATAGGTGTTTACATTGGAAGAGCACAGAGATTTTACCCAGGTATTACTGTATCATATTCTAACAAAATTTTCCATCTCAGACATCATGGCAGCTCAATATATGTGTCCTGAAGACACATACAAAACAATCAGTAAGTTTTCTTGAAATGTCTTTTTTGCTTTTAATTGTTCCTTGGTAACAGCAAACTCAACAATTGTTTTTTGGTTCTTTTCCCTTTCTTTTTTGTTATTAACATATAATGTTCTTTAAAATTCCCTTTAAATATCCAATTTATCATATGCCTATCAAAAAAGCCTTCTTTTTATTGACTATACTATTAACTACACAACTATTTAACATTTCAGAAGGAGGGGGACCCTACTCTTGAGAGCAGGAATGTTCAACATCAGGATAAATAAAGGGTGTCTATGCCAGCACAGATCAAAGGCAAGCATGCTAAAATCTAAGCTGGTAGACTTTCCACATCCAGGAAAAGCTCCCTGACATTTTTTTTTTTTTTTTTTGTACAAAACAGGGTTTCCTGATATGCCTGGAGTCAATCTGCTGTGACACAGGCTGGCACTGCAGAATAGCAACAGCATACATTAACTCTATGTTAGGAGCTGGTTACCAGAAACACTGCATAGTAATTACAGTTAAGATTCTCTGTGAAATAGATTCTGGTTTTTCAAATGAGATTCTGCAAAAAAACACCTCCTAACAGAAACGCTTTACAACTTGTCCAAATTGTAGAAGATGTCTCATCTTTTCCCATAAAAGCTTACAGAGCTTGTAATTTACTGAGTTACTGCTTGTTCTAATGACTGTTTGAGGGAATGGCTTGGCACGGGTAAGAGATGAGTTTGTGTATTAATTCAGTTCAAAGATTCACACAATTTAGACAAAGTAATGAAAAGCTTAACTTGAACTCCCAGCAACTCCACCTTCCCCCACCTTAAGTTCATAACACTGACATCATCGAGTCTTTAAGAAGCTGCCTCAGAGTGGGAGGGTGAAAAAAAAGAAGAGTCAAAACCAAGTTCCCAGCTCACACCAAGGCTTCGCTAATTAGAAGCACGTGTCCCACAGATGGAGGAGGTAGTGTATGATGGCAAAGGGGCGTTATGAGAGCTCTCCTCTCGACCAGAACACTGCAGAAACTCCTCTCAAACACGGCCATGGACAGGGCAGGAGACCATGATGGGGCCAGGCAGGGCAGAGAGCAAACAGCAGGAAGCCAACTGGATCTCACCATCTGTGACATCAGATGACTGGTCCTCAGTTTGGAGGAGGAGGCGCCAAAGAACAAAAATCAAAACAGAGCACGTAACAACATCAACAAAATTTTTATACAAGCAGTATTCATCCTTGCTCCAGACTTTTAACCAGCAAGGATTGCACGATGTGGTCATCAAGTAATTTTTTCTCAGCTGTGAAGATTTAGCTAGTCATACCATGTTCATCCTGTCATCGCTGTAGTTGCCTAAAACAATCCCAGACATTTCTAATACTGCTTTTCCAATTAAGAAATCTACATTTGTTCAGAAAGTAACATCTTAATGAGGCTTTGCTTGCTGAGTTAAAAAAGCATGAGGAACTAAGAGAAGTCTGTATTAGGGGAAGAAAAATAAATAGCCCTTGTTTAAACCCTTCTCTCACCTTAAAACAGAAAGCTCAGAAACAGAAAAGTGATAAAATAAAAAGCAAACACAATGCAAAATCAGTCTCTCTTTCTCCTGAAGGTAGGAGATTTTTCAGCTGGCAAAATAAATTGTCTATTAAAAAAAAAAGTGGTATCTAAATACATTCCACGTAAGCACTCATTTGCAACATTGGAAACTCTCCAAGACTTCTCAGCATATGAAGCCTGTGTCCCCAGCTCACACACAAATGCAATAAAATAAGACCAATTTTTAAACTATTAATTTCTGGAGCTTGTTAGGTCGCAGCTCCATTAAACATGAAGTAACCCAAACACCATCTCTCAGGGTAGCCTTTTCCCAAATTACAGGAATTTTTTTCAAATTACAGCAAACCCCATAATATTTATACTTCCAAACAAATTACCAGCATCTCATATATAAAATTGTTTGCATGTATAGGTACTTTCAGTAACTGCTGAAGAAGGATCCTAAACATTTGAGACAAAGGGTGAAAGCACAGGTCTAATTTTAAATAATTAACACAGAATCACAGAATAATTTAGGTTGGAAAAGACCTCTAAATCATTGAGTCTAACTTTTGACTGATCACCACCTTGTAGACCAAAGCACTGAGTGCCATATCCAGTTGTTTCTTGATCACCTTCAGGGATGATGACTCCACTACCTTCCTGAGCAGCCCATTGCAAGGTTTAACAACCCTTTCTGCTGCTAACGCACAGAAGAGTTAAAGAACTCTGAACATGAATGTAGACTTCTTTATGTGTCAGATTTATTTCCTTCCTTACAGAAGAGCTGTTCTGCTCTGCAAATTAATGGACAAAATAAGCTTTATTTTGATTTTCACATTGTATGTGCTTAAAAAAAGATGGATTTTTAATGACAATCCCTACAAATTGAAACTCAAATTAGATTTTCTCTTCTCATTTACTACCATTTTACAACTAACTGTGAAAACCTTGGTTTTACTACTCCTGCTACCCCTAGCTCTTTCTGCTATAGTACAGAAACTATACTGCATACATATAAACCTGCATTTATGTACAGACACAGAATCACAGAAATAAAAGCACTGGGCAAATGTAAAGCTGCCATTTGAGTTTATACTCCCCAGCAGGAACTCCAGTCAAGCAATGTTCTGCACAAAAATGTAAAGGGACTTTTTCCATGGCCTTCAGGTCAGGCTTAGAAAGAGTATCTTAAACATGGCAGGAGAAAAGGGAAAACTGCCAACTCCACTGCAAGATCCAATCTAGAGTTCCCTAAAAACTCACCTATTTGAATTAATTATTTTTATGCTAACAACAAAAAAATATACCTATCAAAGTTTTAAAGTAGCAAATTTGTATTATTTTTTTTACAAGTTTCTTTTACTAGTTTAGTTTTAGTACAGATGATCCTCCCTAATAGAATATTTACAGACAAGGAAAAATAGTTAAACATCAGGATATTTATTTTGCATACAAATATTTACAGAGAAATACTTACAAAAATTAAGTATTCAAATTTTAATTGACTTCACTTCAAAAAAGCTTAATGCTTTTGTCTTATAAAAACATGTTGCCCTTACTGTGCTCAAATTTACTATTCAGATCTCTGGATTTTCTTATAAGAGCTTTCTTTTGTGCTTCATCAAAGCGATTGACTTTGAGATCCTGCTCTCGGTCAAATGGCCTTCTTTCCTGAGGTTTGTTCTTTTCTTCAGATGCTTTGCTCTTCAGCTTTTTCTGATGGATGTCCATGAGAGACTCTGACCTCTTTGACTCCTGAAAAAAATGAGAAGAAAGAGGAAGTAAAGTATTAAACAATATCAACAACAACATACAGAAAATCCAAATGGAAAGACTGAAGTCAGGAAGGCTAAAAAATCCAGAGAAAGAAGATAGCTTAGTAACTGGATATAGAATGATAAATTTAGCATACATGGAGTAGAAAGAGTGGGCAATCTTGTCTAAGCTAAAATACTAATAATTCACTGATGTATGATGATGGCCATAACGTTGTAGATAGTCATGATGTTCTTGACATCCACAATGCAGGTAAATTAGGAAAATAATGCAAAAGAAATATAAAAGTTGCTCTGACGTTCTTAGCAGAATGAAGACACCATGTCAAAAGAAATAACTCAAAGTACAGGCCTAGTTTCTCTCATTAAAAAGTGCAAAAGTTGAGCAGCTCTGTTTTCTCATGATTTTCCTTCACTTCCTGTGCAAACACTTACTACATCATGCATGCAAATAATAGTTTATGTGTGAGTTAAGAAAACATTCTCATGGAAAACAGAAAATAGACAACAGTTATTCATGATGTAACTGTGTCAGTGTTGACAAAATTGCACCAGAGAACGTACATGGCATCAGCATCAAAAGAAGAAACTACTTCAAGAATGAAATCTTCTGTTCTAGTGAAGTATCCTTGGTAAATATCAGTGGAGAAAGAAAAAGGAAAGAACAGAGGAAAAAACTTTAACAGAAAAATACCCACAACAAGCACCTGAAAATCAAAAAAGAGCTGATTTAACAAAAAAAAAAAAACTAAACAACAAAACAACCCAAGAAATATTGTTCTGAAACTTTGAGACAACTCCATGAATCTTAGAAACAGAAAAGGCCTGTGTATGTTTTATTCCAGCAGTGGCAGAGAGCAAAACCCATAGTTTTACATAAAAAATATTCTACTATATTCACAGTGACAGTAGAAACAGACACTAAAGAAGAACCTTAAGACAGAATGCTAATAGCTCTGGATTTGCATCCAAGTCAGGATGGACATATGATTTAATGAATTACAAATAATTTATCAGAAATGCCAGATAAACATGTAAAATAAGCCAAAGATGTGATTCTCAAGTTAATTGTCCTGTCAAGAGACAAGACTGCCTTCCATAAGAGTTCAGGCCTTACATCAGGGAAGAGCTGGAAGTAATAGCTGCAAGGCAGGCAGTGGTATGCACACTCCAGGGGACAGGGCTGACAGACAGAAAAGTGAGAGGGAATTTGACATGGAGTTCAGATCTCTAGTAATCAACATCTATGAACATTATTTGCTCCTGTAGAGATGCAGAAAAATTGCATGTAATGAAGTTGCTGTAATGAGTAGTTAATGTAATTAATGAATTAGGGCAACTAATGCAGTGACCTGCTTAGCCCATCAAGCCTGTTTTAGGTTAATGCGTATGTTGGCCTAAAAGTTAAACTTGTACTGTTGTTTTATTCTTGGGGTGTCAGTAACTGAGTGAAGCAAGCTAATATTTGTTTTAATGTGCCAGCAACCATGTCCGGACATGAGCATGATTTAAGGAAAGCACCATCTAAAACTGAGGCAATATACGCAAACCCAAATTCTGCCACTTTGGAGAGGACCCAATCCTGCTCTTGTTGACATTAATGCCAAGTGTTCTAATGTCTTAAAACAGCAGTAGGTTTGGGCACTAAGAAGGAAAACTGTAGTGGCATCACCATGGAAACCAGCAGCACTAGAAATGAGAACCAGAAGAAAAGAGTGAAGAACTAAGGGAAACAGAGGAAGTATTTTGTGATTACACTTACATTGTATGAAGTCACCTGCTCAATAAGCCTCTTGTCCCTCCCAGACAATACCATTTCTTCACTATCCTTACTGCTCGACTTTTTTGCCTCTTCTCTTTCCTGATGAGTAGAAGAAAATCACATGCAATCAGAATGTCTGAAGCAAAAAGGAAGCAAATCTACATCTACTTTAATTAAATCTGGATGGTAAAGGCCATGAGAGAGGCCATCAGATATTTTCTGCTCAGCTTGATAGAAGAAGAAACTGGATGTGCTAATTGGAAAGTCAATGAGCTGATATCTGACTACCGCAAAAAGGGAGCAGAAATAAACGCATACCTACAATACTTAATGTTGTTATTTCATTGCATTTATCTTTAAGCGTGAATTAGTAAATTTTGATAACAAAGAAAAATCTGGGGAAAAAAATTTTGCTCAACAGCCCATGGTATTTTTACTTTGTTTTCACAGAACATCAGTAACACCTACTGCTGGCAGGTGCATATGAATCAATAAATAAATGCTCACCTTGGCTTTCCTCTCTCTGTCAGCTGGAGTATCTGTCCAAATAGATCGATCACCTGATTTATCATCAGCTCGTCTCTTGAATGTTCGTGGGCCAAATCCAAAGCTTTTCAACTCAGGTGGAAGCTCTGTCATCCATGATTCCCTGGTGACTTGTTTGGGTTCATCCTTTGCAAAAGAAGTAGGGGTGGAGGGAAGAGTAAAAAAAGCATAATCAAGAATTACTGTCTGAATCTCTTAGCTTCCATCAGAAATCATAGATTTTTTTTCTTTGTGTTAACACCTGCAAACATGTAGCATCCCAAGGAGAACTGCAACCAGGTTCACACAGAAACAGGTGAAGAGAAAGACAAATACACTCCAGCAACAAAATACTGGAAATTAAGAAATCCAACTTACGCTGTCTGCTGAAGTAAGCTTTTCTTTCATTCTCTGAGCTCTGCGTTCAAACTCTTTAGTCACATCAGACTCCACTGGTCCTTTTGCAGGCATTGGGCCTATAAAATTGTCTTCGTCCTCGCTACTATCTGTAAGCTTCCAAAAATAAAACATGTCTTTCAAACATAGTGTTAAGAGCATCAAGAAACACTTTAGCTTTATAGAATTAGAATGACTTTGTCTAGAAGAGCATATAAACCTAATACAACGCATCTCCCAGACAACAAAAAACTGGATTAAAACTCCAGATTAGACCTGTTCTAGCACTTGAACATGGATACTTCATCTCCATTTTGTCAAAAGTAGCATCTCTTGTCTGAGGCAAGATTGCTGGTGAAGGCAGTGGCAGCACACAAAGCCCTGCTACTTTACATTGCTCTGCATGCAGACACAGCCTCTGTGGCTGTGCATCAATCTGGAACACAAAAGCATACAACTTCCATACCTTGGGCTTTACCATCACCAGCAACATGTGGCAGCATTTCCCTCATAAGGACCACAATTTCACAATGCAAGAACTGTCTCGAGCTCAGATTCTGTAAGGATGCCAGAAAGATATAAAGTGCAAGGTACGGTACCAGTGGCATGGATGGTACTATGCCCCTGCATGTACAGTATATCCAACTATTCCCTTGGCTCTGTCATTCACTTCTTCAATCCCTCATGGATCCCTTCAGGAAGAATTTCTTCACTGAAAGGGTTGTCAAGCTTTGGAACAGGCTGCCAAGGAAGTGGTGGAGTCACCATTCCTGGAAGTGTTCAGGAAATGACTGGATGTGGCCCTTAGTGCCATGGTCTAGTTGACAAGGTGGTGATGGGTCAAAGGCTGGACTCTATGATCCTGGAGGTCTTTTCCAACTTAATGATTCCATGATTCTGACATCACATTCTAGGCAATTATTTGGAGATGGGCTAAAAAAATAAGTTTGTAAAGGACTAGATGTCAATAAAAATCTTCCTAGTTTCCAGGGGTGGTACAGAAAGCTTACTGATGCCTCCCTCCAAGTTCAGACTTTACAGATGTGGATGGAGGCAAAACTTGACAGAAAATGGTGATGCCACAGTGCCTGGGGAACAAAGCTAAGATGCCCAATATCTACAAAAGTGCAAAGATTTCACTACAGTCTGACTGTGTGTGATAAAGCAATGGGAGTAGGATGACAAGGCTGTGTAACCAGGAAGCACAAAGCATTACTCGAGAATACACAAGGTGGTGAGTCATTAGATTTACTAAAGCAAGTAGTGAAGAGTCAGCATGGAATAAGCTGCCTCTAAAGATGTACTTGAATACAAAATAATTAAATAATTTTTTTTAAAGCCAACAAGAAATTACTCATATTCAAAAATAGGAAAAGGAGTATTATTAGGAAGAGGTTAAAAAAAGATAATTATTAGGAAGAGAAAAAAGGTAAGTTCTGTAATACCTGTAAAAAAGCTGATGCTAGAAGATGTATTTATGAGAAAAAAGACTTTTTTGTTTGCAAAATATAAGAACAGACCAGTTTTGACATCTCTGCCGCAAGAGATTTGTCACTGTGATAAATTGCTTAATCGTTATTTGGAGTTATAAGACGATGAGTACCTCAGAAATGTCAGATAATCTTTCTTCACAACGAATTACAACACCACTCGCTGTAGGAGGCTGGAGAATTATATGCTTTGCAACTACTAACCAAAAAAGTGAAGTTTCAGAGCAGCCTTTGCATCCTTCCTTCCTAGCATGTCTAGCATCTCCCGTAGTGTCTGGGAGTTAAATGTGAAAACATAACTATTTTAAAAATAAACAGAATAACCATTAATTCTCCCAAGGAATTAATATTCAGCTTATTCTAGCATAAGAGAGATTCACTTGCCTAAGCACTGGTATCCAGCACCTTTTTTGGTGTCTTAGGGTCTCCTGCCTGGCTTAAGAGGTGCTGCTCAAGAAGGGCATGACCTTCTCTAAAGGTGCTACTCCCTGCCTGTCAGCCCCTCCCACAGGCAATTTAGATCCCTCAGAATGGTACTGGAAGCCCAGTACCATTCTGGGGGATCCAGATGTTTAGGGAATTCAATCTTCCCCATAGCTGTATTTTATCACACATCTTGTTCCTGAATCTTCTTTAGTAACATATGCATTATTTTGCAACCAGGGACTGCAGACTACAGAACTTCTACCTAGCTTTTACCTAATGTGACCAGGAAAGTAAAAAAACGTGAACCAAAAAGGTAGGTCAGTGACACTGTCCTGCACCACCTCACTCCCAGTTACAGGTATCATCCTGCAGTTGCTAAGAACAATTTACTGACACTGTAATGTCATTCTTGATTATATTCTTTTGCATGAACTTATTTAAGGGTTGTAGCCACTAGTAAACATCTCTAAGGAGGTGAAGATGTGTTTTCTGCCTGCAGTTTAGGATGCCAAGATTGCTTGTGCTCAGTGAGTGCACCATCTATTTGATAGCAAAAGCACAACAAACCAGACCCACCTTTTTGGTTACTTTTTTTTTTTTTAAGGCTTATTTATGCTCCAGTATTTGACTCCAACAAAAATACGCCAGACAGTTTCTGGCCCAAAATAAAACTGTCATCCTGAGAAGTATGCCTGGTAGTCTCTTTCAGCCTGCAACTTGTTTAACCATTTCAGATAGCGTGTGCTAAAATAAAAGGCTTCTGTTTTCACAAACCTGGGGACGGGATTCTGATGAAACAGAGGGTCCTATGAAACATCTGCTACTCCTGGTGTCCTCTGAAGGTTTCCTAAAGCCAGGTGGTAATGCAGGACCTATAATGGGCCTTGACAGCGGGGTGGGGGGGGGGAAAGGAAAAAAAAAAAGACTTGATTTTTCAGTTGAGGGGAAAAAATGTAACAGATCAATATAAAAATCAAACATTGATGAGAAGAGTGACTTTCCTTCCTCCCCATGCCAAGTGTGCCTCTGTGCACACACACTGCAGAAATAACTGAAAAAGAGTGTCTCCATTTTCCAGGAGGACCTGTGCAGACAGTTTTGATGCAAAAAACCCAGGAAAGTTCGAGCATGTAGTCAAGGAAATCCACTTTTTTTCTTCCCTATCTTCATTCAGATTCAAGAGCAATGAAAGGTGGTAAGACAAATATACACTCCTTCGCAATCAACGAACCCAATTTCATTTTTCTTGTCTTGCACTTCAGTTTCGCTGTCCTTTAATACGAAACAGTGAATTGTTCTGGTTTTATCTTACCTTGGAGTGGGAAAGAGATAAGAAAAGTTTTGTGATTCCAGGTAACCTCACTGATTTATTTTCAAGCAGCAGCTCTGAAAGCAATGTAACTCAGTTTTGTCCACAAACACAGCAAAGTGAGAATCTCTTTTCAGTGGTGAAAAGAATACAACAAACTCTGCTCAAAGAAACTGTGCTTGTAAGTTGTATTGCTGTATTGAAAGACTTCTGAATGCAGGTTCCTCTTAGTAATCCACCATAATATTCTTTAAAGCTAATAAAAACTAATAAAAAACCCAAACAACTGTCACCTGAAGACATAACCAAGAGACAGTATCTTCACAATGTAACAGCAGACTTTGTTTATTATGACCTTCAGTTGTGAGCTTTAGGTATTCAAATATAACAACACCTGAATTGAATTTGCTAATTATGGCCTTCACTCAATCCCAGGTAATCTAATCAGTACAGCCCTGCTGTAGTGATATTATTGTCAGGGTTTAAAGAGGGGAAATAAAAGACACAAATTCTTGCTGAAGAACCTACCACCGATATACAGACATGAGCAATAAATATGAGCTCAGGCCAAGAGAAGGGCACTGGTGAGATTTTAAACCCAGGCAAGAAGTCTGGGATAATCTTGAAGCTCCAACCCCACCTAGCTGCTGCAGTTTTATCTTCCTTCCTTCCTGACTACTTTCTTGACAAGACCATGTTTTAAATTCCTAATGTAATTTAAAGAGATTGAGTTTAAACTTACATAGATACAGTCAAAAAAAATCTTTTATTTTAGTATACAAGTACCTTTATTCTGCATGGAGAGACAGCTAAACCAAACTATAAAAAAAGCACTCTACTAAAATATATATGAACATCTCTGTTGTGGGTTGTGTCTGTGCAACCTGTGAAAAAGAACCAATCTCAAATGCTCTGACTTGATTCCTGTCACAGCTCCAAGGCTCTTTTAGGGAATAGAAAAGTAGTTCTCATATTCATCCTTCCCATGCTTTCCACTTCTTATGCTTTTTTTTTTTTTCCCCACATAATCATCTCTTCAAGTCTTTCCTCAGCAGTACAGAGGTGACATGATCCTTGACAACTTCCTGGATGTCCAAAGGGTCTCTGAACAGGTGAATTGAATCTAAATATTAGTAATATTTTAACTCTGACAATATATTTCCTCTAATAATATATCAACTACTAACAAATAACTGGTAAACATATTTTACTGCTGTAGGCAACTTCAGTACCTATCCATGTTCAAAAATACCTCTCAAACATATGGACTAAGCTTTAATTTAAGGAATATTGCATTTCCTTGTATGTGGCAAAGAACGTTCTCCTGTTGTTGGACTTGGAAGTCCTTGCTAATGCATATTTCAAGATGGGTGTTTCAGCATTCTTCTGATGTATAACATAAAATTTTTGTAAGACCACCTTTGCTCTTTACCTTGATATGTGAACACTTCAGAAATATTTATGCGTGCTGCACTTCTGTCTAACATTGACAAACAGTATTATAACCTTGAAAGTTGAAGGAAATCTTTTCACGTACATATTTTACGCTGGAATGATTCAAACCATTTTCAACAAGCTGCAGATTGCCACATGAGCTGCCCCTAATCATGAACATGTTGCTTTGACAAGTCTGGAAAAGATGTAAGAGAATAAAAGCTTTTCTAACAGAATGAGTATGTCACACAGAACTAACATACAGCCTGTCCATACACTGAAACAAACGACCTGCATTTGTTTCAATTATTTATGCTTCAGTTGGCAGCTGGCAATCTGCTGAAGGCTAAGGGCAATGCAGCAGGGAGACAACAGCATCATGTCTGTGCCCTGCACAGCTTACATGCCTACCAGACTCCCAGGTGTGTGGGGGTGGAAGATAGACAAGGCTCTTCCCACACATCACACCGTTCCCACCTATTCAGGGAATCAGGCTGGGTGCAAAACAGCTCTCCTCAACCTGCTTTCTCAGTGTGTGCTAGGAGCAATTGTACAGTGAGGTAGGAAAAAACAATAGAGTGAGTGCCAAGTGCCTTCTACTGCTTTCATCCATCACAGACACAGAGCAGACTCTTGCCTCAATGTCACAGAATATTCTGGGTCAGAAGGGACCCACAAGGATCATCAAGTCCAACTCTTGAGTGAATGGCCCCTTCCTCTTCCATTTTACCAGGAGTATTTATGTCAAAAATTAAGAAAGCAAGAAGGCTATCTCTGCTGATATTAGAAGTTACAAGCATTTATTTTTTTTATTAGAGAATACATTATTTTTAATGACCTGCTAAACTTTATAATTAAAATAATACTTCGTGCATACGGAAAAAGGAAAAAAAAATTAGTTGTTTGTGGAACCATCAAAGCACCAAATGATCCCACTGAGCCCGATACCCACAAGTACAAAAGAATTTTTTGATTACAGCAAAGTGTAACCAAATGTACACAAGGAAGATACTTCCAAACAACCTTTGTTACATAAATTCTTCTTTTCTTAGCTGCTGCCAAGTATCATAAAAATTTACGCAAACTAAAAAAAAAAATTAACTTTGAAATTTCTGTTGAGATGGTATGTTACACACACAGCTCGACAGTAAATTGAGTCACTTTCCTGGCACTGAAAACTCATACCTGACAGGCAAGTACTGCTTTATTTTATCTACCAACTCCCCATTGCTCTGAAGAAGATAAAAGTGATCAAGGGACTCTTGTACTTCTCATCAGAAAGTATCCCCTTGGAAGCACCAATTCCACTATGGACTATAATTTCAAATTATAGAAGGAAGTGCACAGATTGATGTGAGGACTAAAAGGCTGTGAGACAAGGTTGAGTTCTGTATAGAAAATCCATATAGTATTTTTGAGGGAAGTATTTTATAATTGTAAGCAATCAAATGGAAAGCTTTGTGATAGAAACCATAAATAATGCTTATTTGTGTAGACCTGACAGCCTCTATTCTAGAAACCTACAGTGTTCAGAATAGTTTTGTACCTGGAGACATGTAAACAGTAATCCTTGATGCATTAGCAAATGACATGGTATTGCACCACTCACAGGGTAACTGCCCTATTCCCTCACAGACCAGTATGAACTACAGGCCTATGGGTCCTCATACCTGTAATTTGTTTTTCCTCCACTGATCTGAGACCTACCAAAAGAAATGGAGGAAATTTGACATCCAAAATACATCTCAGAAAATTTACGTTAGTTCTTTTACTCTCCTTCCAACCTGGTCTAGGAGGGCTGTGCGTTCTGTTTCAAGGGAATGCTGTTCTTGTTCTCAGAAAATGGAGGAAGCATTAGCTCTAATCATCTGAATCTGAAGTGCACAACTGAAGGTTTCTGCAGTAGTGACACAAAATATTTAATCTAAAATAATTGTGTTTTAAGGAAAAGAATCTGAATATTTAATTTTAATTACCTCTCTGGAGAATCATCCTGTTTTTTAAATCCAGGAGGAAGAGCTGGCCCAAAAAAGCCATCATCATCATCATCATCATCATCATCATCTTCATGAATTCTTTTTGGCTTCCTGCAAATACAGATTTCACTTAATAATTACCTTGACAGGCATAGCAATTATCTACATTTTTAAAAGGAAAAAAAAAAACCACATAAAATTATTTCATAGGGTCTTCTGTACTAAATATCCTGCCGTTACCAAGGAAACAGTGCAAAAGGATCCAAAATGATTTGAAGCAATTAAAAAATTGGGAGTATAAGATTCACTTAAAAACGTTCTGACATTTAAAAATTGGAAAAAAAAAATTTAAAAAAACAACATTAAGAATGCTTCTGCTGTAGAAAGAAGCTTAGTGTAATGTTGAAATACCATTTTCTAGTCACAAAGTAATTTAGAATTCAGCACACTTCTTTCTCCATTTTTATACACTGTCTGCATTTTGAGTAGTATTTTTCCCATTCAATTCTAATCAGCTGAAAAACTATTGACTAAGAAAATAAGAAAAAAGTGAATAATAATTACTCGTTAAGATGGCATAATGGCCTTCAGGTCTCTTACACAAGGCTTAGAGCAAACACACACAAATTCTTAACACAGTAATTGTGAGTAATCAACCCAACAAGTAAGAGTATCTGCAGACTCCTGTCACTTGCTAAACAATTCAGGTTTTTTTTCATTAGAGTTGACCTAATTGAATGCATAAATTCATGTCCATAAACAGTTCTTACGGCCTCTCAAAGAGATCTGGTACACCAAAACCAGGGCAAAACTGAAGTACCAAATACTTATGTACATGGTAAATGGTGTCTGTCCTTAGCATAAACATGGAAATTTGCAGAACTAAAATAAAACATATAAATGCAGAGATCTGATTGCCTCAAATAACTTAATTTCACTGTAGGGTGTCAAACAGGTCAGGTGAACATTCTTGCCCATGAAGAACATGCAGAACACATAATCAAAATTTTACACAGGTACAGAGTTTACCTCTTCTTATACAACACTGTCCCTTTCTCGTAAGTTTGACAGACATATTACATTTGCAATACAATTTATAAATACACAAACAACCCAAAAACATACTCACTTGGGTGCTGGATCCCCTTCTGCCTCCTCTTCAGAATCTCTGTTTGTGTCTCTGGGTAGAGGAAGAGATTCTGAGTCGTCATCACTGTCAGGGGTTTCTGAGCTACAATTACTTTTGTAGTCTGGAGGCAGTGCTGGTCCTGCAACTGAACATACAGAGTTATTTTGGATCATGAAATCACTGAATAGTTTGGATTGGAAGGGACCTTAAAGATTATCTTGTTCCAATCTCCGTGCCACAGGCAGGGAACCTCTTACTAGACCAGGTTTAATAATAATACTTACTAAATGTTTCAAATGAGTATGATCTACCATGGCATTTCCAAAAGACATATTTACTTGGAATTAAGTTTATTCAATCACTGCTCTCTCTAGCATTTAGGGAAGATATCGAAACAAACTTCTAGACGTTACTTCTTTCAACACCTTACTTCCATCAACAACCTTCCCTGAACTGTTCTGACTTAGGATGTTACTAATCCATTACTACATGAGCATCTTCTGGAACAGGACTAGAAAGCCTTGTTTTATATAACAACTGACGTACAATGGATGTGGCATAAACCAGTATATTTAAAGGAAACTACCACTTTAATAAAGCTTTGGAAGCTTACTAGTGAAGAAACACATCATCTGTACATACACAGCGTGGGAGACCATAAATTCTTAAATGCGAGCATTTGTGACCATAAAGTATTAAATTAATTGCCAGTCTGCTTTAGGAATGGTTTAACAAGTAAATTATTCCCAGTTCAGCTGAATGTGAACAGCAAGGGCAGATTTAAGTACTCTGCCGAAAAGGGGATGATTTAGGCATTCAGAGAATGAATTCAAAGAATTGTTGCTGTCAGAAGGCCAGGGCAGTGGATGGAGCTCTCATGCTCCAGTCAAACCTTCACCCTCTGGGGTAGTATCTCAGCAAAATTAAAATTCAGACATTATCACTGCTAACAGACCTGAGCTGTTTCTGGCACTGTGCCCACCAGCAGACACTCATCTTTATAGATTAATCTGGATATAGTACCATATGCAGTGGGTCCAGAAGGAACTTAGCCATTGATCCTAACAGCAAAAGCCCCGCAAACAAGACCCTTAACACGGATACCCTCACAGGCTCCATCAACGAGGAGTCAGCTGGAGCAAGCAAAAACCAGCAATGGTCCCAAGGTAAGAGGCCTTCCCAACCCAGGGCAAGGCACACAGAGCCAGCACCCATTTACACAAACATAATGGAGGTTTGATTCTACTGATGATTTAGCATCCTGCTACACAGACACCATTCCTCCTCTTAATATCTCAAGCACTGAGTACAAGACTTGCAGGACAGAGAGGTGTTTTGGTGAGAAAAGGACATTGTTCCCTTTATGAATAGTCAAGAGTCAGATGAAAAGATAAATGGTACCAGGAAATTAGATCTCCAGCTGGGAGAACTACAACTTTTTGATAGCACAAAATACAACCTAATGCATATTACGGTTCCATTGTTAGCTGACAAAGGCTAGGCAGAAATCGAGTCCTTCGGGTGAGCTTCACAAAGCTTTTAAACATCTTTAGCACAAGACACAAGCAAGGATAGTCCACTAGTTACAAAGCATCCAGGCAGATCTGCCACTTCTTTGTTTCCTGTTTTACTGGAAAAGACTTTAACTGGGACATACAAATTCATTTCAGCACTAAGAAGGGAAAAAGCCAACCCAACAAACCACTTCTCTCCCACCCGCCAAAAAAACCCCAAACATAACACCCTAGCCTATAAAGGTAAAATAAGTTCAAGATGAAAGGAACAAACAGACGAAATATATCTCTGCTATAAAGAAGTCTCCTCTTTCGGTACAAAAAGTACCACTTGAAAAAAAAGCACTTGAAACCCAGACAAAACCTGTACAACTGCTTTCTCCAGCCACCTGGTGCCCTGACATCATGCAGGCAGACTTCATTTGCTCTAAATCCAAAAGAAAGGACTTGGAGTGAGAGGAACAAACATAGATGAAGTTTGATCAGTCTGATACTAGAGAGGAAGAGAGAAATTAGGAGTAGCTTTGTGAGCTGCACAGAACTAGTAAAACCAAAACTACTTAAGGAATGAGACTGGTGCCACTGGCATGTTGTTCAACACCAGGGCTAACACACATACTTTCATCTCAATTCCTCTCCGTTATGTTGGCAGAACTGCTTGCATGGTCTATGCAATAAACTGGATCAGGGAACTTAAAAGGCATAAAAATAACATTGCAAACCACAGCACTCCCCTGAAAGAACTGTTTGTTCGTGGAACTGCAGCCTAAGCAGGACAACCAGAAAAAAATAGAAACAGAGACTGACTAATGAAGGGAAAATGGCATTTAAAGCCTGAGGAAGAAAAAGTCATTGGACATGGTGAAAAGAAATAGAGGGGAAAGAGACTTGGGATTAAAAGTTAGTATGATTATGGTACTGACTGAGATTAACAATCAGCACAGGCAAAGATACAGCTATGGATCAGGATGGTTTGGGGAGCCACAAGAAAGAGTAGAAAGGTAGGAATGGAAATTGCTAAGCGTAAATTCTGTGAGCACAGAAAGAAAAGGGTGAGGAGGGAGGCCAAGATCTAACCACAAGTCTGTGAAATTCCCCCAAAGCCACAGGAAAGTGGAAAAATACAGACAAAAGGAGGAACAGAGGAGAGCTCAAAGAGTCAGGAAACTAAAACTAATAAGGTGAGGAGGATAAACGGATGTAGCAATGGCAGAGGAACAGGAAAGGGACAAAGTAACCAGAACACGGAACAATTCAGAGCAGGATAAGGGGATAAAAAAGTATGAGAAGAAAATGTTTGGGATTGAGAGGAGAGAAACAGGACCAAGTGAGACTGAAGTGAATGTTTCACAGCTACTAGAAGTGACCATCCTACTAATATTTCTCTGATTCGCCTTCTCCAATGAGCTGTCTCTGGTGACTATCTGCCTGAAAATTAAGTCAATTCAATTCAGAAACCAAATTAAAATCTACTTTTTGTTTTGTTTTGCTAGGGTTATTTCTGCTGTATTTCGGGATTCTAAGCAATCTATCACACCATCAGACATGCACTGGGAAGCTCTCAAGGACAGACAGGGCCTTTCAGCTCCAGCATAGTGGTAGATCAACTCAGACATATCACATCAACATATCTGTATTGTAACAAATGTGGCCTCAATGCTGAAACAGACCAAACTCCCTTCTGCATCTCTGGTTATTTTTAGCCTCCCTTAGCACTCCTCTCCTGCTGGTACAAGGACAGCGCAGAAGCAGGGACAAATGGGCCAAAGGAAGTATGATTCTTCCAGCATGAGCACAGTCAGTCCAGCTTCAAAGCACCATCATGAAGTGAAGAATCAGGAAATGAGTGTGTCCCATGGGCCCGACAAGTTGAAGAAGGCAAAGGATTTACCAGGGATGAGCTTTTGGGTCTGTCCAATTACCATTTGCTTCCATCCTGTTCCCAATTAAGGGTCACAGAAGTATTACTAGCATCACTTCTCTGACACCAGAGCTAGCCCATGGACAGTGTGGTTTGTCTCATGGAAAGCACACCAGTGAGTATTGTGAGAGAAAGTGGCAGGACGCCCATATCCAGAGGGGTGGTGGGGGTGGGGCTCAGATATTTGCTACTGACTGTGCTGCACATCAGCCTACACAAAGGTATAAAATGCTGCTGGAGACTGGGCCAACTAGTCTCCCAAGGCTGCAGACAGCTCCCAGGTGGATTGCCCTCAGAAGGAATGTATTAGCAATAAATCTAAACGTAATCATATGTAATTACTCTCCTATTTCTTGTGTCTGAGAGCCTTCTCTGCCACAGGCTGTTCAAAGTCCTACTTTGTTGCTATGGGGAGACAGAAACTATGAAAGCAGAATGAAAAAACAAGTGCTCTTAAAGAAAAGCAATGAACAGCTCAAACATCAGTGAAACTACTAGGACAGGAAAAACATTGGAAAAACTGTTCAGCTTTAAAAGGTGAAGCATCTCTTAAAATAGTTAGAAAACACAAGGGGAATTGTTACAAAACAAATTCTAGGCCCATTTGACTCAAGACCCAGCAAGTGTTGCAGCACAGAAGGCGCTTGTGGCAGCCCCACTGCACGATTTTTGTCACTCCAGGTGCAGGGCTCCAGATGGAGCTGCAGTTCTGTACAGCAAAATGTGTTGTGCCAAAGTACTTGCTCTCCTTTATTCCCCTGCACTGCAGCAGTCTGCCTCATGAGGTAAGCAGGGACACTTAGTTACTGTAAGTCAAAGTCAGGAAAAGTTTGTGAAAATTATAAAAACAGCCTCCCAGTAGCTGGAGTTTGGGGTTTTTGTTTGTTTGTTTTCAAAGGCAAATAAATTCCTTCACCGACTTCACAGAGAAATTTCCAAGTAGATCTTGGATCAGATGCTGGTACAACTGTAATACCATGGAACTGATTTACATTGGGAGAAAGAGTGGACAAACTCGGCTGAGTAACCTAGACTAGACACTGCCGAAACACCCCATGTCACAAACCCATGGTGTAATTATAAGTTTAACTTGTTTTGTTCAGTGGATTCATACATGATACTGATATTGACAACATGCATCAGTGTGTTGATGGAAAGTGAATCAGCCATCAACACAGATGTCACCAGGAAAGGCAGCACCAGCCCGTGTAGCCAGTCAGGGCTTCCGCACAAAGCCGAGATCCGGACCCAGAGCTTGATGTTGCCATGGTGTCTGCTAATGCAGCAGGTTTGTCCCTCTTGCTATGGCTCCCTCTTCTGGATTAAAAAATTAGAGAACAGGCAAGCACAGCAACCCAGCAACCCTTTCCCATCAGAGCTGCTTTCTTCGGAGTAACGGAATGGTCACTGACACACTGCCAGAAACTAAACAGATGTACTAGTGCCTTGAACCTGGATTAAAGGCAAGGAGCACAAACGCTCAAAGTGCTGCTTCCAGAGATATTATTGACAAAGAACATGCAAGAGTTTTAGGGGGGGAAACTGAGCTCCACTGCAGAAGAGCCAGTCTGGCAGTCAGCTGGTCTCGGTGGGATCCCACTTCTGATCCGTGACTGCTCTCAACATGAGAGACCCCGGCAGGCGAGGCACCACAGCCCCACTGACCACCAGTCTGCTCCACATCCTGAAGTACATTGCCTGGAAAAACACAGCTGATGAAGCTGTTTGGCTCGGCAAAGGAAAGCATGCTGCACAGGCCCAGCCTCCTCCTTTTCTACCCGCTCATTTCACACTTGGAGCTGCTGAAGAACGCAGGCTTCAAAGCGCACGCGAGACTTGAGCGGGACAAAAGAAAACAACTCAACGCAGTATTTTTCTAAAACGAGTTTTAGAGCGTTTCATGTCTGTAGCATTCCATCGCATATAGCGCCTTTTTTTTTTTTTAATTTTCTTCTGAAAAAGTCACCGGGAAGCTTAGCTCCATCCAGGTGCGGCACTGGCACACCCCGCCCTGCGACACACTGGGCTGCGGAGCCCCGCTCTCCAACTCACGGAGCATCCTGCGCTGGGGAACACGGGCTGCAGAGCCGCCCTATTCCAGTCACAGAGCTTCCCACGCTACGGAACACCGGCGGTAGGCCCCGCTCTCCCACCCACGGAGCACCCCGCGCTGTGGCAAAAGGGCCGCCGAGCCCCGCCATCCCACCGCCGGCGCATCCCTGTGCTCTCACCCTGGCTGAAGTCCTCGCCCGGCTCGGCCTCGGCGCGGCGCGGGAAGCCGGGCGGCAGCGTGGGGCCGATGAGCTGGTGGGCCATGGCGCAGCCGGCGCCGAGGGCAGCCCGGCCGCTGCCGCCGTCCCGTTCCGCTTCCTTGCTCCCGCCCGTAAGGCGCTCACGGATGACGCCAGGGCCGCCAGGAGGAGGGAGGGTTCACCTTCCTAAGCCCGGACGTGACGCGTTCAGCGGCAGCCACCGCCGGAGACCCCACGTGGTGGTGGGAGCGCATCGCGGAGCGGGCTCTGTATCCGAGCGGCCTCTCCGCGCCCGACATGAACCCCTTCGCCTGGTACCCACCGCCCCCTCCGGGGCTGCCTCCTCCGGGCATCCCCCCACCCTTCTTCTGCCCGCCGCCCTCCTGGAACACGCGCTTCTGGGCTGCCCCCGGGCCCTACGCGCCGCCCGGCCGCTACCCGCCGCCCGACAGCACCTACGCGTCCGCCGACACCTACTCGCAGCCCGCCGACAACTACCCGCCCGCTGAGAGCTACTCGGAGCCGGCCCAGAGCATCCCTCCCACCGAGAGCTACTCCCAGCCTGGCCAGAACTACTCGGAGCCTGAGGACTACCCCCAGCCCCCCGAGGGCTACCCGCCGGCTCAGAGTTACTCGCAGCCCAAGAGCTTCCTTCCCCCTCACAGCTACGCCTCGCCCGCCGCCTGGTTCCCGCCGGCCTACGGAGCGCGGCCGCAGGGCCCGCACGCTGGTGAGAAGCCGGGGCAGGGGAGAATCTGTCTCTTGGGCCCATGGGCTCCTTCCTTCCCCACGCAGGCAGGGGCCCCGGGGCTGTCCTGACCCCTTGGGGCTGCAGGACTCTCCTCCAAGCACGTTGGTCACGCAGCCTTCTCTTGTCTCTTCCCTAGATCCTTCTCCGTGCACCGAGGTAGAAGGGGGGTGTTTTACCAGCTGTGTCTGTGAATGGCTCATCTTTTTTTTTCTCTCTTCTGAAGGTGGGAATAGTAATTTCTCCCAGAAATGGCCGGGCAAGCAAGTGCCTGCGTTTAGTAAACATTGTCCAGAAGAAAATAACAAGCCAAAGGTATGGAGTGGGGTCCCCAGCGCAAGAGGGACATGTATGTGTTGGAGTGGGTCACGAAAAGGCCCACGTGTGGAGAAAGGCCACGAAAATGGTCAGGGGGTGGAACTCCTCTCCTGTGAAAGCTGAGAGACCTGGGGTTGTTTAGCCTGGAGAAGAGAAGGCTTCAGGAAGAGCCTTGCAGCACCCTTTCAATACTTTAAGGGAACTTAGGAGAAAGATGGGGACAGACTTTATAGCCTGTAATGATAGAACAAGGAGTAATTGTTTTAAACTGAAGCAGAGTAGATTTCAGTTGGACATAAGGATGACATTTTTTTGCTATGAAGAGGATGAGATACTGGCGCAGATTGCCCAGATGCGACTGGCCCATCCCTGGAAGTGTTGAAGACCAGATTGAATGGGGCTTTGAGCAGCCTGATCTAGTCATGCCTATGGTGAGGGGGTTGGAACCAGATGGTCTTGGAAGGTCCCTTCTCACCCAAACCATTCTGTCATTCTGTGATGGTATCAGTCTTATGGGACTGGGCCCCAAGTACTATAGAGATCCCGTTCTCCTGTCTAATGTGCTTGCCCTTACAAGAGAGCAAACATGTGACAGTCTGTAACTCTTGAAAGATGTATTTCAACCAAATTCTTACACAGGTTTGTGTCACCTTACTGTGGTGAATGTCCTACTGCCTAAATTACATTAGTGCTCTGTTACATGGTCAAGACCAGCCAGCCAGATGCCACTGATGTGTGTAGTGGGAGGAGGAAGGGAGAAGTTCATGCTACCCTCTGAGCTTGTACATGTCGTGGGAGAACAGTCATGGTCTGTCTTGGGAAGGAAGAGAGACATTGGGCTTTGGCCTAAATCTCACAGCCCTCGGTAAGTCTGTGCCAGCAGACAGATGTGTTTGCAGCAGCAATAATTGATTGGAAGGTGATAGTGGGAAGAGCTGAGTGCAGGGCACTTTGTTTAGAAGATAAGTATTTTGAACCTAACTTTTGTATTATGTTAGCTTGTCCTTGAAACACATAGCTGCTTTAGTAACAAAAATACTAATAGTGTTGCACAGCTAATTAAACATAGGAATATCTTTGTAACTGCAATCCTAAGATTATTTCTTCTTTGTTTTTCTTTTTTTCAGACCAAAAAGAAAAAAGAGCCAGTTTTCTCTCATTATTGTGATACCTGTGACCGTGGCTATAAAAACCAGGAGAAGTATGATGAACATATTTCACAGCATAAACAGGTTGATGAGTTTGGCTTCTTTTAGTCACACTTAGTTTTTTACCTTTGTGCCTGGCAAGCAGTTAGCTGTAGTCACTCTTTGAACAGAAGACATAGGAAAGAGATTCCAGAGCTATGTCAAGTATTAGTGGGGGATTTTTTTCCCTGAATGCTCTTTGTAGGGGAGGCTTCAGTTGTATTTTTGGTTTTATTACTGAAGCCTTTTATACTGTTTTTCTTGTGAAGTATTGCTAAGTCATTGGAATTAATTCACGGACACCACTATAGCACATACAGTTTTTGTGTGGAAAACATTTAAAAAATCTTCTTTATTGAAAATTGTCAAAATTTGCAAGTATCAAAATTTGAAATTGGAGAGTCTTGCAAGTTTTTTTCTTAGGTAAACTTCACTTTCTCTTCAGTTATCAGATACATTGGCTACACTGGTTATTCTAAAATCAGATGAAATTTAAAAGTACATTATCCCTGCTTGCTGTGTTTGCAAACTGGGTAGCTTACACAGCCTGTGTAACAAACTGTACAGGCAGCTGGCACTGAGTTTATTTGAATTGTGCTCAAAAGCTTGTTTATAATTTGGGTAAATTGGTGTGTTTTAAGTTCACTCTCTTATCTTGCAGTGCACAGCAGAAGGTTGCAATTTCAGTGCACATGAGAAGATCGTTCAGATACACTGGAAGAATGTAGGTAACCCTCTGAGCCCAAAATAGGAGTCTGTCATCCTTACCATAGCCCCTTCTCTCATTCTTCAGTGGTTTGCTTTCATTCATCTGGAAAGAAAATGTATCGCCTCTCAGGAGAATCTGTTTCAAGATTTTGGATGAAAATATGTTAAATACTATGGGGTTTTCTTAATGGATTCATTTTGTCATCTCTATGTAGAGTCTCACCAGTTTTGGAGATGAAAACAGTGTGATATCACTATAGCTGACATAACAATGTTTTTTCTTTTTTTTTTTTGACTTGTGTTTCTTTTCCTTCCTCTTTTAAACACCTGTGAAATACTTTTTCCTTAGGCACATGCACCTGGTGCTAAAAGAATAAAATTAGATAGTCCAGAAGAGATTGCTAGATGGAGAGAAGAAAGAAAAAGGTAAGACTTGTGGTGTATGGATTTGTTTTACTGTATTTTCCGTGTGGGATCATTATATGACAGCTGAAGGGCAGGAGCAGCACATAACTTGCAGTTTGCACTGTTCCATTGACCCTGCAAAACTCCTGCAGCACTGATCTGTGTCAGAATGCCTGAGCCAGGAGTGAGCTGCAGAGACTGCAATAATTCAGAAGATTATAATAGAAGGCAAGGTATCAGCTGAGAAGGAAGCAGCTTTCCCAGATGCTTGGTTTTGTACCCCAGGTTAGGTGAATGTCTCATTCCTTTTAGCCTCACCACTGATCACATTTTAGGTCAGAAATGTTTGTGTGGTGGTTTTTAATAGCTAAAAAATCTGGAACTATTGATCTGACTATAATTGTAATACTGTTTGCAGATTTCCCCAGCTCAAGTTGTCCCAGTAGACCACACCAGAGATTTTTTCCTAATTTTTAAGGGCTTTCTGCATTGTTTAATGCTTCTCTAGTGAAAGAGAACAGAAACCATGAATGAGATGTTCCCAGATAGTCTAACTTAGATTGCATGCAGGGTGCAAGGTAAAATTTTCCTATAAGCAGTATTTCTCATCCTGTGATGTGAGAGAGCATAACATTTTTCTGTTGACCGGGATTGAAGTATTTATCTCACAGATTTATTTTTTTCCCTCAGAGTTCAAAGGATTAAACTCTATACTTCCTAGCAGGAGAAAGATGCTGCAGGCTTTCCTCACTTCTGTTCGTAATTTAGAATATAGTCTTGAAAGTGATCAGTGCATGAGTTTTGTTTCAATGAGCAAGAGTCCTATATGCAGAATGAGAAGTGATATAAATGTAATCTAGAGCAGTGGGGATGAGCTAGGGCAGTGTACTAGTCACGTGGGGTTTTTTTAGTGAAAATAAACCCAGTGGTCTGATGGAATCTTACTGGCGTATCTTCCTTGCATCCATGTCAGAAGGCAATGTTGGTGCATCCTTGCTTTGAACTTCACTTCCCTTAATAAGTTTTTACACTGTTTTTGTTAAAAAAGAAAAATGAATGGAATTTATTGTAGATATTTTTAACTGCCTTGCATCCATTTTTTTCTGTATGGAGAAGCAAAATTTCTCCCCATGTAAGTTCATTCTTGGAGGCTTTAATTTTTCTTTGGACATGGTTTCAGCTCTTTCTGCAAATTTCAGAAAGGCAAAGGGAAATCTTACCACTATATCAGCACATCACAGAAGTCAACTGTTGCAACTGCTGTTCATTTTTTACAAATGAAAATAATCCATAGGTTCTTAAAGAAAAAGAGGCTTTTTTTTGATATAGAAAAAAGAAATTTTCTCCTATTTTTAAAACGCCATTGTTAACCAGACAAAAAATGGCTGTGATCTGTGCAAATACAAGTTTGGTGTTAGATTAGGCAAGTTTTGATGCTAGATTCGTTTTCATTCCAAGGTTTCCTTTTATTCAAAGATGCTTGAGGGCTTGGTTTTTATTTGCTTTCAGTCTGCATATTGCTGTTGTGTTTTTTGGTGACCTAATTTTCTAATGACAGCTCCAAAGAAAAATATCCATACTCGTGTGCAGTCTTCTGAGTGAGTCTTTGTTACTCATTTTCAACTTTTCATACATTTCTCTGTTTTGGGAGGTGTTCAGGAGAGTTCCTGTCTAGCAGCTGATGCTGAAGTTTAAGTGTTGAAATGATGTTTAAGGTGTCTATGTCAGTATGTGCTCTACTAGAACATTAGGAAAGTGGGAATGGAACGTACAATTGTGGGTAAGATACTGTTTCTGTGGGGAGTGGGTGCTGCAAATCACAGCAGCCTTTATCTATACTTAATTGTAAGGGTGATGCCCTGCCTGAGATGATTTTGCTGAGCTTCTGGAGGATCTCATGGTAGACACTGTTGGTTTTACAGATGAATATAATTTGGCTGTGATACAACATTGCTGAAAGCCCTTGCTCGCTGAGGCGCAGTAAAATCAAAGGAAATAAAGTCGCGTGGTCACAGCCACCAACCAGAAAAGGCGAAATGGGATTAGGACTGTCTGAGCCCAGGCCACTAGATGGAGTAGTGCTGTGCCTTATCTTGGTACTTCAGGCCTTCTGTGGGCATAGTGTTTAGCCGTGATGGATGGGTGTAGAATGACTACCTGGGTGGCTTTTGTTACTCTTTGTACAGCAAGGCAGCTCTATGAGCATCCTTCTTTTTTTTAATTAAAAAAAAAAAAGTAGGGTGGGAGGCAGGCAGAGAGAGAGCCTGCTGGAAGTTTTGTGAAGCATTAATTGGGTCGCCAGCAAAGCATCAGTTTAGTACTGAAGGTCTGTTGTTGATTCACAGTAAACACTGCATTGTACAGAAAAAAGGAACACCAGAGGGAGTCTGAGCTATTAAGCAGTTTTGGTTTATGGTGACAGGAGAAAACCTTTTTCTTTCTAGAAGCTCCAATCAGAGCTAAGAATGAATCTTTTTAGGTCATTAATAGTTTGTTTCTAATTAGGTTGCAGTGATTTAATATGTGTGTTTCCATGCTACATCCTGTCTTGCTTGTTCTTTCAGCCCTTATAAATAATTACTTGCAGAGTTGAGATTTTTCTTCTTAATTAGCTGCTGTGTTGCTCAATTGTGTATCCTGCTTAAAATCTTCAAGAAAGAGCTTGTGTTTAAAGGGTAGCCCCACTCTCATGGAGGAAAGAGGAGGGGGAGAGCTGGTAAGGAGTATCTCTGGATGAAGCATGCTGGGTCGGAATGCTGTTTTCCTGTTGAACCTGCTGAGCCAAGAAATCTAATTAAGCAAAGAGCAATAGAGATGAAGTTCCGTGGGATCTCAGGGTTTCCCTGTGTTTTGCAGACAGATGGTTGTGAAGTCTGACATCAACTTTTCTTGTTTTGATTTGTCCTGTCCCTTCAAAGTGTTGAGAAATGTGCTGCCTTCAGCATATTTTTTCTTTAACATGAGCTTAAAGAGAATTATCTGCAATGCATTTTCTTAATGTGTCAGAATGAGGTATTGCTGTCTTCCCTACTCCACAAGTGAGATCTGGGTCCTGCCAGCCCATCTGTTTCTCACCAACATTTCTTGAGCAGTGGTTATTAGTAAAAATGTGGCAAGGCTGCTTTAGTGTTAAAGAAAATCACTAAACTTACTTTTGCTTAGCTCCTAGTGTAACATTGGGGGATTTACTTGAGCTTGTGTGTTGCTTGTAAATTCTCCCCTTTCTGCCCTGCTGTCTTTAATCTCTTGGCATTCGTTTGTTTTTATAGGAATTGTCCGTTGTATTTCCTTGCAGTACATCTCATAGGCTGAATATGTGCTTAGTGCTTGAAGTCCAGTACAGTTAACCACACCACTTTTAATTAATTAGTGGTTTTCTAGTTGCATAATAATAATAATAATAATCTGAGAGTAGTTTGGAATCCTCACTGGTGTTGGATTCATAGTAGTGAAATATCTAATATGTAAAACAATTTCTTAGAACTTGGTAAAAGTAGAGAAGACAAACCAGAGTAGAAGGGATGTGTTGGTAGATCAAGGTAAACATAGATACAATAAAGTTTACCCTGTTCTCCTGGGATAGATTAGCAATAAAACTGCCTCAGCTTAACATGGTTAAATCAGATGTGGGAAAGTGAAGCCAAGATTTTACAAGCTCTTTTGGGTCATTTTTGTTCCCTTTGGGCTATCCATGTCTCCTTTGCTGTTGGCTATGCATATGCAATTAAGACCAACTCAAGAAATTATTGAGGCATTTTGCTCACAGTGCTGTTCCTATTAAAATGATGAACTTGTATAGCTCTTGACTCAGGAATTCCTTGTGTAAACTGCTATAGAAACAGGTCTCTTTTCTGTTAGATGTTGGGAAAGCTCTGTTTCTTCACTGCTTACTAAGAGCTGCTTTACTCCAATATTTATGAGAGTATGATAAAGTATGCTGGCCTATAAAAAAATGCATGGCTCTGCTAGTGTGCTCATTTATTGAAAAAAAAAAATATCTATTCACGCAGACACACATGCTGGTGATTGTGCTCAGTGTCACTGTTACCTATCTCTAGAAGCTTAGAGTATCCTTTACCTTCACGTCTCACTTTGTTGGAGTATATATACCATATGTGATATACTCATCTTAGCCTGAAAAGCAGTTTTCTGATATTATCAATGTATTTTGAAAAACTGTGGATTGTAGAAGTGTATACACTTGGGAACTGCAGCTGCTCTGAAAGGGGTCTGCCTTCTCAGGCAGTACTGGCTTCGTGAAGTGTGCTGTGCCGGACCATCACATCCTGGTTTAACTCTCCCTTTTACAGTAAGTTGCTTAGGTTTGCAAAGCCCTGTGGGGACTGATGAAACTGTTTGTATTCAAGATCTGACAAATTGTTTGCAAAGCAACTGAGTGCTGGGCTACTTCTGCTTGAGTGGTGTTTGTAGGTAACATTTTAGGAACATTATTTTCGTAGGAGAGGAGGAGGGCTTGCCATCTGAGAAGGGTGCAAACCGAAGTCAGCTCCTGAGATTTAAGCATATGGCCTTTCATGTGGAGAGACTTAGTATAGGCATGAGGTAAAGTCAGTGAGTAAAATGCCATTTAGCATTTGAGAAGAACTGGAGAAAATAAACACAGCCACTACAGATGCCTTCAGATGTGCTTCTGCAGGCATACTGGGACTTGTGACTTGAGCTCTCGCCAGCTGTCAGTTACTGCCTGTGTCAGCTGGAAGGGTGGTTTAGGAGAAATCTGTCAGTCTTGGCAGTAAATGGTACTTGAAAGCGTTGGTGCAGTCCATTATGGTGGCTCGTGGAGGGAGTGGTAACTCACAGGAATGAAAGTGGGAGGCATTCATGTCTCAAATCGTGTTGTGAGAGCGTGTCTGAATATGTCCTTAATCTGCATAAGTGCTGGAACATTTGAAGACTCCTTTGCTCCAGTATTTAGGGTCTTCCCTTATATTTAAAACACCCCCCCAATCTCTACAGTAAGCTTGGGGATTTTTTTTGAGCATAACTACTTATTTTATAGCTTGCTGTCCTCCTGGGAGTCTTTGTGTTTGAAGGAAAGCACCTTATCCTAAAACTGCAAAGCACAAGGGTCTTTGTCAATGAAAAGCTTTTGAGATTAAAGAGCTCATTGCACATTCGCTGTGTGCTGGGAGTGTTGTAACATGGATGAACAAATCTAACAGGGAAAAGCAGAGGTAAAACATCACATCCCTGTGCTCACTTGAGCTGTATGGCAGATTTCTGGGAGAAATCCAATGAAAATAGATGTTGACAGCTCATGTTCAAATCCTCGTAAAGGAGACAAGTTCTCTAGTGTGTTTAGGTTTGGCTTGTAGAAAATGCTTCTCTTTTTCCCTTGGTATGTGATCGAAGCTGTCTTGAATCAATGTGACACTTAGCATTCATGCTGTAGTATGGGGGAAATGCATGTGATAAGATTAAATATTTAAAGAAAGATGTGTGTCTTTTTTGATAGCTATTTTTAGTGAGAAACTATTCTACGTTTCTCTTTACTCCATTTTAATAGACATCAAATATTTATACTTTGTGTTTCTATCCAGAAGCTGGGGGAGCATGTGTACGTGTTTCTCATTTACCACCTTTATCTCAAAGCACTGGGATTTAACTAACTAATGTTTTCAGAGCAAGTAGTGTAGCCATTTTTGGGCTTTGATGGTAAAAAGCCTGCTGCACAGGCTCTGCGTGTTAGAACCAGTGAGGCGTATGTCTGGAGGGAAGGATGTCTAGGGAGGTGGGGAATGAAAGAGAAGGGATGGTTTGGGAGATGGTTGTAACAGTAGATTTCTTTTCATCTGCATGATTTGGCAATTTTTCTTAAACCTGGAATTAAAAAGGGGCAGTAATTCTGGTGAACTTGGTCAGTGTGCAAGCACAATAGTGAATATTGCTCAAGAAGGAAGTTGGGTGCTTTTCCCTGTCACATTAAAGGAATCTTGTGCACCCAGAAGTTGTTCATAAAACCTTTTTTTAAAAAGTTTACAAGAACTCAGCAGCAAGTTTGCCAAAGGAATGTCCTTTAAATAATCCTGTTGAAGCTCCATAATAATAAAATTGGAGGACTAAATCATGCAACTGTTATGTGTTGGGGCAAACAGAGTCCATGACTGTAACCAAACTGTTCATCTGTACCTTGCTTGATGGGTTGGTAAATCTTAGAATGCTAAACTGATAGATTTTTTGAATTTGTTTGTTTGTTTTTGTTCATTGCATCTGGATATGTAAGCATAAATGCAATGAGGTTTCTTTTCCTCACTAATGCCTTTTTAAGAAAGAAACAGTCTTTTAAACTTCCTTGAAAATTTAAAAAAATCCATAATGTTTGTAGAGGAAACTGGGTTGGTAAAGGGGGAATTGTGAAAGTACAGTGAATCCTTTAAGAGCCAGTGAAATTATTTTTTTTCTTCTAGAAATTTTCCTACGTTGGCAAACATTGAAAGGAAGAAGGAAATGCAGATGCAGAAGGAGGAAAGGGGAGAAGTGCTGACTACCCAGCAGTTTGGGTAAGTGTTTTGAACCAAGCTTGTTGCTTTCCTCCCACTGAGTTAAGAAGTCTTCTCTCTTGCAGTGGTCTCCCAGCACTTATTGCTTCCTCTGTATACACAGTCTGGCTGCCCTTTAAGAGAGAACAGGCCCTTCGATGATGGGCCTGATGTAGTGTTTTTTTGTTTACTTCATAGTGTTTCAAAGTCCACTTCAGTTAAATGAAACATAACTACATTAAAAATCTGGTATTCTGGCTTGTTTGAGAAAACCACATTCTAGTGGCCATTCATTAGATCAGCATAACCTTGGTCTGGGGACAAAAGTCGTGCAGATTAATTGCCTGAAAATGGCCAACAGAGATTTTATGAGCAGATTTGACTTCTTACTCTCTCTCCTTTCTGATGATAAATCAATAATCAAGTGAAGAAGGGAAAAACATAAAGATGATGGAGGGTAGAAGAAAGAAAGAAGCAGCACTACTTAAGTTATAATGAAAACTATATGAAATTAAAGTTATCTGCTACCATTGTTCTGAGCTAGTACTTGCTCGTCTTGGATTTTTATCTGTTCTCTGCCTTATAAATTATCTTCCAGTATGGTTTTGTTCTTTTCTCTCAGTTTCATTGTTAGGTGGAACCAGCTAACTTCATTAGCTCTGCTTTAGGACCTGTGGGAAGATCGGGTTTTTTTTTTTTAAAAAATGTTATAATGAGCCACACTCCTAAAATATCACTTGTTTAAACTAGAATGACTGAGCTGGAAGGCAGGAGCAGACTCAGCCCTAAAGGGGCTCTTGCTAAATGCCATCTTCTGCTGCATGGAAGTGAAGCTGGGGTTTGCCTAGCTTTTTCATATATGGGATGACAGCAAACAAAACAAAACCTGCACCATGTAGTAAAATGGTTGAGCTAGTGCAGAATAAGAAGTTAATGTAATTTATTAAATGTGGACAGTGCCAATTACCTTGTTGCAGCATGTGTTCAGAAGATCCAGCCCTTATCTGCTGCCGTCCAGCCAGTTGCCTTTCATGACTGAAAGGAAAGGTTTATAGAAGACTGAAGTAAAACTTCCTTCAAAGGATATAAAGTTGCAGGAGTACTTTACACCCGAGGAACCAAACCTAGGCATTGAAACTAAAGCTGCAAACATACAGGATTCTATGTTTGGAAATTCTTAGGTGCAAAGATGGATTTTCTTTGTCACAGTAACAAACTGTTTGATGTCTACAGGTTTTATTTGCTAGATTTTGTGGCCGTGAGTCAGATGCATCAAGTAGTCTTAAATGTGCATCAGCAATTCCATGCTGTTACATTTGTTAGTAGCTTTATATCTGGAAAACTGTTTGGAAAAAAATGCCTTCAAAATTGCAGGTTGTTTTCTTTTGCTTAGCAACTTTTTGCTTCAGAAATTCTAGAAATCTCTTCTCCCCTCCCTTGCCTGAGCTGGTAGCACTCTAGACTTGGTGAACTGTCCATAAGCTGTCGTTTCTGCTTTGTGTATCAGCAGTAAAGATTCTGGAATCGGTGCTTATCTGGCAAATTTACTGATGTGTGAGGCAAAAATAGAATACCCTACAAGCTGTACTATTAAAGCAAATAGCCAAGTAAGATTTAGAAAGGATTAGATGCTTAACACTTCCATGGGGCTTTCCGTTTGTGGTTCTCTGAAGTGCTTTGCACCTCCTAAGTCTCAGCATCCCTGCGTGTGAGATTAGAGAGGCAGAAGGACCACTTTGGAAGCCTGTCTGGTGTCTTACAACACCTGAGTAATAGTGCACAGCTCTCCATGCCCTCTGAATGGGAAGTGAAGAGCAGGATATCTTCCACGACAGAATAGCAGAAGGCAGATGCCAGGCTGGTCTTTGTTGGGACATGTTTGTGACCTTGAGGTTTCTTTCTGGGTGTTTGAGGCTCCAGAGAATTCAGAAAGTTGTTTCTAATCCTTGGTCACGGACAGCACCTCTATTTGAGCCTGTATTTGCTCAATATCTTCTAGGTTGTACAACATGCTGAATTTAGAGCTTGGTTGTACAAATTCAGAAATGCAGTTTTCTCTCTTGTTAGAGTTGAATCATAGGGGTTAATATTAGCCTTCTTTTGTGGGTGAGGGATTGATGCACAGGAAGGCAGTGGCTTGCCGCTTGTGCCACAGGAGAGCTGTGGTGGGTGATGCCATCAGGGATGAGCAATCAGTGTTAGACACTGTCATGAAATGACTGGAGAATGAAATCAAATAGGTTTTGTTGCAATATAAAGTCATTTTGAGTCTGTGACAGGCCTTGTTCTCTTCTCAAGAAGGACTTGGTAAGGCTGGAAAAGCGTGGAAGAAAGGAGTACTGGTAATGAGAACATTTCAGAACAAGCAAAGTAGTGGGTGGCTTGAAAGGGCTTTATGATGGAGGCCTAGAAAAATTGCATAGGTGGAAGAGGTGAATAGTATGATTATACCCTGTTTCTTGTAACTCAAGAAGGATGGGGTACCAAATGACTTGTTTAGACATCAGAATGAAGACAAACAAAAAGAAGTCCTTTC
>WEKY01059668.1:122125-135666 GCA_013390045.1 Picathartes gymnocephalus | reverse complement strand
TTTTTCAAGATTCCCCTTGATTGATTTCTAAATCCTTCTCTATCTCTTCAGGACTAAATGCAGCAAGAAGACTTCAAAACATATTACAAAATCCTCTCTCTCTCTCTTTACCTACACTTGATAACAAAACCTATAATTATATTTGGTATGCAAAGAAGGAAGCAGAAAGGACTATAAACCAGTGGAGGCACCAGTTTGCCACCACGTGTCTGTAGAGGGTAGACAAATGTGAGGGGTTTTGTGTCAGTCCACAGCATTGAGCAATGGTGCCCAACATCAGGGGTGTGTGTGGTGCTGAGATGGGGATTAAGCAGCAAGGCTGGCTGTTGGCATGCAGGATTGTTGGTAAAAATCCCTCTTGCCTTTTCTTTCCCTGCAGAATCTGACAAGGATGAGGCAGCTGAGGAGAATGGGAGACTGGGAATGACAGTTGTCCCCAGGCAGGTGACCTCTGCCCTTAGCGCGCTGTCAGTCAACTATGGCAGCGCATCCGACAGTGAGCCCGAAGGTGTGTAGAAACAACCTCTGACCTTCTCCTCTCCCCTTCTACCCTGTGTCATACTGCAGTGATGCAGACAGCAAGCAGGACTGTGGCTTTTTTTGCTGTCCTTTTCTCAGCAGCATGTCCTGGGTTGAGAGAGGAGGCATAAAATGTCTTTGATTAGGTTGTGTGTCATCAAATTTCCCAAGTCTTTTCTCCTCGTGTTGGGGGAAAAGAAGGAACATGTTTTCAGTCTTGCTTCACATCATGCTTGAATAGTGCCAGGAAAATCTGTTATTTCCACATCCTTAAGGGCTTTTTCCATAGAAGACTGCTTGTTTTTGCAGTAGGACTTGAACTCTCTGTTACTTGGATTTTGCCCTTCTCTGAGTGTATGCATCAGTGTGTGGTGAGGAATTGCTGCTGCTGCTTGTTTTTGCAGGTATTTACTATGCCTTACTTGCCCTGGGTGGCTTACCCAAAGCTCGAGAACATCTAGCAGACAGTGAATTGACCTTGGGCATCCTCTGCCCTAACTGTATCATGATTTTCTCAGCAGCCAAATTTGCAGCAAGCTGTAATGTGAAGCAATGTACTTCTTAAGTGATAAGAAGGCAGAGGTTTGAAAATCTCTTCGGGTCTTACTCCTTTTATTTTTCTTTTTGTGCTGTAGAATTTAAATACCTTATTTCCTTTCTGTGAATGTTCAGAGATCATTTTTTGTGTTTAAAAAGAAAGCCAAAACCAAACAAAACCCTCTCTTTCTCCAAGTAAACTTTTAATATCTTCACATCAGGTTGTGTGAGCAAGAATAGTACTAATGAACTGCCAGTCCATGGGGATATGAGCATGGTAAGAGGCTTTTAAGTTTGAGATGAAAGTGTGTTCTTTTTCTTTAAGAAATCCCTGTCAAGACTGCAACAAAAGCTGAGAGAAACCAGGCTGTGCTCAGAAATACGCCTCAAACTACTCCCACTCCACGGAGTTGGAAACCAAATCAAAATCGCCCAGAATGCGCAGGCACAACTTTAAGGAGCTCGAATTCAAATGCACGGCCCCCCAGAGGGCCTGATAAGTGGGGCAGGAAAACGTTACCTCGCCTTCCCAAGCGCCGTCCAACTCTGCTGGAAATGGTAAGAGGCTAAAATAATGCCTCCTGTACAAGAGTAGAGCTATTTGTGAGTGGTTCTCCTCTTCCCTGCGGGAAGTTAGAGCAGTCTGTTAGCACAGGGCCTGGCTTAAAAATAGTAAAGTGTGTGTTTCCCTTGGAGAAGGTGAAGATGCTTTAATAGACAAATAGAAATACCCTGGCATGCATTCAGGTAATGACTGACTTTGGTAAGCAAGAGATGACAACTGAATCACGTGTCTGAAATGAGCTGCACAAGGAACAAACCCTTCGTTCCTCTCCCTTTCTCTGTGATGGTATCCAGTAGGTTTTTTTGTGTGTAATTCCAGCGGCCATGATCTGAGCTTTTTGTTCCCAGCCACCTTCCTCTACTGGAGGAGCACACAATTCTCTTTGCACACACAGAGATCTTGTTGAGAAGTGTGTTGGTGACTGAAACTACAGAGCGGTGTTGAGCTGCAACCTGCTTGCAGAAGGGTTTCTTTAGCTGTGTTTAGATCAATCTGAGGAAGAGACAGCACCTTGAAGAGCACCAGGTTGGTGTCTCAGAAGGGTAGAAAGAGCTTTGCAGGGGTGAGTCCAAGGTAGTCCCAGTAGCAGTACAAAGCAACCCATTTGGCCACAAAGCTTGGTGTCTTTCTTTAGAAAGCTCCGACAAAACCTTGGAGGTTTTATTGTATTTATTACTCAAAAGAAGTACTACCCTTGTGATTCTATAAATAGTCAGCATAAAGCTCTTCCCTCAAGGGAAAATGTGCAGTGGGCAGAACACAGGGGAAAGCAGGGTGCCACTGACATCAGAGCTCTGAAATAGCACAGGATGTTTCAGCAAGAGATACCTGATAAGGTACATCCCAAACTGCAGATGTGGGAGAAATCCCTTGGTAGTCTTTTTAGCACATAGTACCATTGCTGCCAAGAATTAAAGTTCCTAGTGACTGGAAAGGAAGTGTTTGTCCTTTGTGTAGCTCCCTAAGCATGCAGTTGCCTTTATCTCTTGCTCTTCAAAGTTGTTGGTGATCAAAGCAGTGATGACTCTGGAAGAAAGTCAGATGAAGTCCCACATGCTGAGAGAAGCTGGGAGTACATAGGAAACCTGAGTTGAAGCTTGCCAGTGTAGTCCATTTTTAAAATTGCATTTTAGTGAGGTTTTTTTTTTGCCTGTTCAAATTTCTCAGAGTTGTTTTTAAAGGATGCGTATTGTGGCTGTGAATGACAGAGGAGGGCCTGAGGTTTGCAGGGAGACGTCCACTGTCATCAGAAATGGTCAGTGTGTAAAAACCTTGAGAGGGAGCAAGGTTGAAATTTTACAAAATTGATCCAGAACGTGTATTAGAATGCTAAAAAAAGGAGGTATCAATAAAATGATGCTTTAAAAAAAAAAAGGAGGCTGAATAGCTGCAGATACCTCTCGACAGTCATTCAGCAGTGAGCTTGGGCACTACTGAAACATGTTTATTGTAGCCACGCAAACATTAATGTGTATTTAGTCTCTCTCTATGCTGACAAAATCAAAAGCTTGTGTACTATCACTCCAGTGATGCCCATCCCTGCATTAAAAAATGAAATACAATGATACAGTCCTTGGTAGGGTGATTGGTGCAGCCCAGCTGGGCCCTAATTTGGCCGTTTGGGAATTCATCACTTTCTCCCAGTTGAACAGAGAACAGCACTATGCTGTCCCTTGTCCGTCCTAAAGTGCATCTCACAGTTCATATGGAAGGCTCATTTATGTGTCATACCTCTTAGCAACTAATTTAAGGGAAATATTCACACGTAAAAGTGGCTGGTTAAACCAATGTTGAAACTTGTAATGCCACTGGGAAGCTTTTTGTTGTTAAAAGCCAAACTTAGCCAAATCTCCTGCAGTGTGTAATACAGCTCTCCTGCAAATGACCAGGTAGTTACAGATTTAGCCACTTGGCTCAGATTTTCTGTTTGTCCAGAGTACTAGTTCTGCTGACACTTGCAATGAAAAAGGTTCATTCAGCTCTCTGACTGATAGGTTTCTTTTTCCTACTACCAAAATGAGCTTCAGTGAGGTTAAAGCCGATGAGGGAGGCTTCTAGCACTTTGATTAAGCTACTAAAATTAGGTTGGTGTATTACAGCCAAAACCAGTTAGTGCTGTTTAAATCCATGGTCTGGTACCTGATGAAAGATGCCCTTTCCTTGTATTTATCTTTTACTCGTAGGGGATTTAAATTAAAAATGCATGGGATATTAAATTGCAGATGCAGTGTAACTTAGAAAGCGTAGAAGATGCTAATAGACCCGCTACCTTGATGTACTGGAATGTATGGTCTGGTATTATAGTCCGTGACACGAGAACATCATTGTCTCTGGTATGGCAGTCTCCAGCCCCATGTGTCCAGGACCTGTATGAGAGAGCTAGCTGTTTAAATTGAAAGATGTTGGAAATTAATGAGTAGATCAGTACATCTTGCTGTGCTTGTATCAGCTACAGAGCAATAGAGGGAAATGTGCATCATCTTCTCTTTTTAAATTTCCAGTTACTGGCCCCGGATATCCGACACGAAAGGAATGTGATTTTGCAGTGTGTTCGATACCTCGTCAGCAATAACGTGTTTGGACTTCATCATAAAACAGAACCACAGGCTGAAGCAGAAACTGGACAGTCCTCTACAACTACAGCAGAGCCTTCGGTGGACAAACCCGATGAATCTAATTGTTCTTGTAGCTCTGACCTTCAGTTAGAAAGAGGACAAGAAGATGCATTATTAATAGCCCAGGGTGAGAAAGAACCTGTGGATCAGACTTCACAGATGGCTCAGTTGGCAGATGAGGACACATGGGAAACCCCATCACTTCAGTGTGAAGGGGCACTGTAGAGGATGTCTGTTATGGACAGTAAAGCAAAGGCTCACATTTCTACCCAACTGATGCTTTTTGGAAGACATCAGTGTAACAAAATAATCATTGAAGTACATGCTGAGACCTGTTAAAACCACTTTCCTGATCTGTTCTGCCCTAGGTGGCCATTTCCTTGGAAAACATGTTGAGTAATTCCATTTTCACATGGCACAAAGGCAGCAGTGGCACAGAGTATGACCTTCCCTAGAGTAGGTGCAGATCCCTTCTCTACACCTTCAGAGTTGTGGGTGTCTTACCTTCCTCCTTATGAAACGTGTGTGAATCCATCCCCAGAGCCAAGTAGGATGGATCTTCTTCATGTGAAGTCATGGTCCAGTGTGTATGGAGTATCTTGAGTGTCCAGAAGTATTTCAGTGTAGTTTCAAAATGACAGTTCAGTGCACACATTGTTTTACTTTAGCTGTTATAAGATAAATCCAATATAAATAAGATAAATCTAATATATCCTGTGAAAAATATGGAAGATATAACTGACCTGGCTCAAAAAGTACTGCTTGTACCAGCAACCTCTTCCTCCCTGAATTAAGTTGTTAATTGAGCAGAGAAATGGAAATGAGGGTGCAGCTTTTATTTATTTTTAAAATAAGTAAATAAGGGTGCTCTAACTGCTTGCATCAGTGCTAGGTTGCTGGTTGACATCGCGTACCCAATATTGCGCCTTAACTGCTGTTACTGCCTGACAAATTAACTCCTGAAGCAAACCTTTAACATTATTGTCAAAGTTCAGAAGGCTTCCCAAGAGTTACTGGTTACCTTTTTCATATCGGTTGGGAATTTTTTAGTTGGCCTTCTGGAAGAATGCCTTGGTACTTTGTTGTGATGCTCCTACAGCACCCAGGGATTGGTTTTTTTCATGGGTTTGTGCGTACATCTGTAGTGTTGTGAGCATTAAAAAAAAAAAAAGCATCAGCCAAGGTTTAGAAACAAATTTAGGCTTTTGATTATATTGTGCACTTCTTTGCCAGAATACTTCTTGTCAAGGGCAGGTGTTAGTTTGTCACATTGACACTGAAAACACGCCACGAAAATAATCTATTCCCAAAACCTCTGCTTCAGAATCTGCTCTTTGTCTTTTAGTCATGGTTAAATGTTGGAGTTAACTCTCAGGGACTGGCTTCATTTTCTTTGTCTTTGGTAGAAGTCTAGCTTTCCATTCCACATTCTGAAATAGGGAGACTTACATGGGGTTTTTTTATTGCCTAGTAGCTGGAGTTAACTCTCAGGGACTGGCTTCATTTTCTTTGTCTTTGGTAGAAGTCTAGCTTTCCATTCCACATTCTGAAATAGGGAGACTTACATGGGGTTTTTTTATTGCCTAGTAGCTGGAGTTAACTCTCAGGGACTGGCTTCATTTTCTTTGTCTTTGGTAGAAGTCTAGCTTTCCATTCCACATTCTGAAATAGGGAGACTTACATGGGGTTTTTTTATTGCCTAGTAGCTGTATTTTCTTTCCTTTAGTTCCTTAACTCGTGCTACATACCTCATTTGTGGAGTATAAGAAACAAGAAGTAGTTGAAAATTCTATCCTGCTGCTCCACTATTTATAACTACAACTGCATATTGTGTTTGTAATGCAGAGTCTAAATTTATGGAATTATATAAATACCAACACCCTTGTAAAAGTTGTGTGTCTCAAGAGTATGTGTGCAGAATAGAAGCAGTGATCATAAACATTTATATTTCCAAGGCAGATGATTCATTCTTCCCACGATGATCTCACGAGCCATCTCAATCTCACTGACTTGCCTCTGGCTCTTACAGTTTTACTGCGATGAAAATACCAATGAAGAACACTCAGCCACGGAGATCTGGCACTCGAGCATAACCTGGTTTCAGAGTGGGGTGGTACCAGTGCTATTGAAAGCATAAGTAACAGCTGCGGGAAAAGAAATGGATGTCTTAAATTTGCTATTAAATTGCACTTTAAACAACCCTGTGTCCTGTCAAGGTGGTGGCAGAGCTCTCTGACTATACCCTTTGACCTTGTGTTTAAAAAGACAAAACCTTTACCGTGAATTCTTTATACTGTTGTCATTATGACTTAAGAATATTAAACTTTCACATAAAACCAAAAACTTTGTCAGAAAAAGAAATCTTTTTAAAAGTCTGTTTCATATAGATACAAAGAAGTAGGTTTCTTTGTAGGGAGATCTGTGCATGGCATAAACCAGAAGTTTTAACCTAGAACTTGTTGCATATATGAAGAATTGCTATTTTCTCATAACAAGCCATTTCTGCCAACTCACAGAGCAGCCATGTGGAGACAGACACTGCAGTGATGTCAAACCCTGAATTGCAGTCTTGGTCAATGCTAGGAGGTCTCTGTCCCTTCCTCTCCCCCACTTTCCTTTTCCTGTTCTTCCAGTCCACGTTCAGACTTCACACACCCGTTCCTGCTCATCAAGGATGTGCATTCTTAGTACTTTGGATTCAGCTTTTGTATAGGAAAGGTGCCATAATGACCTTCTCTGGTACTGTTAAATGCCTGCAGGCTTTTCTGCTCCCTGCAGTTTGTCTGCTCTGGGTTAGAGGTGGGTTTTGTTCACTGGAATAAAATACCTCTCTGTGTCTGTAAGAAGAGCCTGTTGTTTCTGGCATGCTGCTGGAGCCAGTGCCTTTAGTAAGCTTTGTGTAGCTTTTAGCTTTCTCATTGTCTTGATTTTGGGTGATAGTTTCTTGAAGTTTTTTTGCAGTGTTATTAAGAAAAAAAGAATCCTACTGCTCAGTCTTTGTGACTCACTTTAGATAAAAATATTCCAGTGACAACCTTCACACTTCTGAAATTTTATTTTTTATCTTTCTTCTTTTATAACTTAGCTACTGAAAATGTAGTTGTAGGCGTCTAGTTTAAATTCAGTTCCCTTGGGCTTTGGTGTTTTCTTGTTTGTTTTAAATCCATCTCACCTACTGAGCTGGAAGAGTTGAGAGAGGGAAGAAAAAAGACTAATTTGTGGAGGTGCAGCTTAGGCAATTTAGGCTTATCTATGAACAAAATCATTTGTGCTACAGAACAGCGGCTCCTGGGAGGGTAAGGGAAGCAAGTGGTGTGCATTTCAAATTTGTGTGACTCCTTGGTCAGTGAGGGCTTTTGCAACTGATCTTACAGGTTGATGTTGCAGTCCTTGCACTGAAAGCACAGGAGAGGGGGTGGTTGATTAGCCCTGCACCCAAGAGAGGTGCTGTCCCTGCTGCCAACACTCTGATCCTCTGTGTCACAACTGGGTGTTCCTTGTTTTTCCCCTTGTTCCTGTGACTGCTAATCCAAGTCATGCGGTGCAGTCATTATTCAGAATGGCAGTCATACAGACCTAGCGGATCTTAGATGTTTGAAAAATGTTGAGGAACAAATACAGGCTCTTTGGGCAGGTTGTTCTGTCAAAGGCAGAAGTCTGCACTGGAATTCTGCATTCTCCAAGCTGTCTATCCAGCATACTGCATCATCCAGAGGCTACTCTTGACTATATGTGAAAGCACAAGACAATTGTAGAAAGTTCATGAGGACTGGAAAGAAAACAAGTACCAGTCCAGGAGGATCTCTGGCCCTACACTCTCATCAGCTTCACCAGACCACACAGAAGGTGGAACAGATGAGCCTAGAAACTATTTCCAGACATAGTACAGACAATCATAGAACCATAGAATGGTTTGGCTTGGAAGGGACCTTAAAGATCATCTGGTTCCAATCCTCTGCCATGGGCAGGGACACCTTCCACTAAACCACTTCCAGATTGCTCAAAGCACCATCCAACCTGGCCTTGAGCATTTCCAGGCATGAAGCATCCACAGCTCTTCTGTGCAAACTATTCTAATTCACACCACCCTCACAGGAAAGTATTTCTTCCTAGTATCTAACACACAAGAAGGTGTTTGGGTTTAGTCAGCAGGATTTTATGAAGGAGGAATGCTTATCAATTGGCTGATCTTTTACAGAAAGATTACTTGCTTGTTTGGCTGTGGGGAAGGCAGTGGGTGTTGCTTATTGTAGATTTGGCAAGGCTTTAGATGCTGTGTCCTGTAAAACCCTCATTGGTGAGGTATGGGCTGGGTAGGTGGATGACGAGGTAGATTGAACACTTGCTGAAGTGCCAGGCTCCAGGAATTGTTTGTGATCAGTCACCAGCAGGTTGAAAGAAGTGATCCTTTTTCTCTGTTCAGCACTGGTGATGTCCACCTGGAGTGCTGCAACCAGTGCTGGACTGCCCAGTGTAGGAAAGACATGGGCATACTTCAAGTACAGTGCAGGGCCAAAAAGGTGATGAAGGGATTGGAGCATCTTTCTTATGGCGAGAAGCTGAGAGAGCCTGGAGAAGAGAAGGCTCAGGGGATTTTTATCCATGTGGGCAGATACCTGATGGGGGAAGTAAAGGAAGTGTAGCCACGATTTCCTCAGTAGTGCCCATGGACAAGACTTGAGAAAAGCACCACTAATGGAAATACAGGAAATTTCTTTAAAATATCAGAAGAAACGTTTTTACGTTTGTGAGTGGGGTCAAACACTGACACAGATTGTCCAGAGAAGTTGTGGCATGTCCATCCTTGGGGATATCCAAAACCTGACAGGATGCAGCCCTGAGCAGGCTGCTGAGTGAGGGTTGGGAGGGATGATCTCCAGAGATGCTCACCAGCCTCAGCAGCGCTGGGTCTCTGCAGGCTGAAGTGGATGTGCTGCTCAGATTTGCTTGTTGGTGTAAAACACGTGCTGTGAAGGCACTGTCCCTAGTGAAATGACAGAGCAGACAGACCCCACAGGCTGCCCTGCCTTCACAAGGCTGATGGACTGCATCAAGTATTGAAGAGAAGGTCCAAACTCAGCACCCACGACAGCTGACACAACTCCATGGCCTACCATCTGTTCCTAGTGTTTGCCCTTGTGCAACCTTGAACTTCAGCTCTGTGCATCCATTTGCAGAGAGGGATGCTAAATTCAACACTATAACTCTCCTCACAGTGCAATTTGAGATGGATGAATGAAAAATGCTGTGTAAGTGTTGGGTTTTGCTGTTACTTGGTGAGGTGAAAAAGAGTCGTGTCGGTCTGGGTGTTCACTGGTCTAGTCTGGGAGTGCTCAATACCTGAAAGAAACTCCCACTCTCTCTACTTTTCATTACTCTTCTGGCTTATGTTGTGTGACTCTCTTCTTAAATTGTCCTCTGATTTCTAAATATACCCATCAGGGGGTGGCTCTTGTTTGGCAAGACAGTTTTCTTGGCAGGGCATAATTTTTCCATCTTTTTTGTATACATAAAGGAAGCTGTATAGACTGTGTATGAGCATGGGCTCTTGTATGAAAGCAGTACCAGCTCAGTAAAATAAAACTTGTGCTGAGGAGTATCCGACACATCGAAACCCCTAAGCGGTCATAGGAACAGTTCTTTTGGGTGAGGGGAAATCCAGTGTGGATTTCATTTTCTTTCAGGTTGACTAAGGTCTTAATGAAAACACTGATATGGTACTTGTTGGGGAAAAAGAAACAAGAAATTGGAACAAATGCAATATGTAGTTGGAGGGAAACAGCAAGTTTGTTTTCTATTTGTCACAGCAAGCCAGGTACCGGGTTGTTAAACCTGCTTCCCCCACTCCAGTCTCACCACCTTGCTTTCTAAACATGGGCTGATGTGCTTGAATGGTGGAAGTATATCATTGGCTTTGGGGAAGCTGGAAGAAAATTGCACCAATATTTGTCTATACTGATCCATGCTCTCTTGATATGCGGATATTTGTTCAGAGCTGGGTGCCTTTTGAACTCTGTTTCCTTGAGAAACCGTTGGGGTGAAATAATTAGATTTCTCGCTGGATTGACTTATGGATGGATCTGGGCAAGAAGGATATTTTTTCAGTTCTAGAAATGGCCTGAAACATGCCCAAGTACATCTGTTTGTAATGATTTCAGAAGAGATTTCTTTCTTATGTTTGTCCAGAGTATAACATTTTTGGAACATTGGTTTTAGGTTGGTCAGAACTTTCATTTCACTTGGGACAAAAGCATTTTGTTTCTGTTAAAACAGAAATGAGGAAGCCAGAGCAGATCCTCCTCAGTGTGGGAGAAGGTGACTCCCCACTCCCACCTCTCAAGAGAGGGCTTGGAGTGGCCCCTTTGGTGCGTGCAGGGCTGGCTGATCCCATCTCCTGCCTCTCCGTGGCTCCACTTGGCCCAGCATGTTTGTCTCCTGCTAGAGAGAGAGCCAGGCTGCTTTGCCAAGGGGCTGCATCTCTCTCCTGGGAGGCTAGACCTCTGCAAAATGGAATTTTAAAAAACAAAAGCCAGAGGATGCTGGAGAGAGGCAAGCTGATGCTTGGAGTATTCCTGGTCAGGGACACAAGGAGCCTTTGTGTCATTGGGATGCCTATCTCCCAGGCAAGTACTTTTGCTAATTTTCTTGTTAATCAAAGCTGTCTGCTTCCTTCACCTCTTCCTCCTCCTTCTCCTCCTCCTGCTCCTCCTCTGCTGGGGATGGAGAGTGTAGTCCACATTCTCTCTCATTTGCTGGAGCTACTAAGTAAAACCAACCTGAATTGGAAAATAGCAATGGGATTACTTAAAACCACATTCCTCAGCAAGTTCACAGTTTGTAAAACTCTTAATTCAGCTGTGCTTAAATCTAAGCCCTCTTTATTTTCTTTTGGTCCCTTAGCAAAGAGATTTTGACTTTCAAGGGCAAGATGTCAGTGTTGTACCAGGCAACATTGGAGGGGAGGTGATTGCATCATATAGCAGCAAAATGTTATTGCAGATTTCTAAAAGTAGAGCTGTTCTCCCCACCCTTCTAAAATTCATTCTGAATTTTGGTGCCTGTCTGGTCTTTTGTGTTATTAGGTGATACTGTTGATAGATATTTTCTCACAAGAGAGAATTAAATTGTCTGCTCTTGCTACACGGAGGGAAAATACCGATATGGAAAAAAGATTCTTTTTTTATTGCCCTTGGGTTTCATGGCCAGGAGCACAGTTTGCATCTCAGTTTCAGATGACCCTGTCAGAGAACTTAGTGTCTGTGAGCCTGTGACCTCTATCCACATGTGGGAGCTCAGAGCTGGTGTCTGAGGTTCTGTGACATCCCCTGAGAAAACCCCAAGATGACGAGACTCAACATCTGGTGCTTTCCAAGAACAAGAGTGATGTGGAGGGAGCAGCGTTTTGCTTCCTGTACGTATTTTGTTTTTAAGTGGATATAAATAGTGTTTGGGCATTTTTTTTTAACACAGATATTGGTAAAATAATGTAAATTTGCAATACTTATGAGATTAATATCCTCATATTGGTGGTTCCAGCGCCATGCCAGGCAGGAACCCCCATCCCCTTTGCCTGTGGGAGTGCTCCTCACTTTCCATCATGAAAAATACTGGGGAAACCCTGGCGCAAGCATCTTGCTGGAGCCTTTGCTACGCAGTCAGATATGGCATAAAAACAGCAGTGGTGTGAAAAGTGGATCTCCTCTTTGGGAAACAACTGATTCATTGTCATCACTAAAGTTAGAGGCGATGTGGAGCACAGGCTGTTCTTGGTGAAGGATTACAAGATTCTGTTGGGATTTAGGGACGGAAATGCATGCAGGATTTCCTTTAAAAAGCCCTGTGCTTGAGTAGCTGTTTTGTTGCTACACTAAGAACTAAAAACCTCAGGCTAGTGGGCTGCTTTCTGAATATTTGGGGTGTTTTGGCTCACCCTGCATCACATCGCTGGCAGTGTAATGTACTGACAGGCCACATCAAGTGCTAAAAGTGCAGCTCTGTAGTGGAGTTTCTTGATGAGGGTGCTGCAATGATGTTCTTAATTGAAGTATCACATCATGCACAGATAAAAAACGTAGGGGCAAGTCACCTGTAGAGGAAAATGCAGGCTACTGGTACCTGCCCCCTGCCCCTCTGGCCCAAGGGGATGGGAACACTGGCTGGGTGCAGGCAGCTCAGGGTTTTGATGGGAGTGCAGATGATGATGCTCCAAACCATTAAGCAGAGCAGGCCAAGACATCAGCCCACTGACCCATCTGTGTCTCAAGGCCACGTCAACATCCCTCTGACCCACTTTGAATTTACCACTTAATTCATCTTCTCCAGTGCTATAAATAATTCAGCCAGAGGCAGTTCAATGGTGATAAATAGGATAATAAACCTGGTACTGCAGTGAAGGCTACAAAGAGAGCAGCGTTTTTAATTGACTGTTGCGTGGTGACTGGGGAAAGCAGAGAAAACTCACTCAAAGCACTGCACACAAATGTCACCGAGCACAAGTTCTTTGATGGCTTTGAAGTTTCCTGGAGTAATTCAGCCCTTATCAAAGCACCGTGTCTCACGTAATGTTGGGGAGTCAAACCAGGAGATCATTTGTGGTTCTGAAGTCTTCACATGAACTAATTTAACCTCATGGGACCACTGTGAAGGTCCTGTTTTATTTCTGGTAGAGTCTCCTTCCTTCATTCTGCCTCCATGAGAGCCTGATAAAACCCAAAGGCTGCAGGTAGGGAAGTCCACAGCACTTGGTGCCAAGCCCCGTGCTTACACCCCTGCACAACACTCTCTCAGTTAAAAAATATCTTCTTTGCACTGTTAGTAAGGTGTCCTTACTGCCCCACTGAGAGCCAAAAGCGGCGGTGACATCAGTGGCTTCACAGCGTTAGGCCAGGAGGCTGTCCTGGTGACATCAGCTGTTCAAAAGCTGTCCACGGCTACCTGTCCTGCTCATCCCTGCTTGCCACCAACTCCCCTGGTCTCGAGGGAAATGAACTGTTCTGTCCTTTGGGCTACCAAGCCAGCCATGAAAGCAGGAGCAAACCAACCAGAAGCTGGAAAGTGTAGCACATCCCTAGGATGCTGTGTGAACTTGCTCATGTCTGAGCGTGGAAAATAACCAGGCATGCAGGAAGCTGGGTCTTCCTGGCAGCAGAGCAGAGGCACAGCATCCTCCCTGTGCTTCTGGGGAGATCTGGTTAAATCTTCCTGTTTCACTAGAGCTGTAGTAGCATTGTCTGAAGAACATCCCATGTGTTAGGATTTTCTGCTCCCTGATGAATTGGGCACAGAGCTTTAGAGTCACTTTTTTT
>WEKY01059668.1:83635-122073 GCA_013390045.1 Picathartes gymnocephalus | reverse complement strand
TTTTTTTTTTTTTTTGATGTGTGCCTATATTTAGTTTAATTTTAATGGTCTGCTAAACTTCTCAGTAGTTACTTAGCAAGATCTGGTTCAATAGGTTACTGTGCTATATCTGTGTCCAGTTTGACTTGCAGCTATGAGAAAAACTGGGACTAGGGAGCCTTGGAGCCTGTATTGGTACACTGCTTTTTCTGCACTGCTCCCAGGGCAGATATGCCTCTGCTCTTTTCCCTGATCCCATCCAAGCATGGCGTCCCAGGGTGACTCATGGGAAAGGCCTGTTTAATTTTATAAGCCTGGGATTTCTGCTTAGGGTCACGGGTGGTAGGGATGTAACTGGAGAGGAGCTGAGATCCAGCAGAAACACTTCTTGGCTGTTAACAGCTCCAGGGAGTAATGACAGAAAAGGCTTCTCCAGCCTGCATCTCGTGCTCCCCTGGGAGCTGGGACTGCTGAGTAGTCTGAAATTCGGTCACCTTCAGCAGCATCTTGGCCACCACTAAGAGAAGCGTTATAGGGTATGGTGTGAGAGAGGAGGGGAGGGAAGACAAGGAGATGGCACAGTCTCCAGAGCCAGCCCAGCTTTGATAGAAGGCTTTGGGAATCTATTGCCCTATTAAGGGCAAGTGAATAAGAGAGCAATGACTTACAATAGCCACTCTATCTTGGGAGGAAAGACCCCAGAGACAGTCGTGTGACCAGTCATCAGTTTCTGGACTCAAGAAGTTGCTGTTTACACCAGCAGCATCTAAATAAGCATCTGAATCTGTAACTCCAGCAGTAAGCATCAAAAGAGTTAACTATAATAAAACCCTAGCTTGGCACTCTATTCTTCCACTGAGAGTCACTGAAGTAGAGAGTTTCACTCTGGCCGATGTAGTTGAGCTCCTTTCACTTGGAGGTCTCCTTAAATTCAGGCCAGCATCCTCCCGAGACAGTGTAGGTGTTTTCTTATAGCTTCTTCAAATTTGTGTTAAAAATGCTGTACCTGACACCATTTTGATCAATTGATACTTGCTGCATTCCAAACAAGCGAGTAAGTTTGCATCCCACCTGATCTTGGTAAAGTGAAACAGTTTTGCTTTTTTCTCCATGGTTTTAGCTGCACCCCCTTCATCATTGCTTCAGCTACATGTAGCAGTACATCAGAGGAGGGGCATAAATTCAGCTGGCGAACAGGGACAAAGGGTCATGGAAGCAGACCTTGGCAGATAAGCTGATGCGTGGAGCCTGGTCCGTACCTGGGTGGGTAATACATCACCACTGCTGCAGAGAGAGAGGCCACCCTCTGTTGCAGCTGAAATGGAAACCCCTGCAGTAACAGGGGTGGGGTTTCTCTTAGGGATGGTGATGGGGGGAGGTAGATATGGGAGGGTCAGTTGTAGGTACTTGCAAGTGCCTGGGTGGGGGAGTCAGTGCCTCTGCAGTTTTTTCACTCAGGTGAACCTAATCCCTAAAATGACCTCCAGATCTCAACCAGAGACACTAAATTCAGTATTGATCTTCAAATAATTTGCTGCCCTCAATGGATGAGGTTTGGCCTCCAGAAGTAAGACCTGTTTCTCTTTGGGACAGGAGACCCCAGTGTAAGAAGCCAAGCCCGTGAATGAAACCATTAGCCTGGTCCTTTCTCCCTGACAAAGCAAGTGTCTCACACTATGTTTTCCTTGGGAGGTATGCTCAACTCGGATACACCTTTAGGGGCCAGTGTGTCCCTCTTTGAGCACCTTGACCTTGAATTCCTAATAGAGCTGCTTTGGCTCTCAAAACAAGGGTTCCTTCTTTTGCCTGTGATTGTTATGACCTTAGAGCTCTTGCATTTATGGGTTCCCAGAAATGAAGCTGGTGAGTGCTCTGTCAGCACCACTGTAAGCAAGAAAGTCTGATGGGATAGTGTTGATGTAATTTGTAACCAATCACATCATTTGCAAGTGGCTGTGTAGCATTTACATGGGTTATGGCACTGAGACATTGCTTAAAAAACCTATCCTTGAGTTTCTTCCTGGGTGTCTCCACAGCAGTATCTGTCAGACATGCTCATATTGCCCTCCATAAATGTTTAAGGCTAAAAGTGAGTGCTGGGTCTGCTTTGCAGGTAGCAGGATCCCAAAAGCTCAGGAAATTGTCTTGGACATCTTGCTCAATGCTGGTGGGAGCTTTTTTTCTCAGTGTAGTGGAGGCTGGAGAACAGACCAAATGCTATCAGGCAGCCAGGTTTGGAGGGGAAGGGATTCAGGGCAGAGTAAGACACTCCTGGCTTAGAATGCACCAAGCCTGCAGAGCAGTCCTTTAGCTCCAGCAGGGCAATAGCGAGGGCACTCTGCAGCAACGCCTTTCTCTAGGAGGCCCTGAGAGCAGAAGTGGTTCAAGCTATTGCCCCCGAGTGTTAAACTAGAAAATTACTCCATGCAGCCCAAATCAAAGATAGCTTTTTTAAGTGAGAAGGATTCTTGGGAAGACCCTAGGAGGGCTGTGACTTCCTTTTCCTCTGCCAACACTGCCCAGCGCACTAAGCATTCATGCAAGAGCTGCCACGTGTCACCTTCCTCCTTCCTTCCCCCATCAGCACTGCAGTTGTGTACAACATCGTACCTTCCCGTAATAGCAGCTACAACCAACCCTGCAAATCAACTCTGTAATTATGGGGCCCAGCGTGGAGTGACAGGATGAATGTATTGGTCAGCAGCCACTTCGAGGGAAACATACAGATACACCAAGGGGCCCCCGTAGGTGCTGAAAACAGTTTGTACCAAAACCCAGACTGTCCTAACAGTTTGTCTTAGTGGTGATTTGTGCTTTTGCTGTCTCCAAATGTAGGAGAGCATCGTCTCCCTCCTTCCAATTCTCGTCTGTAAAACTTGTCAAAGGGCAATTGCAACAACAACTGCACAGTGAGCCATGTCTCTTTGCAAAAAAAAGATTGGAAAGGAAAACAGCAGGCAAGGCTTCAGTTTCCCTCTCCATCCTCTATGACAGACATTTGCAAAAGTGTCCTGATAAAGGCCATGGTCTGCTACAGAGCACTGGTGTTGTGCCCGAGATCCCAAACTTTGTTCTTTTAGGTTTTTAGTCATTGCTAAACAGAGAGATTGCACGCTCCTTCTGGATGCGCTCCCTCTTCTGCAGAGAAATTGTTTGTTGCCATGGATATCGCTTTGTCTTGAGAGACACATAACCAAAATGAATTTAAACAGATGCTTGTGGGTCAGTATTTCCACAGGAGCAAATGCACAGCTTGAGGCTTCCTAGTATTATTTTACTTGTCCCTAATGCAAGGAGAATGATGCACCCAGAGGTTCAGCTGGAGAGGTAATGGGTACCCCTTAATTGTAAGGAAAGACAAATGAATTTTGTAAATTATTTTACCCATACCCAGAAAGGTAAAGGAACTTCTCTGACCTCAGCAGCCAGAAAGATCAGGTAGAAGTTTCTCTATTGTTTCTTTTTGACAATTTGAAACTACTTTTTCTTGCCAGTCCTAATCTTTCTTTTTTTTTTTCAGAAGTGCCTTTCAGTCTGGGTTTCCAAGATGTGTCATATTGCAGCTCATAAATGGACTTGTGTTCTGAGTGAACAATAGTTGTTACTGTTTAATGCAGAGATTTGATAAAATTTGCTAATGACTGCTGCAGAAAATGGGCAGATCGAGTGAAGAGAAGTTTTCGGTTTCTACCCAGGAGCAAAACTCCCACTCCCTGACTTATGAATTTCATTAGGTGGAACTAATTAAAGGGATGTTTCTTATTACCAAGATGAGAGGCAATCCAAGAGGAGTCCAGGGAGGTTTGTACTCTACAGCACAAATGGTCCGCTTTTAAATCCTGCGAAAGCGTTGCGTCCTGTTTAATTTGACATTCCTTGTGTTTGTTTCTCTTCGTGACTCATAGCACAACACTGGCAGCAGGCCTAGGAAGTAGGTTTTGGGATCTGGCGTGGAGACACTGGTGGATTGTATTCCAAGTGTTGTGCTTACATTGCACCACCAGCCATGAGAGCATCCAGCAAACTGTGTTCATACTGCCCAGCAAGCTGGTGGCTGCAAAAATCAGATTCACAGCTGCAGTGGCGGCTCAGGGCAGGCTTGACTTAGCATTTAATTTGCCACATCTATTAGCCTAGCTTGTTTAATATGAAACAATTTTAGCCTGTGAATAAAAAAGCTCCGCAAAAATGCAGTTCTTCTAGCTATTGCACTCTGTTTTTAAGCAATAGGTTGATCCCTTCCAGCCTCTCATCTGTCCCCTGACAGTACTACAATCACCAGACCTGCACAAAAATAGGGTGGTCAAGCAGTTGTTGATAGAAATTGCACGAGGGCTCTGATTTTACACACTGATGTGAAGTAAACACATTGATTTTCACACCGATGGGGATTTGATGGTGAGGGGACAGCAGCTCTGCCTCAGCTCTTCAGCTCTCATTCTCTCTGGTATAGCCCCAGACCTCAGATCTTTGCTCCCTCTGGCTTAAACTAATTAAAAGGCAAGGGCATCGTGCTGCTCTTGCGGACTCTGAGAGTGAAAGCACTAGGAATATATCTTGGGAAAGACTAAGTAGCTTATCTAGCATTGCTCTACATTTAGTCTTCTGCAGAATAAAAAACACGCACAGCAAAGCAAGTAGCGTGTTTGAGAGGGTTTTTTAGCTTTGCATGGACATTTCACCACCAGTAAAACCAGCAAAGCACAAAATACAGCTGGATGGTAGGCTATGTCAAACCACGCTTCTTTAACACAGCCACTCTCTGTGGGAGGACCAGAGTCAGGATTTCTTTGAGTCAGTCAAAGAAAGGTTGTCTGTCTTTCTTTGCAGATTTCTTCTGAAAGAAGACAGATGACTTCTTGCAGCTCGGTGACAGGATATGAGTAAGATTTGGGGAATGCACCATGAGAAATGATCATTTGCAAGCAGAAAAAATAAAAGCATCATTGAAAGATATTTGCCTGTGGTGCCTATCACAGTTGGTAGTGACTTCTTGTGTCACTGAAAATGCCATGTGCATGCTTGTATGTGTTCTGCCGGACAGAGAGTTAAAACCTCAACGGAATTAAATTCAGTTTATTTTGTAAGTTTATGGGGAATTTACAAAGTGGCAGGTCAAAGACAACATTCGTGCTGCCTTATGAAGAGTTGAACAGTGGCATTAATTTTGAGTTGATCTTTTTAAATGTTAACCAGAATTCAGCTAAGCAATGGAGTAAAACAAAAACTACTCCCTACTGCCTTTCTTGGGACTTGCTTTCTTAAGAAAACGGTTTCTCAAAAGCAGTCCTGGCCTTCAGAATGACCATCCTGCGATCAGCAGCAACACTACAAATCCATCTCTTCTTCTACTGTGCAGCATCCAGGGCCATGAAGAAACAGAAGTGTGCTTGGGAATCCAAGGCAGCATATACCCATCTTCTCAGATGTTCCTGGAAATGCTTGTCTGCATTTTATTTTGCTCTCAGGCACTCAGGAAAAAAAAAATCAGAGAACACGTAATTCTCCCTGAACTGAAATGTCTCTCTCTATTTTTTTTTTTTTTTTACAAGCTGTAGGTGTAGAAGACCAGAGTGTTTTTTGCCGTTGTGAACTCACACCAGGGCTTCTGTCCTCTTCCACAGTTACAGAACTCCTTTTTTCAGAGTTACGCAGTGAAACATCTCTGGGACTGCACACGTACTGGGATACATGAACAAAAGTGAAATTAATCAGGCCATTAATACATTACTTAGGTTTTGGGGGTTTTTTTGGTTTTTGTTGCGTCTTGGAAACAAAGAAGAAATCCAGCGCCATACCATCAGCCAGCTGGAGATGGGCCAACACCTGGATACACACATACACACACTCTCACACTGTCTCCTTCTTCTTCTAAATTCTTGCACAAGATTATTTTCAAGGCTTCCTAAACAGCTGCCTGTCTTCCCTTTCGGAGAGAGGAGATGAAAAACAGGAGCCATGACCGAGGTTGTGGGAAGCAGTTGCAGACCAGCCACAGTGGACTCTCTGCCTGGGTGATGCAAGAAAACAAGAGACATGAATGGCTTCATCTGGTGTCAGAGTGACAGATCCTTCTTATCCAGAGGAGAGAGGATGGAAAGCATGTGATTATTGGAGACTTCCTCTAAGTTTGTGTTTTTATATATATTACATGTTTCAATGATAAGTGTGGTGAAAGGGCAATCTTCTTGTAACTCTTTGGGTTGTAAGGCAGATTGAGGTCCGTAGATGTTGTTACTTTGATTGTCACACAGTCCAAAGCAGTTTAGCACTGGTAAAACATTGTTTTATCCATGAAAAGCAATCTCTGTCTCCAGCCTGGGCTGTCAGCCCTTCAGTGCACACTCTTTCTCTGCAATAAATGTTCTTCTCCAAGGCTGTAATTTTCTATGAAGAAAAGCATTAGATAGAGGTCTGATTTATCAATTATCCTGATAAAAATGATGTGGCTTCCCCTGGTAAATTGATATTATTTTGAGAATGACATTTTGCTACTCACTGAAGTAATAAACACATTACAGCAATGACTTCAAATTTTTTCAACCTTATGCACAGGAAATCAATGAGTTATCCAACTGAGAGGAATTACTTATCTTCTTTCTTAGTCTTCCCTCCTGCAGCACTGCTTTTCCCACAGGAAAAGGTGGTGTGTCAGCAGGATGCACATTAAAAATGTAAGTGCACTTTCTTCTTGAAATCTTGCAACATGCCAGAAATACCCAAATGGAATAACCCGACTGTGGGGTTAACAACTGCAACCTGTCAAAACATCAACCTAAATCCAGCATTGGTCACTTGACTATAAGAAACACATCCTGATAATAACTTCTGCTTCCCTGCTGAATAGTGCATTTTAAAATTGTGTTGGTGAGACCATCTAATGTCCCATGCATCATTTCCCCCACCTCAGCACTGAATGGCTACATGGGAGGAACAATAATTGGTATTTCCTGAGCTAGAAGACCCATCCATGGGAGCCTTGCAGCTCCATCTTAAATAATGCATACGTCCTTATGTGCGTGTGATTTCTGCTTGAGAACAGGATCTGTAATAGCTAAGCAGTAAGCTCATAAGAAGCTCTGCCTCACCTGAAGGTATAATCCTTTATTTGTAACATCCCAACTAGTTGCCACTGGAAAGGATTATGGCTCCAAGTGAGAAATGGACAGGACCTGTGGAACCTAAGAGGTTAAGAGGTAGATTTCTTCCCACACATTAAAATGTCTCTAAGATACATTTACTTACAAACAAGGGAGGCACTTGGGGGTGCTTTGCCTGCAGAAATGCTCCTGAGTAGGTTTGCTCCTGGTATGTCTTATTAATATCTGCCAGTGTTTTACTTTATTGCTGAAGAGAAATGGATAAACTATACAAATAGTAATATAGGGAAAAATCTGAAATAACAAGAAGTACCCATACGTTAATCCTAAATAGTAACAATGATGAAGGTTATCTGACATAACCTCCATCTGATTTTACTGGTATAATAAAATGGGGGTATTTCCACTAAAATCAAAACAGAAAAAAATAGCAGGGTCTCGAGATCTGACCTGAGTTTAGCATAGGCAGTTTTGCCTGTCCCCTGCTGAGCCCTGCTGAGAGGCCCAGGCTTGCCCCACGAGGGGATGAGGTGTGCCCAGTGGCAGTGAGGCCACGCATCTCCCCACCCAGCCCTTCTGTGAGGGGCAAACCTGCAGACCCAGCTCCGCAGGACTGTACTGGCAGTTCCTGAACATCCCGGGGACCACGGAAGTATCTTTTAGTTTTTCAGGAAAGTGTAGCCTGCCCCAGTGACCTGGCCTCACTCATATCTCAGACTGTAAGTACTGGCTTGTACTCAGGGACCGACTCTGTCTTCAGAGTTTGTGCCTGAAGGGTTGGGATAGAAATAGGATAGGGGAAGATTGCTTGCTAGGACAGGCACCAAAAATAAAAGGCATCCGAGCAACAAGTGGACTCACACAGATGCAGCCTGCGGTTGGCACCTTTTTGTGATCTTTTCCTCTTCAGCACATTTGTGGGAGGCTGTAAATATACAGCCTGTGCAATTGTAATTGTGGAAATGAGGGGTCCCATGTCCCTGTGACTGAGCTCTGTGGCATGCACTGAGTACTGGTGCACTCATGGAGGGCTTTACTGCTGGACTCTGTCTTCCAGCAGCTTAGAGGAAGGAAAAGAGAAGCTTGATGCTTTGAGCTTGGTGCCGCTTGTGTGGCACAAGTGAAGGTGCTATATAAAGGCAGAAGACATCTGTCCTAATTTGGGATTGCAATACAGGGCTATTCTGTCTCTCTTCATCCTTGCTCCACCATGGCTTGCACAGGAATCCCAGTGTGCCCATGGCAATGAGTGGCTGGGACACGGCCTGTTCTAAAATGTGCAGTGAAACATCATTACAACACCTGAATTGCCCCAAAACACTCAAGACTGGGCAAGCTTCTGCCCAGAGTCCCTCCCATGTGGCTGCACAAAGGGCACACAAAAATTTGCCTGCGCCTTTCTCACTGGCAGCGCTGCTTGTAGCTATGAGCAAAACTACCAGATTAGGGATGAAAGGTAACCTTTGCTGCTTTTCATGGCACGGTGGTTTCACTTACAGCACTGGGACCTGGATGGCCTGGGCATACCAGGGATATGCTGCACCACGGATGCCATGGGGCAGGTCATAAAGCAAATCAGGCCCTTTCCCTCCAGATGTCAAAGCCCAAATTCTGCCTGGAGCTGGTTCACGTTTGTGAAATTAATTTTATCAATCCAAGCTGACTCCAAAATATCCTTGCTGCTTAGTTTCTGGTTACGGAGTCCAGGGAGAAGCAAACCAAGCCAGAAGGGTGACCCGGCCCTCTGCCTGCTAACTCTGAGCCTGGAAGATGATATTACCAAGTGGTGACTATTTACAGGATGTTGTGACTTTGTGCAACACCTGTAAAGTCCCCTGAAGCTTGGGAGCAAGGACAGGGAGGTTTTGCTCCATGAATAACTCCTCAGCTCAACAGAACAGGCCAGGCAGTAAAATAATGCTAAATGAAAAATTACAGGGTGAATTTGGCCTCATAATCACACACAGATAATTTGGTGCTTGAACAGAGTCAGCTGAATATAAACAAGTCTACAATGTGCCTCATTAATTTGAGCTATTTTTCTAGCAAGCCCCATGGAAATATGAAGTGGCTTCACTCTGCAATTTGCGATAGCATTTGCTCTTAAACGCATTCAGTTTAATTGTGGCAATGCGTCTCGTTTTGGAAGCTTTCACAGCCACCATGTAAAAATAGCAGAAGATGGCAGAAGCCAATTCCCTGGCACAGATGTCCTGCTCCGTTTGCTGCGTGCTCTTAGAGCAGACAGGTGTGCTGGGTGAACCTGAGCTGCGAAGCACAATCATGCTGATGGCAGTGAGAGGCATTTTGGGACAAGTGGCTTTCCTCTAGCAGTGGCAGCACACAGGGTAGGGTGTCACAGGTTTTGGCTGTCCGAACAGCCTGACCTTCACCCAGCTTTGGCTTTCTATCTGTAATCACAGTGACAGATCTGTACATCTCCATACAGATATAGTACCCAATGTTAATCATATCTGACTGTTTTATGCTCTGATCCCGTGACCTGCCAAGGATGAGATTATGCTGGGCTGCCATATATCAGATGCTCACATCAGCCTCTTGTTGACTTTGGCCATATGTTGTCAGAGCAATGAAACAAGAACATTTCTAACCTTGACATGCCAGGGCTTAAGATACCAACGTAAAACATTTTTCCCTAATTGGGGTTATAAAGCCTTCTCTTTAAATGTGTGGTTTATTTTAATCTGTGTGCTTTAGGTTGAACAGAAACCTGTGAGTAAGTGAAGGCCAAAGCTGATTAGGAGCCAGGTAAGCATGCCAAGGCCAGAGCTCTTGGTTTCAGTGGCAGAATACAGCCACTGCACCACAGTCATAAAAGCCTGTTGCTTTTATAAAAAACAGACCTGCAGACTATTCGACAGGTTTGATTTGTCAATCACACTGCACAGATCTGGGCTTTCAGCAGTCTGAATATGACCAAAAAGGGGTCATCCAATCTGTTCGGAGAGCTCTGGACTTGCTGCTGCCAGGTGACAAGGAATTAATGGAGACATGGTTTTGGGAGAATGAAAATATTACCCAGCATCTCCCTTTCATCCTTGCAGCCATTGCTAGTGGCGCACAATCACCATGCTGTGCCTGATGCAGCTTCTGGTTGCTGTGGAACATGTGACAGATGATGAAGTTGCGGCTTTACTCACTGCCATGAGGAGGACAGGTCTCATTCACAGGGGAAGCAACGGTGCAGAGCTAACTGAAGCAGAAGGTGCCCATAAGCCTTGTCTGTATAAGCAGAGCTCAGTGATGACCCACAAACTTGGTGCCACAGGCAGCAGGGATCTTCTCGAGCCCATGGCCCAGTTCTGCCACAGTGGGACGGGCTCGTCTCTTCACCAAGACCTTCTGACTCCTGTCTCTGCACACGTGAGCAGCAGTCTTGGAGGATGTCAGAGCAATTTCACAGTGCCTATTTTTCAGGGGCACGTACTGTGATGACACATACCACGCAGTGTCATCTGCGCCTGAAAAAATATAGCATTCAGGAGTAAACACTTGGCAGAAACAACAGCTCCGGCTCAAATTTAGACAGCAATAATTTATGCTGTGCAGACCCTGGCTCGCTGGAAGGGGGCACGCTCTCTGGAAGGCAGGCAGGAAAATATGTTGCTAATTTTACTAGACAACTTCTGCCCTCCCCTCCTTTTCCTTTTGTAGTTGCCAGCCTTCCTGGTTATTCTTAAAATAGAAACATCTGACGCCTTGTTTAACTTATTCTGGGGCCTGCAGGGAGGAGGAGGAGGGGATAAATCCCCTCTCAGCACTGTGTCCGTCAGACTCTTCTCTGCTGGGAATTGCATCCCAGCTTGCCACCTGCTGCCAGTTTCACACTTCCTCCCCGCTCTCCTTTTGCTGCCCCAACTTTGTGATGTCTTGGGGACTCCCCTGCCATTGTCCCACTGTCTCACATCACTCTGTGGCAGCTCTTGTGTGGCAGTGTGCTGTGCAGGCACGATGCAGGTGACAACTGGCACATAACAGGGGGACTGGTCTGTGCCACACAGGCAGGGCACCTACTCCTGCAGCGGGGAGAGAAGCTCGAAATGGAGAAGGGGTATTTCAGCGTGGTTCAAACGGAGCTCTCCTTGAATTTCAATGAGCCCCTTATTGTTGCCTGCTTGCTCGCAGTTAATCCCCCCATGTGGTGTTAGCTTCAAGAGGGATGGCTCGGTCGGTGGTGTTGTGCTACTGAACACACTGAGCTAGCTGTGGGAGGGGCAGATTGTGCCTCCAAACAGTTTGGGTGCTTCCCAATCCTCATATGATGATCCCTATGTAAGATTGCAGCTCCCCTTATTTCCCACTCCAATGGGGGTTTGCCTTTCCTGACTACAGATGAGAAATCCAGTTTGATCTGTGGTTTGTTATTTTTTTCTGAAGGAAATACATAGAGAAAACCTACAGAAGGCTTCATGAAACATCCTCATGGGGCAGATTTTTTTGGCCCGTTTCTCTGGCGAAGATGCAGACAGTACTCAGAGGCAGTGGAGCCTTCAGTGGTGTAGAGCCTGTGTGCTCTTTATGGGCTCAAAGCAGCAGAGCACCACTCTCCAGAGGAGACAGGAGTACAGCTGAGCACAGTGAAGGAGTTTCAGCCATAGCACTGTGAGACTGACAGTTCTCCAGAGAGGATGCCCTGCTCCTTATGTGATCTGGATGCTTTTTTTTTTTTTTTTTTTTTAAGGGGTTGTAATGCAGCCAAGATGTCACTGAGCTAAATTCCATCCAAGCCATGTCTTATACAATTTTCTAGTCCTTGTTACTCTGCCAGCTCAAAAGCTGTCTTATCTTCTAAACACCTCAATTACAAAGCAATGAGGAATGCAATGGACATGGAGAATACCAGTGAGAAATACGTTCAGATGAAAAAAATAAGAAAACTTTCCTGGGAGAAACCTTCTGAACCCTGGAGGTATAAGAAACTTCTCTCCTTGAATTCTCTCTCTCTTTTTATTGTTTAACAAGCAGTCCCCACCTTCATGTTTGGTCTCAAGCTGGTTAGACCTTGGAAACGTAGTCTTTTTGTGTATGTTGAGGCCGTTTGTTTTCTCATGGCTTTGCAGTGGAGCAAGATACAAATATCAAGGTCCAGTGCAATATACAAATTAATATTAATATAGAAATATTAATGGTGCCTCCATTCAGCTAAGAGCAACCTCAGTTCTGCAAGAAGTAAGCAGGATCTCCACAATCTCAGGAATGTCTGTGCATTGTGATAGAGACTCATAAAGCATTTATATGTGCTAAAGCTGAAATGACCACCAGGCTTCCAACTGTTTAAAAACCAAAGTAACGTTAGAAATTTCTATTTAGATAGATGTTACAATGGCAGAGGCATGTGAGAGGCCCATCCGAGCTTTCCTCCAGAACTGCAAACATAGTTTGGCCATCTGGCACCTGAGACTAGGAAGTTTAAATTGGATTTTAATAATACATTGCACTGTCTGATACCAAAGGAGGTTCACTCTACTTACACCTTGAAAATTGCAGCCTGTGCTGAATCCCAAAGCGTGGAGAAAATACTCTGTTTCTTTTCAAAAGGCTGTCGAGCACTTTGCTATGAAGGAAAAAAAAAACCAACCCCACAATAAAAGTAAATGACTTGAGCTTGTCATTTCTGTTTTACAAAGGAAGTGGCAATTAGGTGACAGGTGTGTAAATTCCCCAGCAATACTGCTGAACACAAAGCACACACCGATTTGAGTCTCTTCTTGGAAATCCTTTACCAACCCATCTCCTAGAAGGAAATGATCATACTAAACCCATCATTTCCTCATGGACTCTGAAAAGTTTGGGTTTCTTTCCTTGTTTGTTTCTCCAGAGAAATTGAAAGGTTTGAAGGTTGAAAACCTAATGATGGCTCTTAAAACAAACTGACTTTTAAAATGAGAGACTAATGCAAGAGACAGGAGAGATGAATGATGGTCGTTAGCAAGGTTTGCCACTCAACCCAAACTTGGTATTCCAGCTTTAAACAGCTGTAAATCATTTCCCCCTCGGACCTAGGCAAGGCGTTATCGGTGGGTCCCAGTGCAGCATGCACGGCTTGTACGGTTCCCTTTCACTCCTTGCTGCTACCACTTGTGTAAAGACTTCAGTTCCTAAATAGCTGGGGTAAATTATTAATCATATAGGCTCTTTAACTAGCTACCACATGGTTTTCACCTTCCAAACTGGAGCCAGCTCAATTTTTTCTTGCAGGATGAAAAATATGTCTGGAAGCAGGCACGTGGATTTCTCTGCATCTTTCACGATGCATTTGCTAAAGAAGGCTAAAAAGATGCTTCTGTCCATCTCTGCCCACCTGTGTCCTCTGTGCTTGTTGCAGCTTGAATTGCAAAGACCACAGTGATGCACATTAGATGTGTGATGTATGGAGCATGCAGCTGCAGCAAGCTACATCTGCAGCACATCTGAAGGTAGGGATGGAGGACTTCCGCCACATCTCTAAGACTGGCACTCTGGTTCCCTTGAACCCAGACTCTGGCTTCATGCACTGATCTCTCTGAAATGTTGCCTTTCCCAGGACATGCACCTGCTCTGCAGGGGAAGGGTCTCTGGTCCATCTTCTGCACAAGGGCAACATCATTCCTGTCAGGTGTCTGCCCCCCTGTCAATGGTGGGGAGCTTCAGTGATGGAGAAACCACAGCTTTCTTGGTCTTCCCCAGTGTTTCCTTATATTCAATTAAAAGCCTTCCATGCCCTTTGGTCTAATTTCTCACTTTTACCATTAAACAGTTTACTACTAGACCTGACTACCCTTCTCTGGCAGCCCTTTTGGTCCATCCACCTTACAGCTTGTGTTTTGAAGAACTCTTGCCCACATTGTGCACTTCAGTCCCACTGAGGGCTTTGAGAGAGGACCATCGAGTGGAGCAGTGCAGAATTACCTTGTGTTTTCACACTGGGACATGTGTTCATACATCCAGTGCAAGACTTACCTTTTTTACAGCAACAAGCTGTCATTGACTTATGTTCAGCCCATAGCCCACTTCCACAAAACTCCTCCTGACCTGATAATTCCCTGGTGTGAGTGTGCAAAGGTTTTTTTGGCTGTGCAAAACAGAATTTTGTATTTGACCAGCCAAATGTGAGTCAGGATATTTCTTAAATTTTTTTTTTTTTAAATTCTTAGTCTCTGCATTAACCTACATACAACCTCTTCTAGCTTCACATGTCACTAGCAAAAGTCCCTTCTATTCTATTCCCAGATGATTACTGAAAATGCGAAGTGCCATCAGACTTGGCACAGACCACAGACCACTGCCTGAGCATCCTTTCAGCCTGTGAGATGAGACTATGGCACTGAGAACTGCTCTCCAGATACGATTTTTCAGACACTTTTGCAACCGTCTCAAATAATTTAATCTACACAACACTTTCCCAGCTCTGAAAAGTTAAGATATGTGACATGTACTGATTCTCCCACTAACTTGTCATGAAAAAAACATTTAGATTGGTCTGACAGAACTCGATACAATTAGATCTGTTTGATGCATGCTGGCTGTTATCAATCTCCTTGTTTTCTCCCAAGCACTTACAAAATTATGTGATTTGTTCCAGGAGGATTTATGGAAGTGACATTGAGCAGTTACTAGCTACCAGAGTTAATGCTGGAGTCCTGAAACCCTTGGTTCCCAGCCTCTGCCAGGAGTACTATGGGCAAAGACACGCTTTAGGTTCTGGATATTTTGAATTTTCTGTGCCTTGCAAAATAATAGGACCTTTGATATTTAATTAAAGCAATTATCTTTCCTATCCATGCAGAAAAGTGCCATAAGTATTTTGCAGGCAGAATAGGAGCATTCAACAGGAAATGCTAGAGCAGCCCTGGAAGCCGTGGCAAAGCTGAACTCACCTCCTGCTTGGGTGGAACTAAGCCCTGACTTGCTCATGGTGGGGCTCCTTGGAGTCACATGCAAGAGGAATAGGATGCCAGGCTTCTCGGAAGGCAAACGGGGGCATGTTGGGTGCACTGGGAGTTAGACAACAACTGAAAGCTTCTGTTCAGTCTGATGGGTTATGGGTGTCCAGGGCTGCAGGTTTAGGGTCAGGCTCAGACCTTTCCTTGCCTGCCTTGCACACAGTTGTCAGGTACTCCTGAGGGACTGGAGGTGTTCACAAAATAGGAGGGAAGATATGGGCCTTGAGAGACAAAAAACCCCTTTATGTCTGCATAATTATTGCAAACGGAGGATCCATGAGTTTTTTCAGAAGGAGGGATCTCATGACTGCCTCCAGCACAGCTGGATGCACTGAAGGGCGCTTAAACCCAACAGTTTGATCTGGCAAAAATAGTCCTCCCATAAGTACTACCTCCACTGTTTCCCTTATTGCTGATCTAAGAACGTGTCTTTCGTCCTTAAACGTGGCAGGAAATACCCTGGATGAGTAAATTGCTCCCCAGCTCTGATGAGCACATTGCTCCTTCTACAGCACTCACAAACACCACACAAAAGCTGGTGTGGTTCAGCTTTTCATTCCTGATGTTTTCCCACACCAAGCCTAGATGCCCTTACTTTTTTAAAAATTTTATTCTATGGCATGGAGTGCTTGTTCCTATATAATTTTCTTGGAGGATCACTGCATCAATACTATGAAAGGGTCTGTGCAATCCAGCCATGACAGGTGCCTTCAGCTGCTGCCGAAACTATGTAAGGCATCCAAAAATAAGTAAAAGTTCCAAGTTCCAGGGCAAATGTAGTCTATTGGGATTTATTGCAGCCATGGAAGAGGAGGAGGCTGGCTGGAGCTGAAATCCACCCCCCCCCAACCCCCCAGCTCCTGTTTTGTGGTAGGATCTCTGAGCTCTGCCCTTCCCACAGGAGCACAAGGGGAGCTGCCTCCTGCAGTCAGAACCCTTTGGATGGTGATTTCAGAGGAAGATCTGGTTTCTGCTGTGCCAAATGCCAGGTTCTGACAAGCCAGGCGACATCCTCAGCGTATGCCTTCTGGTTGGGATCTGGGGGACATGTAGAGATCACACCTGAACTATGAAAACAGTTTTGTTCTCACATCAGAGGTTCCAGTACACCAGCATGTAGGAGTGCTCATTCCCTTTAAACAGAGATGGTTTTAATGAAAATTAAAAAAAAAGGAAAAGGGGTAAAGAAAAGAAAGGCAAGTGAGTCACGGTTTTGCTTCTATGACTGCTTAAGCCACTTAATCTGAAGCCAAGGTGCTGAATTTCCAAACACTGTTTATAGATAATTTCCCTTCCCCTTCTCACATCCTCAAGAAAACTGATTTTCATAACCGCTGTATTTGGGGGTTTTCTTACTCTCTATATAATTTTTTTTTTTTAACCATGTAAGGTATTTTAGATCAGACTTATAAAAAAGACTAAGGAATATGACTGTGTTCATCCAAAAGTTATTATCATTATGGGATAATTTGACTAATGAAAGTTTAATTGTATTTCAGGGAACTGTATGCTATTGTGGTGCATTATTTTTGTACCTCATAGCTTGTGCTATTAAAAGATTGCAGCTGATACAGAGTGATATGGGAGGATGCCAGCTGGATTCAGATAATTTAATCAGATTACTTTGGCTTTGAAATCTCTTCATTGGTTAGTTATAAAATTTCCTATTTATTTTAGGGCATTCCTGCTAACTCTAACAGCATTAGCTTGAAACCTCAGAAATTATTTGAGAAAGAAGAGATATTTCTTGTTCTTGTTCTTACTGTTTTCCTCTGTTTTCTGAAGTTTCAGCTTGTGTAACTTTGGGATAGGTGTTGAATAGTTTCTGAAAGTATGTTTCTGAAAGCATTTTATTTTAAAGGCAGTTGTCCACATATCCAAAATCTCCTGCCTTTACAGATTTGAAAGACTTAACTCCATTTTCATATGCAGTCCTTTCTACAGCTTTGAAATTTGGAAGTTTCTTGTTTGAATAAAAGACATGCAGCTGCAAAAGCCTGTAAAATATTAATTACAAATTCAGTTTTTCCCCCACGTTGATACACTGGAGTGGATCATAACAGCTGCTGGGTGGGCAAGGCTCGAGTGGAAGAAAAAAACAGCTTCTGGATACCACAAGCAGAAAGAGGAATAAATAACTGAAGCCCAACTGACTTCACATTGCTGGGAAAAAATGCCCACCAGAAGGACATCAGATAACAGAGCACTCTGCCTAGGGAGGTAATTATGGTTCAAACAGGAGATGTCTTCAAGTCAAGACAAGATAAACTCTCCCTAAGTCCCGTGTTGGCAGCGTGGTGGCACGGGAGGAAGGTGAGGGGCTTGAGGGCCCCAGCCCGGTGTCCGGTGACCTGCTTCCCTTCCCAGCTCTTCTCCATTGCCTTCAGCCTCTCCTGTTCCCAGGGCACACACGGGCAGGAGGCTGTCAGGGAGCCCACTGCATTCCATACAGGAAGGAGCCAGGGCCAAGATAATCACCTAATAAACCCCAAATCAGCCCTGTTTTGGACATGGGACCAATGGATGCACCAAATAAAGACAGCCAGGGTCTGATTTCCAAGGGTTTGAGCTTATCTGAGCCTGCTTGCTTGCTGCTTATCGAGTGGGGATGGATCTGGTGCCTCTACTGGTGCCAGTCCCAGCTGGTTTTTTTTCAGCTTCTCATTACAGAAGAAAAGGGAACTTCTGTTGTGTTTAAAGAGCAGGGGTGGGAAGAAAACCCCACTGACAGCATATGCCTTATGACAGCACTAGCACATTCATTGTGAAAGTGATGGGCAGCTAATGATCTCAGCGTAGGAAAAAACCCAAAGCATGTTTGTTTTCTTTTTTCTCTCAAAAGCTCTGGCCTGAGAAGGGGTTGCAGAAACAATCACTGCCTGGGAAATCAGGGCAGTATTTAAAAAAAAAAAAAAAAAAAGATGTGAGGGAAAAAAGGAAGATATATAAGTAGTGCCAGCTGGATGTGAAATCAATCTGGCATTTCAAAATGATGAAAATATTTCTTTCCCATTCATTTGGTCTGGCATGTAACATCAGCGCTGCTGCCACATCATTATTCAGAGTTAGCATGCCGGAAAAGAGGCACCAGAAGAGACCCAATTGCTGCTCAGCCCCCCCAGAACAGGACACTGTTGTGGGACAGTGCTGCAGATACAGCACCACAGGGAAGGATGCTCCAAGCAGGAGCACTCCCTGGATCCAGGACAGCAGATAGAAAGGGATCCTCGGGAAAAAAAAAAAACCAAACAAAAAAACAAAACCAAAACCACCTTTGTAATTTGCAGGAGCAGCCACTGAGAAAAGGGAGGGGTAGGTGCAACTGAGATAGAAGATGGCTGATGGCAATGGCACATGCTTTTCTATGTAAAATCTTGCAGTATTTGAGTCAGGCCTCATTCATTCAGTAGGCATTTTAGGTCTGAGTTTCCTACACACAGAAGATGAGAAAAATCTCCCCAAAATGTACAGTAGAGCCTTGCGTCAGGCCCTGTTGGCTCTTCTAAGCATCCCAGTTTGCAACAGGAGGATTGAACTTCTTCAGTCTTCTCTAACTGACCCTTGTTCCCAGCCACTTGTCTTGGAATTATGCTGCCACTGGTAAGTGCTGCAAAAACAACAAGGAAAAGCAACTTTCACTTCCCTTTTCTTCAGCCAAGGCTGGGAGCTGTGGGGACAAAGAGCCATTCCAGTGAATGGTGCACTTTGTTGGGCAAGTAGACCTGGAAGTGTCGAGCAGGGAGACACATTCCACACTTTGGTTTAATGCCTGCTCGGGGGCCGCTCTGTGGTTATGCTGAGCCAGAGATGCTGGAGAGCCAGAAAAGCCCATTTGGGGGAGCACAGGGGTGCAGGCTGTTCCCATGCTGGGACAGGTGACACACAGCTGTTCAGGAGGAGGTGGCACTTCCCCATCTGGGGAGAGGCCATGTGCTCAGCCTCTTGGACACTCCCTCCACCCCTGGTCTGGGGTTGATGTTGTCACTGCTTTTTGTAAAACAAGACTTTCCAAAAGCTGTGTGTCACACATTCCAGTTTTCAGCTGGAATGGACTTTACAAGGGAAGACATCAGACCTACCTGGACAAGCAACAGAGGGACACTGGTGAAGAAGAAGGACCAAAAACAAATTGGGAAAAGCAAAGGAGTCTCCATGCGGTGATTTAAAAAGGAAATTTCTGTAATCAAGCTGAGTTAGACCCTGTAAACACAGCAAGAATCTAAGTTCTTTCTGTGGTATAACAGAAAGCAAACAAGAGGTGAGTAAAGAGGCAGTGAGGAAAGAGGCAGATGTTCAGGTAGTGCACCAAGTTAAAAATCCACCATCACTCAGTTTTCTATAAGAAGATGTTAAATACTTAGGGTAAAACCAGGGAAGCTCTTAGGAATTAGGGCCTGAAAATTCAAGGGGTGAGACCATGGGTAAAAACAAAGCCAGTCAGTGCACCTTACCACAGTGATAAGATCATCTCCCAGCCGGAACCCCTAAAGCCTCATTCACTAGATTGCATGAAATCTTCAATCCAGTATTAACTACTTTTCCTGTAAACCTACTCAGTCAGAGGTGCTAACCCAGATTCAGAAGATGGGAAATTATTCCTAGCTAGTTGGCCACTGTGGCCTTGATGTTAGGAAAGGCCTATAAAAAAGTCTGAAGGGCAAATAAAAATTAAAAGGGTGTTCAGGGTAGAAAAAAGCCGCACCCAGGAAATTCAGACTGGGTTTAGCAGGGGTAGCTCAAGCCAGACTAGTCTGAATGACAAACAATAGATGGGTAGGTAATTGATAGATAATTCATTTTCTATGCAAGAGAGATTAAATAGATCTAATACAGCTCAATTTCAAGAGATGATTTTGATATGTAGATAGCTGGAAAATCATCAGGGAAGCTAAAGAGGGTGGCCGTGTAAGAATGATGAGATAGGTAAAGCTTTGGCTCAAAGTGAGAAACAGCTTTTGTGTTTTAGGGGAGCATCAAGCTGGAGGGAACCCGTCAGTGGCATTCCTTACACAGAGGTCCTGGATTTGCTTTTCTGAAACACTTACAGGACTGCTTTTGGCATACTACAAGTTGGAGCACCCTGGTAAAGCCTTCTTTCTTGCACTGTCACTACAGAGCAGGATGAGGGCAGTTTTGGTAAAGAACTGCCTGAGTTTGCTGAGCAGGTTGGTATACGCAGGATGAGATGGGGTAACACAGAACTGCCATGCACAAAGGAAATTTTGTGCTACGATCTGGGAAATTTTTCCATTGAAGGACATCTGGCCTGGAGAGACCTGGGCACTGGACTTGACTATGGAGAACAAATGCAGGTAGGCGGTGATAACGCAAAGCAGACATAATAGGTGCAAAAGCTAGCATCGAGGAAGGACATAATGAGCCCTAAGAAAGGCACTGGCAAGACCTGACTTATACAGCTCACTTTCAGGAGAGAGATATTCTACTGAAATCAAGTGCAGACAAGGATATAAAGCAGGGCTAAGGGGATAAAAATTACCTAATCAATGAAAGGTAAATAAAATATTTGGCTTGTTTTCCTGGGGCTGTGAATAGCTATGGTTGCTGTCTATTGCAATAATGCAGGTAACTCCAAAAGAGGGATACAAATGATTTAATCTGGGCAGATGGTTGACACAAAAGCAAATGTGTCTGGAGTGTCTGCTGTTAGCTAAGGCTGGAAATGAGAGGATGTCTCCAGCTTGAGAGCAGCGAGACTCTGGGACAGCCTCAGCCTTCAGGCAGAAGCAAATGCCCAGCTGTCATGAAGACGGATTTTGAGGAGGGTGAGAAAGAGCTGTAAGCAAGGGGGCAATTCTTGAAGTTATACATGTTTAATTCCCACCCTATCTTCTTCTGTTTGAGTAGCCAGCAATCCCTTGATGAGCCTCACAGCGAACTCTGTTTGCTCTGTGCTATATCAATGTTTATCTCATTCGCAGCAGAAAATGCAAACCTGGGAAATGGCAATTTCAGTCGGAGTCAGAGTGCTCCAGTGCCCTCACTCACAAGCTTTGAAGGGCAGAACTGCCTCTGGCTTTCAGCAGACTATTCTTCAGTCATCTTCCATTCATCTTTTGGAATGAGAACTAAGAAACTCCTGGCCTGTTCCATAATGGAGAGACTAGCCTCTCTAAGAGGTAAAGACATTTCCTTTCACCGCTTGAAACATCATGAACTTTCACACTTGGCAAGGCTCTTTTGCATTCGATCTAATAATAAACCCAAACCATCCATTGCATGAAAGTAATGAGTCTGAACTTGCCTGAACTTGCCCTGGGGAGCTGAGATCCAAAGCTCTGTCATTCCCTCAAAAGGCTTTCTCCTCTTTGCAAGGACAGGATGTTGTTGTGACAAGGCGTCCTTGCTGTTTGCTCGGCCTCTCTCCCTCGTGATGAAATCCCTCTATAGAGACTCTGGAGGTCCTACCTCAGCTCTGGTTTTTGGCCATACAAAGTGCTGCCCAACTAATCTCCGCTCTTTTCTATGAGTGATTTATGGAGGCTTGAAGGACATTGAGACTCAGCACATTCTCTGTTTTCCAAATGTTGGTGCAACGAGAGGAGCCCTTTTCCTGCCAGTGGGAACCTGAAAGACCTGATGGGCTATTCTGGCAGGACTCAGTGTCAGTGAAAGGGGCGCCAAGCCGCCCGCGGAGCAAGCGGAAGTGCAAGTGTGTGCTAGCTTTGACTTCCAGTGGGAACTACAGAAAAAATATTTTGACTTGATTTTACAGTTCAGTTTCTCGTTAGTACAAAGCGAAGGCTCAGCCAGTGATCAGAAATGCCCTTGCTTAATTTGCATCAGTTCCCGTCCAGTTATTAGGCACAATTGACATGAGAAGAACAAACAACCTCCACATTGAAGAGGGAGTGAAATACTTCTTTTCTCATCAACTTTTTTTTTGTAGTACCAGTTCTTTTTTAAAAAGAGAATGATTCTTGTGTCGTCATGAAGTGTTTGCTCTGGGAAGGGAGGAGGGGAGTCTACAATGTTTGTTCTGGGTATCTAAATTTAAATGACTAACTGAAGCACATGATCTCCCTAGGCTGCCTCTAAAAACCAGTGGAGAGGGAAGGGCTTCTCTAATGAGCAGTTCAAAGGCTCTTGCTTTAGTGAGCAATATTTTATTACCGTGTTATACAAGGTTATAGGTGTTTACGATTTTATTTTGCCTTCTTGCATGTTTCTGTTCTCCAGTAGGATGTGAAAAACAAAACCAAGATGTTCTTTGTGTATCTGGGTTTGTTATTATACCTTCCTATATTTCATTATGCAAATCACAAAATTACTAGAGCACAAGGAAACTAAATAGGCGACTTCCTTCCCTCTTGTATGAAACAAACATTCTACTCTGATGTGGAGTTTGAAGTTCAGCAATTTTTACCTCTGCAGGAGTGGAGATCACAGGTGGAATCCCTTATACTTGATTCTGGGAAGTGAACTTGGGCTCATACAGGCCTGATCCAAATCTCATGGAAATCAGGAAGCCCATGGTTTAGCAACTGTTACACTAAATTATTCCCAAATCCATTAAGTCCATCATCCTATTTAGTGCAGAGGAGATCACCAGCAGATGGTTTTGGTGAATGCTGAAATGGGTTTGCAACTGGCAGGCTGGGACATTTAGTCACATCCTAATCCTCCACAGACAGCAGCCAGCTGAATTCAGCTCTGACATGTGGAGGTTAGTTTCCCTTCTGCATGTTTTCTTAGCATTAACCATTAAAAATAAAAATTTCCTTACTGCCCATATAATAAGGAGAAGCTGTAGCTACAATATCTTTCTTTTAGAAATGCAGTGCTCTTATACAAAAATCAAAGAGTAAAGGTTTAGATGAAATGACTGGGAGTACTCAGAGAGCAGTTATCAGGTGAACACTGTCAAATGGGAAAGATTTATTGAGCTGGATCCCTAGGGATATCCCTAGAACTGGGTTCAGGCCTATTCAGTATTTTCATCAATAATTTGGATGAAAGAGTAGGGTCCTTTTGTTACGGTTTCACCTAAGAGCGAGAGATACCAGGGAAGAGGGGATTAGTGATCAGGAGATCTCAGTAATTAGAGGAATGGCCTGGAAAGAAACAGGATGCAATTTAGTGAAGACAAGCACAAATCTGCACCTATGTTGAAATAATCAGCTCCACAGGCACACAGTGGGAGAGAGTAGCCAGATAAAGCTCTGCTGCTAAGGAGGTTCTGATGGAGCAATGGCTCAGCTGTGGAAGGAGGGAACATTGGGCTGCGTTGGACAGATGGGGATGTTGCACATTAGACATGGGGGATAAGCCCTTCAGCTGGATCACTGGGACTGGTTTCTGGCATTGCACCTTGGGAAAGGTGTGACTGCAAGTCCCAAGGACAGCAAGGCTCCAGAGAGGAGAGTGAAAGGCTTCATATTTAGCCTAGGGTAAGCAAAGCTGAAAGGAGACACAATAACAGTCTTCAAGAGCAATCAGTCTGCCAAAAAGAGGAAGGTGGTGAGCTGTTCTGTGTCCAGAAATTATCCTCTGTGGTTTAACCATGGTTTTCTGTGGTTAGAAATAAAGAGAGAGGGAGAAATTGAGATGGTAGATAAGTTGACTTTACTGCTTTACTTATGAAGTGCCTTGGGGCATAAAGCACATGATCAAACATAGTCGAGTTACTGTAGCTTAATGAGTTATTGCCTGCTGGCTGAACCATAGTAATTAACCATGTGTGTACTCTCAGCCTGCCTCAATAGCCGGATGAAATGGACTCACTTGAATACTCGTGCTTTAATTTGCAGGAGGCAGCGTGAATGCCTGTGTAGGGTCAGTGATTACAGCTCAGCTGATGGAGGGGTGACTTCCAGGGGATGGAAACTTGTCCTTTAGTGCTCAACAATAAGGCTGGCACTGTTATATCAGGGAATAATAAAATGGGGCTGACAAGGGGGGAGGAGGAGAAGACAGACCTAAATATATAAATATGTTACTTCACAGGTTTATGTCAATAGAAAGGGGCTCCATACAAGTGTATTGGAAATGTAATAACACTGAATTTTGTAAAAGATCTCAGTTTTTGTTTAGGAAGGCTTGTAATATGGTGATTTAAAAAATATAACATTAAGAACTCTACAGAGCACTGCACATGTTTCTCTTGCCACTGCACACACACTTGCTTTAAGAGTATCTTCTCTTTTTAGTGTTTTCCAGTAAATTACTGGTTTTGGCTCACATCCACACAGTACTCTCCAATTGTTGCTCTTTGCCATCTGTAATGGCTGTTGTAGTTTCTGCATTCAATGAGCTGTCTTCTTCCTCTTACTCTGATAAATAGCAACTGTTGGAGTGGAGCCTTCCTGGTCCTGCTAAGCGTGGGGTGTGCTCCAGGTTCCTGCTTCCCCTGCTTTCCCTTCCTTGCCACCTTCCTCCCTCCCTTCCTCTTTTTTTTCTCCTTTGTGGTTGTTTTTCCACTGTTACCACCAGTTTGAATTATATGGCTGAAGATAAACATTTGGGTGTTGCAATCTTTGGGAAGTTTTTTGTTTGCAGCAGTGCTTCTGTCTGCGCTGTCCCCTTGAAGCAACTTATCCTTCTGCTTCCAGCATGCCATCTAGGCAGGCAGCGGGCTTGGCATGTTTGCTTAGCAGACAGGACACACTTGACAAGTGCCACGCGAAATGGACTTCTACTTGGTTAGTTTGTTGCTATTTTATGTCATCACATTAATTAGCCCGGAAGGAGACCTGAGGAAGTTGTCTAGCTCTTTTTTGTGCTCAGGGCAGGACCAAATACATCCCTCCCCGTTTTGGCTGATGTTTGCCTAACTTGTTTTTGAAGTCCTGCATTGCTGCAAACTCCCAGCTCCCTGGACAACCTTTCCCTGTACTTTCCTGCATTTGACCACTCCATCTGATCCAAAATATATAGCTGAGGACAAGTTAACACACAATTAAGCCTAAACCAGCCAAACTACATTCATTTGCTGCTGTGATCCTTTCAATTTTCTGTAGGAAAAAGAAATGCTAGGAATCTTCATAGAGATTATTTGATAATATAAGTCTTCCGTAATCTAATTTAATCTAAAAATTATTTTTTTCCCTTCAGGACACAGATTTTTGCATTGAGAGAAAAACTACTACCTAGAGTTATAATACTACAATAGTAATCCCTATACTTCATTTCTTTAATGCCTGCAACAAAGAAACAACTTTTCATAGCTGTGTTTTATATGTGTATAAGGAGGGATATTATGTAGCTATTGGTGTAAGGCTTTCTGCCTTTCCCAGAGTCATTCTCTAGACTGAGGATGTGCGATTTGGCTGAAGCTGAAATTGAGCCCAGGTCTGTGGAGCTTGTCTACTGTAGTACAGAAATAATTAGTATCTGCATGGGGTTCTCACCCAGAGGTGGGAAGTCTGTGACCGATTCAAGATGGGGTTTGTCTTATCTCTAGTTTTACTGCAAAGAAATTTTATCTTCAAACAGTACTTTTGCAGAGTTCCTTCAGTACTGCTAATCCCCCTTGGTATTACCAAGGAAATATCAGAACTTAACTGTTCCATGGAGATCTGAAGTGAAATCGTCATGCAAGAAGAACATAAGACCTGCCTAGTAGACTGTATTTCCTGTTATCTGAGAAGAGCTGTGGATCCACAAGTAGCTGAAAATCGTGATGCTTCTATGATCCTGTCACGTTCTTCAGCAGATACATTTTGCACAGACTCTTGTACAAAGAGAGAGATTGAAGAACAAGTGAAACATTTTCTCCCTTGCACGTAGAAGGAAATATATGCTGCTTAAAACGTGACACAGGAAAAACAATGCTTGAACTAGGAGGACATCTAAAAACAGATGAAAGAAAGACTATTTCTTACACAATGAGCTATGGACTTCTGGGCTTTATTAATGCAGAAGGCGGTGAGTACTGGTAGTACCAGCTAGTTCAAGAATCTGTTGGATAAATTCATGGACAGCTGGTCCATAGAGACACACTAAAGGGAAAAAGCAGAGTTGTACTCACTCAACTCCCTGTGCAGCATGTTCTGCCACCACCAACAGAGGCAGGATGTGGGGCAAGGTGGGCCATCAATCTTGCCCCAGCAGCATGAGTTCGATGCTCATATGCATCTCCTCCCTGTCCTATCTGCCCTGCCTCTAACTCCAGAGCCAAACCCACCTATGACAAGGGTAAAAAGGCTCTTTGCTGGGCTTGCAGTAGTCTACAAAACTAGGACTGGCTTAAGGGGAAATGAATAATTGGAGTTCTTGGCATAAGGGAAACTAGATCTGGATTTACATTAGTCCTCTACCATCATTGTCCACCAACAGTTCTAGAGGAAGGTTGGTGATAGCAAAACAGCCTAGGAATATTCCTCAAAACCTGCTGAGGTTTGCATCTGGATTCCTTGTATTCTCTGCTCCAGGAGAAGAGAGGAGAGACAGACTATCGAACACACATATTGCCTATTTTTGCTTTCACTACATTTGGCGAGGGTTGAAATGTGGTGCATTTACCGCTGCATCAGTTATTCTCAGTAGTGTCACAAATAGCATTGTTTCAGCTCTCTGAGGGATTTTGGACAAGAGTGAAAAACTCTTGAAATTGATATCAATAATTCTGCTGCTCAAGCTGAAGGCAAAACTCCAACAGCTGTCGGGGGTGTGTGTGGTTTTTCATACCCCGTCTAGCCTCAAGGAGGCAAGACCATCATAATTAGCTGCTAATTGAGAAGCTCGCATCTGAAAAGCACAATTTCAGAGAACAAAGAGCCGGAGAGACCCATTTCCAGGGCTAATTAGAACTAATTCATTGCTATAAGTAGCAGGTCTCCCACAGTCCTGGGACTCTGTCTTGCCCTCTCCTGAAACACTAGTCTAAACATACACATACCAATCATAGAAGGCTCAGCATGACTTGTGTGGCTCTTGTGCAACACAGAAATAGCACTGCTTGTTAAAAATTAGTCTAATTTTTTTTTTTTTTTTTTTTTGTAGCCCTGGGCTATGGCTCCCCTCTGCTTTGCTACCTACCCTTCCTTCCTTTTTAGAATCTGCGTACCAATGAACAAAGTGACAATGTCAGCACTTTTTCCACTACTGCATGAACAGAGATTTTAGAGAAAAAAAGGTTTGGCAAAACCAGGCCTCACTCTCTATGGCACCCTCCTGAAGATGCCTCCAACAGGACTATCTTCATGCATCTCCCTGATGCTGCTGGAGTCCATTTGTCTTCCCCCCAACAAATCCACAGCAGCTGTTTTCACACTTGATCTGGGGCTCCACCAATAGACCTTCAGGTGGTGAGGATGGGGGCTTCAGTTTCCACTCTTCATGTGTTCTCTTAAAAGCCTTCAAGAGCTGATTTTTTTCTTTAAGTCCTGAAATTTTCTTAAAAAAACACCCGCATGGTAAATATCTCAATAGCAGGTCAACCTATAATATTTCTATCTCACTTGACATCATCACATCTCTCTTCCATGTATTTAGTGCCAGCATCTCATCGCTGAGGCCTGAGTCACTGGAAGGGCACTCCAGTGAGAAAACGAATGAGACTATTCCCTTATGATAGCAAGTTTTGATTGTCCAATATAGGGTCCTTTTAAAATAAGCTCGATTATTTTTTTTTTGAAGATGCTGAACACCTATCTTTGGAAGACAGAAATTACTTCAAATTGCTTCAAGTTATGGACCCAAAAAAGAGGCAAGACAATAACTGATTTTGAGAAATGCAAGGTAACACATTGTCATTAGTGACGATCTTGTTATAAAGGAGGTGGCCTGCTGAATTTTGCTGCGCTGGCCTCCCTGCGTAAGGATGTCTAACAAACCCTAGAAGCCTCACAGTTGAATCGTGGGTGTTGGAAGCTGATGCTCCTAAAGCAGACAAATGGCTTAATCTGCAGGAAAGAGGAGTCTCTACTGCTTAGTAGGTGTGAGGTGCCTCATTTATGCTCCAAATATAGATGCATTTCTGTACCTTTACTTAGCCACAACTGAAAATCTGGTGTGTGATACCTCAGGGAGCCTGTGCTGGGGCAAATGTGAACAGCACACTGCTGAGATTGAGAAACCCTGAGTTCCTTGAATACCTTTAAATTTTCTATTGAAGGAAACTGATCTTCTGAAAAAAAAGAAAATTCCAGAGGATTTCCTTCCCACCGGTGCTCATCTGAACCACTACAGTGCAAGAACAATCTTTCAATTCTTTTTTTCTGTCTAGTTTAGGGAAGTTCTTCTTTCTGTGTCGTGTATCTTGCATGTGATTACACATTTCCCACATGCTCATTTTGGTGAGGAACAGTATCTACTGCTGCCATAAATGAGGCCCAAAGCCTTACCTTGGCTTCGTATGTCACTGCTGAGAGGAGATGGAGCTGTCACAATCTGTGCCTTCATTAGGGCTTCAGCTGGAACCAAACCCAAACCATAACCCCTGTGCTCCCCTTCCCTGTCACCAGGGCCCTGGGGCCGCTTCTGCATAGGAACATCAGCCTGAGAGCTGGCAACTCACATTCCCATCAGACCCAGAGGACCAGACCTGCCCCCTCAGGCTCCCTGTGGCTCAGAGCCCTTCTTTGCCGGGAACCCACCAGAGGTTTGCAGACAGCTTGAGTCTTCTGGTGCCTCATGCTGGGTAAAAGCAACTTGGTAGGCAGAGCTGGTTTGTAGAGGGTTGCCAAACGCAGCAGTGCTCCTCACTTATGAGACAAAATGACACCGTCCCCCTGCCCTTCACACAGCCACTGCTCCTGCCCTGCCACACCACACTGGTGTGAGCAGGCTGCCTCACACCTCCCTGGCTGCTACAAACCCAGATGCTCCTCACCAGAGGAGTATCCTTGCACTTTCTTGGGAGGCTTGGAGACTTCCATCAATTTCCTTTGCCATACATCTGGATTCCCTGTGGGGTCTTCAACAACTTTACAGTGCTCCAGTCCTGCAGGCAGACAAGGCGCCTTGACAAGTTCCCAAGTAGTTGGCTTTTGCCGAAAACCAGAATTTCCTTCCCTCACACATCTGATTGCGGCTGCACTGCCTGCAATCCTACTTTCAGCAGCTGCTTGCAACGCTGAGAGGCAGTCACAGCGGGACTAGTGGTTTTCCATTAGATCCCAGTGGCTCATATTTGCTGAATTTGTTTGTATCTGCAGTGGCTCACATTTCTTACGTTAGGTCAGCAAAGCTGGGTAAGGTTGTATACAAGTCTAATTGTAAAGACTTCAAAGCTATATTTAGTCGACATCTCACTGATGTAGCAGAGTAATCAGATGGCTACAGAGCCATCTGCTTTTTGGTCACTGTTCTCCTCCTGACCTTAGGTCTCTTTCTCTTGAAAGCGTGAATCATGATATCAGATGAAAACTCCTTTTATGGGTCATAAAAGTTTCTTTAACACGTTGTCCCCCGATCCCCCTAATTTTGAGTTTAAATGGGCTGATTTGGCTTAGAAATGGAACCAGAGATACTGAAACATCATTACAATGGTTCTGGGACTGCTCTCTACCTAAATGATACCATATGTTGGCCTGCTTCTAGTAGTGTTTACTGTGTAACCGCATGGGCTCAGTAGGAATCTGTCTGGAAAAACAGTCAGGGTGTAAAGGAATATCTGAACTGAGTAAACTCTTAAAATGCTACTAAGGGGTAACACTAAGACTGTCTTTGATGACTTTGTTTCCAAACCATCCAACCTGCAGGACTGGTTATGACCAGTAAAGGAAGAAGACTATCCCAAATTGCTCAGGAGATGTCTTTGCTCATCATTCTTTGGTCCCTGTGCAACAACGATCATCAATCCTGGGGATAGTGCCCACACAGAATTCCAGACAGCACTTTAGTGTGACATTGCATGGAAGGGGACTGCGACCTGCAACCGGAGAGAAGCTGAAGTTTGGCAAATGGCTCTAAGCCTCGTATCTAAATCCCACCTGTGATATTGAGAAGTGCCCATAGATTTCAATTCTTGCATGATTGTGCTTTCTGTCAGACAGTCAAAATCCTTGCATCCAGTCTGGAAACCTGAGGTGGCAATGACAAAACTCCCTTGCCCATTCTGGACATAGGCATAAATCCCTATAGTCACACACGTGGAGAACATGGCTGGTACCTCACTTATGTTTTATCTCATAACTACTACAAATTTAAAATGTCTAAGTTTAAACAGAACTTTTCTTGCACTGTTCCCAAAACATTTCTTCTTGAAGTCTGTAATTTACTCTCATTATGCAGCTCAAAATGTCCCAAAATCTGAAAGTTATTTGATTCAATCCCACAGCTGCCATCTCAACAAACATGTAAATTAAACAAAGATCCTGTGAATGGGGATCTGAAGCAGTTGTGGAGAGGATTAGGGATTAGTGAAAGATGATTCACCCATTGTTCTCCTAATTGATAAAAGACGGACCACTGCTATTTTGAATAATGTCAAGCCTCAAGCAACTTAACAGATCCTGTGTAATTGAGAGGAGCCACTTCTGGATGTTGAAAACATTCCTATGAAGTTACTCCATTTCAAGTGCTAAAAAATAAGGACCAGAGTGAGTGAAGCAGTATCTCTCCTTCCTCTTTTTAGTTGAAAAAAAAAAAATTGCTTTTATATGAATCCACTTTATTTTTCTTCTGAAAAGTTTCTTTCTCCAGCTGCATCTCTTATGTGCCTGAGCTCCTTTCCAGCTCTGTCACAGACCCATGGTGTGCTTTGATGCTACATCACTCCTGCCTGATCAGTCACTCCTACCCTCCCAAGCCCAAAAGAACAGGAGAAAATTCCTGTTCTCCCTCCCACAGCAACTTTCCATCCAATGCTTGTTCATGACCTGAACCTGGCATCCAGGCTGATTCAAGTTTGTATCAACAAAAGCAGCCGAGCAAATCAGTTGAGGTAATGAAAAACTCAAGATGGCTTTACAAGTTGTGTTTAGAAATGTCCACATATATTCACTCTGAACATCAGCTCCTCTGTTGAGTATCACTGCATATTCAGAAGGAATTAAAAAGAAAACATGTGGAAAGGAGTGGCAAACTTGTGCAATGTATGAGTGTCCTCCTAATGCAGAGGTTTCATCTTAGAGGGTGAAAAGGAGGTGCCTGGTGACTCAAAACAGTCCTCTGTAAATGCAAAGGGGATTTAAACTTGGGATTTAAAAGAAGCTCATCTCTGTGGGATATCTGAACAAATCTTACCACAAACCTTACTAACTAGACTTTGCAGGAGTTCCTAAGCTCCCAGCTGCAGAGCCCCAAAGCCTCTTGCAGGATTGTGTCAGGGTCATTCATGTGTGCAGCACACTCTGAGGAGGGCTGGTCCCATGTGAGCTCTGACCAAACATGGCTGTGAACATGCAGGACGAGCACCAGCCCGTCCCTCTGAGGCTGAGGTGGTGGCTCCTGGTTTAGAGCTGTAGCAGCCCCTGTCTGGGTGGTGGGCATTGATCTCAGGTGGGAGAGAAGGAAGAAAATTTACTTAGTTAAGCTGGAGCAATGGAGGGTGAGAGGCAGCAAAGTGCTTATGAGGTTTCGCTGCCCTGTATACAATACCCTGGCAAGTTAGACATTGCACTGAGAGCTCCCATGAAAATGCCCCATCTCCTTCCCAACTTCATCATGTGACTATGACCTCCCAGTGCTGCATTAGGCATCAAATAGGCCTTTAAAACCATTGTGTGGACCCCATACCATGTCACACGCAGGGTGAGTTGCTCTTTGGGGGAAAGACTCCAGGGAATTTTTAGGTCCATTCATGTCAGATGAAAAATGATCATCTTCAGACATAATTTATTTTCCTTTTCTCCCTCCCAAAAAGCAAGTGTCTAAGCAAGCCAGCCAGAGGCAAAGGCTGTAATTCTCCTTCTGTTCTTCTAGCTAGGACCTCCTGTCCTTTCCCTCATGTCATTCAGGAGAAAAAAAAAAGTACTGCTTCTGGTTGTTTGGCAGCTGCTCCCATGAGAAGTAAAGCTTATATGAGAAGTAAAGAGCGATGTGCTGGGGAAATCTGATTCCCAGCATGACAAGGACCTGCAAGCGAAAAAAGAACTGCTGAATATGTACAGAAGAGCTAAAGAGTCACCAATGGTCCCCTAAAATGCCAAGGAAAGCATTTGTTATCTTTTAAGTAGACAGCATGGGTAGTTGGGTGAAATTAAGAAAGGGAAGCTATAGACCTAGAAATCTGGGAACTTTTATTAGAATATACTTCCTAGTAGCACCCTGGGAGAAGAGCAAAAGCTATGTGGCTTCAAAAACTTAAAACTGAGTAAGACAAAAACCATGAAGATGAAGCAGAGTTAATAAATAAAGCAGAGTCAATAATCCTGCTTGGGGATGGGGTGAACTCTTGGCCTCATGTCATGTGTGTTTTCCATTCCCCACTTCTGGGATACTAAAAAAAAGTCTGACCCAGTCCAGGGATTACACAAAGAATGCGCTCCAACAAAGGGAAATGCATGGCCTTTCTACTCACCCTCCAGTGGCATTTGGGACCAGAAGAGGAGTTGGTCTGAATAGACAGGATTACATTCCTGGCTGTGTCTAGCAAATGCTATGTGGATTGAGAGAAAAAAAAAAAAAAAAAAAAATATATATATATCTGTTCCCTCTCACTGGAATATTTTCTCTGTGTTTTCTTGTAAGGCAGGTGTCAAAAGGAGACAGTGGTGGCCATTGAAGCCACTCCTGCTTAACAGTGTGTCTGACGTGTTGTTTCTTCCTGTGTCTGCCTGAGAATGGGCTAGTCCCAAACACAACTCAGCAATCAGGATATTAATAGTCCTATTACTCTGAGCCATCCAGTTTGCTTTAAAATTCATGGTGCAGTTAGCTGAGGTTTGTTCATAACAGGAAAAGTACAGAGATGCAGGAGGACTGAGTCAGAACAGAGCTTTGAAATGCATCAAGCAGCCGTTTAATTAAAGAAGGGAGCTCTAATATTGTGTTCCAAATGATTACTTATTTATATACTCCTCGAATAGTGCTATTTTTAAATGAGATTTTGAAGGGAAGACGATTTATATTTTTATATACAGACAGTCTTAAAATTAAATGAGCTGCCAGTACAGCACTGCCCTGGAGGAGTAGGAGAAGAAAAATCTCTGTGTCAGTCCTTCTAGTTCTTCTGCTGCCTCTCAGCACCATGACTGCTAGAGAACACAACAGGCACCTCAAGATACACAGGCTTGTCACCTCCTCCCAACAGTCCTCCTGGGAAAGGTCATTGCCTGGCATTGTTGGGAAATGAGTTTGGAGGTGCCTGGAGACAGGCACCAGTAAGCCCAGGGAGATGGCCAGGTAGAAATGTAGGGAGGACAGGGGATGGTGCCTCCTGCTGAGAAAGAAGGGTTCTAAGCTTTTAAATTGTGGACTTCCTGGGGTGACACAGGGTTTTCATTTTACAAAACTAAAATTAAATTGGGAAACTCCGGGTTCAGGCAATGTCCTTCATCCTTCACGCATCTGATATTTGCTGATTGCACCAGTGTGGACTGTGAAGTTCAGCAGGGCATCGCTTAATGACCATTTTTCACTGGTCTGAACAACCATGCAAGTTGCAAGGAAAGAAAATGTTGGCTCCAACAGATGTTTGAAGACTTTGGTTTTTCTTAGCACTTGAACTGAGAAAGGTCTGTGTGGGAAAGAATGAATGTTTACTGAGCTCCTAAATAAATCTGAGCCCAGCTTGAGGGACTGAAAGCCCAGTGGCTTCTTTGAGTTCTCTAACAAAGGGCTGCACCCAAGTGCACTGGAGTCAGAGACAGATTCTCATTGACATCAAAGGACATTGAATTGGACCCCACGAAGGACTGTCTCTGCCAGAGACCAGCAGAAATAATAGCGTGTGATGTACGTGACCAACTGCCCCCGACCAACCGCTTGGATTCCAGGCATTGAACACTGCAAACAGTGAGCTCACGAACAATTCATGAAAATGTGCCCAAAAATTAAAAGAAAAATATGTATGGAAACTACAATGTGTTTGTGGGTATTTTGTGAGCAGAAAAATAATATATTTGTGGAATAAATTAGTCCCTGGGACGGGTTCTCTTACCTCAGAGTTGTGTGCAGTCAAGTCAGCTACTCAAACTCAAGCTTCTTTTCTCTTGGCAAAGGAAGTGGGCACATACAGAGACATGGATGAAATGAGTTTGGGTTTGCTTTTAAAATGTGAGGTGCGAATTTCATCTCATTTTAATAGTTCTTATACTTTGAAAAATAATTTTTTGCTGCTATCTAAATGCTTTACCTTATTCTTTCATGAACGCTGACAAGGTTTGGTCTGGTGTTTATCCATATCAGACACTGCAAAGCTCATCCAGTCCCTTATCTCCTTCTGATTACATTACTGTAATGTCCTGCCCCGAGGTTCCTCTGTCAGGGAATGCCACCACCCCTGTGAGAGCATTACACACAGGAGGAAATCCAGTGCTTTTTATTCCAACCGCATTGTGCCTTTCACTGGCTATAAACAAAACAGATTAACTAAAAGTGGGAATATCTGCAGCTGGGATCCAGATCAATTAGGGAGTGGGGTAACACCAAGAGCAGGCATGTCTCTAATGTGGTGAGCAACAGCTGTGCAGAGGCAGCCCGATAAAGGAAGGAGGGTCAAGCTCAAACCTTTGGCTCACCTTTGGTTCTTTCTGGACAAGTATGTTTGGGCTACTGAGGGACTGGTCTGTGCTTCACTTCTGGGCTCAGGGAATAAAAAGGACCCATTTAGCTCTTCCCTGAGAGGATTTGCCCTTGGTGACAAGGAGTGGAGGTAGGATTGCCCATGCCCTACAACACAGGATGGTGGCCTCTGATGGTGGCTGAAGAGTCTCTAAGGAGCTCTGTGGGTACTTAAAATTACCTGCACACAGATAGTCCACACCTCCACTAAGCCATGCAGGATCAGAGACAAAGGAGCAAAGGGGTTTTGGCTGCACAGCTCCGGAGAGAGCCACTGAGATTTTTCAGATAAGAGATCAGACACTTGAGAAAGACAGGACTCGAGGATAAACTTCTTGGTCTTCTGTGCATGTTGGCAACTGCCACAGGTGCTTGATTGCAGGCTTGGATATGAGGGTTACTGTTGTGTTCATTTAAAACTGGATTTTAGTTTGGCTTCTCAGGTGGGAGACCAACAAGAGCCACACTGTTCCCAGAATTGTTCCACTGCACACTGAGCTCTGAAAGCTGCAGCTTTCCTTTCTGGGGTGTGGTTATAAATACAGATGGTCATAAATGCTCTCAGATGCCAGCCAACACTCAGTCCCAACAAGCAAGTGCCTCTTTCTATCTGGGTATCCTGAAGTGTTCTACAAAACTTCCCAGATAGACTCTCAGAAAGACTATTTTGTGTCAGGGCACTGAAACATGCTGGGTGGCTTCTCCAAGGTCATGCAGGAAACCAGTGCGGCGCAGACGGCAGGTTGTTTAAATCCCCAAAGATAACTTGTCTCCTTGCTTCCCCAGAGAGCCCCTGTCACTGAGCATCAGTCTTTGGCCCTCTTTGTCTTTCACCTGTTCAAATGGCTGCTGTTTCTCTCTGCATGACCAAAATCCTGTTTGATATGGCTCTCTTGCTGCAGGTGTTATTTATAGCTGTTCTTACCTTCAACCAGACTGGGTTTCTCTTTTTGTTTAAGCATGTTCAGCTCCTGATGTTTCTTCAAGTGCTGTGAGTGTCTCTTGTGCAGTAGGTGCTGCTCAAAATTAATTGTTTGTCTTGATATTATATTATCACTCATCTGTGGATTTTCAAGTGCGTGGGTTGTTCCATTAGGGCTGTCACTTCCTAAACCCTTTTTGTGAGCACCATATTTTACTTGCACTTCTCTCATTGCCAGTGTTTCTTTGCCCTTTGCTCCCCATAACACAAAGTTTTCTGAGTGCCTTACAGAGCAGTACCTTACCCTTTATTTCTGTCACACACAATAGGCTACTGAGTGGGGCTCTGAGGCTCATTAGAGTTCATAACATTGCTTGTTTAAGTGTTTGGGGTATTTTTTAAGTTACCGTGCCAAATGTGCTTAGTGTGTGGAGTTGGCCTGCTACAGTGGTGGCTGTCTGCAAGCTTTGCCATGCTTCTGCTGATGGCAGGCGAAAAGCTGCCTGGAGGGGCCTCTGGGAGGAAATGGCTGGCCTGCCTGCAGTGCTGTTAGTTTTCACATCTCCATCGAGCCTGGGGATGGGCTATTTACAGCATGGTAAGCATCTCTTTCCCACCTCTCTGGAGATGCTGCAGAGAAATGGGGAGGCAGCCCAATCTGGCTGTGACCCCACTGAGAGCCTTTCTGCACAAGGCAGAACTGCTGCAGTGAACATTTGGCCTGAGACCTTGGCTTGGCAGCATTACAGGAGCAGATTTATTGGTGGGATTAAGAGAGCCTCTGTCATTCCTCTCCATTAACACCATCCAGCACATGGGTGGTGTCACAGGATGACATGTGAAGCTCTGCAGCTGCCCCTCTGCAGCTGTATCCAGCTTTGACATCCTGCTCATGTAGTTCTCCAGAAGCCACCATGGCCACTCAGTCATGAATTCAAGTTCTTTGATCCAGTCTGCCTGAGAATGGTGTTGACATAGATAGAAAAAACTGCATATTGTCTCAAAAGAGCTCTAAACATGACAAAGGTTTGGCTAGTCTGCCCTTCAAGGACTGTCCTGTGAATCATGGTCTCCCACATTTCAGCTAATACATTGTATGATGTTGTCTCAACTTTCCTCCCTCAGGTCCCTGAACTTTCAGTGCAGTGGGAAGTGCTTTTGGTCCTGCACTGGTCACAAAGTCTGTCTTGCACACTTGCTTCCTTCTTCTGGGGACTATCCAAGTTATTCTTCAAAGGGCACATCATAGTAGGTTTGGTGATCTCCAAGGCAGATTTGGAGTAGCCTTGGCTTTGCTCTCCTCTGGGGTTTGCACTACAGGCAAGCCAAAGGCAGAGGGGAAATGTGGAATATTTTAACATAATTACACAATATAGAATGAGACCTAAGAAGGTAAGGAATAATGTACATAAAAATGGCATAAACTCTGTCCCTTTTCTTCTTGCTCTGTTGAGGACCTGTTTGGCTTCTTTGTCTTGAGCTTAAGCTAAAATTGCCTGGGTGAAGTCTCCCTTGGCTTCTATGTTTGTCTTGTAGTGCTCCAGGATGCTAGTTACCCCTAGGTCCCTTCGACTCTACTTATGGAAAAACATGAAGCAACAATCATTTTCCCTCATGCCCTCCTGGTGCTAAAGATGTGCTGCTTGCCACTTCTATTTGGAATTCATTAAGTTGACTTCTAATGACAAGCAGACCTTTTTCTGATTATAATTAATACTCGCTTAGCTTTCAGCATTTGTGTTCTCAAAGCCCAAGGAAGAGTCCATTTCCCAGAGCACTACACCCATGCACCTGGACAGGACAGTGGGAGTTATATGAAGGTGAGCAGGATTTGTTTGGGGTTTTATTTAATTTCTTTTTTTTTTTTTTTCAGGGATTTAGTTGGTTCTTGTTTATTTGTTTGTTTACTAGTTACTCTCTCTGCTCTACCCCTCACTTTCAAAAGCTTTGCTATACTCCTACTCAGTCATTATGCTGAGAGTCACTGCTGCTTTGTCAGCTTCTGCCTGAGGCTGAGGTGGCTTCCAGGGGTTTCCCTGAAGCTTTCTTTTGCCTTCAGCAAGGAAGAAGCTGGGCAGAAAGCTCTGTGTTCAATGGCTTCAAGAAGCAGACACGCAGTTCCCTCATTGCAAATGAAGTTCTCATGTTTTTCCTTCGGTGAGAGAGGGTATTCTCTACCCTCTGCCAAACAGAGGACACTGCCCACTGCCAAGGGTAGATTATCTAGTTCAGCAGTGTGTTTACCATTTTCTTCCTGCCTTTCCTTTGCTTTACCTGAGGGAAAAGGGCTCATTAGCTTTGTAAGAGCTCAAACAAGACATGTCTCACACACAGGCAGCTGGTTAGAAGCTATTTGGTGAGCAGAGCTCTGGCCCTTTGCTTAAAGACTGCAGCAGCTCGTGCAGGTGGGCTCCCTCAGCTGTGCTGTCATCTTTGGCTCATGATGGACTTGAGAGAGAAGAGAAATAATTCAGTCCCAGTGACAAAGAATATCAAATATTTCATGTCAAAACACCTAATGCTGTTGCTCTGGAGGGCAGTCAGCTCTTCCCCTGAAACCAACCCTTCTTCTCAAGCTGTCACCTGCATAGGTGAGCTGGCAACCAAGAGGACTGTGACCCTGCTTAGGAGCAGCACTTTTACACAGCTGTAACTGGTATGACCAGGTAGGACGTCTGGTTTTTAGCTCTGTGACCAGAGAATCTGCTAATCTGCTCTACAGCAGGCATGGGAGCTGGTTGGGGTTTTTTGGGGGAGTTTTTCTGATTTTTTTTTTTTAAGAAATTTCCATCAGAAGAAAATGCTTTGAGTTCTGGGAGGAGTTTTGTGGGCTTTTTTATTAAATCCAGAGGCTTCCGGATTTTT